>JAVKLA010000010.1:29187997-29220524 GCA_034782735.1 Sagittarius serpentarius
TTTTTTTTTCTTTTTTTTTCTTTTTTTTTTACTTTTTTTTTGATTTTTTTTTCCTTTTTTTTTCCTTTTTTTTTTCCTTTTTTTTTTCTAAAAGGAGTGACAAAACCAGTCTGCTCTGATCAGGTGCCTGCCTCTGTTTTTTCTTTCCCTGTCGCAGCAACAGCTGTTTTCCGAGGAGGATCTCAGACCTGAGAGCATCAGGCAGCAGTGCACACCCGGTATCTCTTGGAGATATCTTAACAGCTGCTGGCCAAGGTCAACCCGCAGCACCATTTTTTTTGTTCATTTTTACATTTCCGTTTACTTTCTGTTTCAGAATTACTACCTATAATTAATTTTACAGTCTACCAGCCAATGGTGGCATCTTTGCAACGCAACAAAGGGATTAAGAAGGTCTGTCTGTCTTACTGTCTTCAATTAAGCAGGAACGTAACAACTTCAAGAATTATTTAATTCTAGTCGAAGACATAAGATCACCAAACTCTAGATAAGCTTACAAGCAAGAATGCAAACTGGGAAAAGGAGATTGGGGATTTGCCAAGGAAGCTAGTGAAGAGGCAGAAGCTGCCAAATCTTTGTCTTTGCTTGAAGGGAAATGTATGAATTAATAAAATTCACTAGAGTGAGTCCAAATCTTGTAAAAAGTTTCAGATAATTTAGTCATTGGATCTACAATATGAATGTATTGTGAATGAGAATATTTCAAATGGATGAAATTCAATTTATGAACCTTTAGATATTCATGGAGACTAATCTGAGGCCAGCTGTGACTTGCAGAAGTATCTGTTTAGTCTTTTAGGAGCAGCTCATATTTTAGTCTCACCTCTCTCTTGACCGGCAAATAGTGAAGGAAGTTGCTGGGGCCAGTTCTGAACATCCATCCCTCCTATCTTAAAATGTTCTTTAATCAAGTAATTAATCAGCAACGACCGATTCGTCATCCATAATTTTCTGTCCTTGTATTTGTGAATTCAGCTGAGCATCTCCAGCTGCGTGCTGTCACTCTAAGACACTGCTGGAGTTTTCAGCAGATTGGCGTCAAGGAGAGCAGGCATTGCTGTCTACCCATATGGGAGTTTGTTTTATCCCTGCTAATTTGCACTCTGTTTTTTTCCTGTAGGGTGCTTTAGGACCTGCTGGGCCACCTGGACCAGCTGTAAGTAACCCCTAGAACAGCATAAGTAAAGATGGTGTGTAATATTACGCTAAACCGATCACCAAGAGAAGACGGGCAGCCTTGCATCCCAACAAAGGGATCAAAGCCTGAATGAGTGAAAATATTGTTTGAAGTGTTTAAATATGTATGTGTGACCTGTTCTGGTAACACAGGGCCTGTTCTTAGTCTCTGAGATGTTAAAAGCAAGCCAGCTTGGGATAAAGACTAGCATATCAAATGCTAGCAAAATTATTAGACATTAGATAATGTCTAATCAAATTTAAAGGAAAAGTAGATAAACTAGAATGTTGTCTTCATAAATGTCTGTGTCCTACCGTCCCATCACCCTATGTGGCTTTACTTAGACGTGTCTCGTAGGTAACAGCGATGTAAAGGGAATACAAATTATTAGAGGTAACAAAAGGATTCATTAAGACTCCAGCTCTGCTCTGATTGCAAATTACAATAATTGGGGACACGGGAGTGCTAAGGAAACTTAAAAGAAAAAAAAAAAAAAGAAAAAAAGCAGTTTCTGAGGTTTGCTTTCGTTCTGTATGTTCAACTTCTAAGTGATGTCTCACTGTTTTAAATGTTGTTTCCAGGGCAAAGGACTACCAGGACCTCCAGTAAGTAATGAGGCTCTTTTTTGAAAAAGGTTTAAATTATTATACTAGCTTTATTGGATACTCTGAGTGTTACAAACCCACCCCAGGCCTTGGGTCCCTCTCCTGTGTTGGCAACCTTGTGGGGTTTTTTTGCTCACCTTAACCCCAGGGAAGCTGGCACTGATGTAAATTCAAGGCACAGCAGCCCTGTAATTGCTGGAAGTGACCAGTTCTGGGGCAGCTTTTGTTTGGTGGGGTCCTGGGGCATCTCAGAGCTGCTCTGCGTCAGATGGGGCAGATGTCGGCAACACAGGACATTGACAAGAGCGTGCTCCATGGGAAGGTGGAGCACAAAGACAGACGTGCGTTGGTAAACTGATTGTCTGGGTGCGGCATTGAGCTCCTCGGCGGGGTTAGACAACTGAGTACAGCCAGACTATTTGTTTGCCCCTGGGCTTTGGCAGCTGTGCCATGGGTGTAAGGATCTTCCTCTCTGTTCAACAGGGGCCTCCAGGACCCAGTGGGCTCCCAGGTGGAAATGGATTTCGGGGTCCTCCTGTGAGTTTCTCCTACCTCTTGATCCTCATTTACTGATCATGCCACAACCACAGAAGAATGAGGTTCATTTCTGGATTTTTTACCCCATTCTGGAAGCATGATGCTAAGAGACTGCAAGCTCTACAGATGCCCATGGGCAATGCTGTTCCTTGTATCAGCTTGTGTAGGGTCACCCTGGTCAACCAGTGCAATGCCAAAGGTGTGCAACTGCTTGCAGCTGTATCTTCCTTTACCAACTATGAGTAAGGACAAAAGACCAGCCAATGTCACAAGAACAGAGGTCGGTTACCAGCTGGCGTGTACTTTCAGCATCCTCAAAAGGAGCTACTGAACAGAATGGGTCTGATCTGAGGGAGCCCATTCTGCAGAAGCATGCCATCATTTTTGCGTGCCCACAGCTCCACTGGAGAGGTACAGAGCCAGTGGATGCGGGGATGTAGGTGCAGGGATATGTTCTTCTGTCCTAATCCCTACGCTTGCATCTGCTCTTCTCTTTGCAGTCATAGAAGCCTCTGCAGAAGGTGCAGTTTAGTCCCATTAGAGATATCTTGCCCCACATTCACAAATATGCAGTGGTATTTGGTAGACACCCATCTTCTCCTTTCACATTTTCATTTAAATGGTTAAGAAGGGGAATTCTTATTATTTTTCACTCTTTTTAGGGACCCTTTGGTCTGCCAGGATTCCCAGGGCCTCCTGGACCACCCGGACCTCCCGTAAGTTGAGACTTGCAAATAAATGTGAGAAAATTCCTATGGGGAGTCCAGAATTTTCTTCTTTCTGCCAGAACGTGCGCGTTTTATTTGCTGCCACTGCCTTGACTGCTCCCTGTCTGGGCTAAGTTTCAGCAGGCCGTAAACACTGTGCCCCAAGGAGAGCAGTGACTTTGCACTGGCTGCACTTTGGTGTGTTTATTATCCCCCGTTTGTTGTCTGTGCTGTGTGGGTAGAGGAAACCAATGACATCCAGGCTTGATGGCATAGACAGATCGCAGGATGGGCTTTCTGTTCTCTCAAGGTGTATATGGTTGCTTGGATCATGATGTCTTCTTGTAGGGGCCAGCAAAGGGGGCTTGAAACCAGCAAGTCTCTGGTTTGGGTTTGCTGCGGTATCTCTGGAGGGACAGGGACGTCTTTCCCAAGGAGCTTCCCTGGCCCGAAGGAGGACCAGGCGCAGCTGCTCTTCTGAAATTGCTGCCTGCATTGCCTAAGGCTCCGGGCTCTTCCCCAGGCTCAGCTGTGCATCTCCAGAAGATAATTACACCCCCAGCATGTCTGTTTTGACGACTGGTGCTGCTCATAACACTGTGGGTTCAGGGGCTGTGTTTTACGCTGTGGGGCTGGCTATCTGCTGCGTGCTGATCCAACTGAGCTGGGTTTGTAAAGTGTTTTTTCTAGAAATTGTATTTTCTCCTGGTGTTTGCCTTGATATATTTAAAAGACCATTCTTCATGAATTGCAGGGTCTTCCAGGCACCTTTCCCGATGGCGGTGGGGACCTTCAGGTAGGTTTTTCTTTATGTAGCATGAAAATATTTTTGGTTTAGTCCTTGATGTGGCTTTTCACTGGCATGCTTGGGTGACAGACCATTTAACTTGCATCGTTCAGACTGGCAGACACGGGTCTAAAGTGCCTTATCGCTGAATGCATAAGCATTGTGTGTGTATTTACAAGACTGAAATGTTCTTTCAAGGAGATAGATGTGCTAGTGCTGATTTTTTCCTTGATCTTTGCTTTCCAGTTTGCTTTCCAAAATGCAGGTTTTGCATACATTCTTCATCTACAAAACAACTTTAGCATTTGGTAAATGACAACAGCTTTTCATGCATCTGTTTCCAATCCTGCTTTGCAAAGAGAAAAGGTCGTGCGTGTTGCGCTATTTCCATGGATGGTGGCACTGGGTTCCTGTGGGCATATGCTTTGTTTAGACTTCCTTCTTTATGAGAAAGTCTTGACTCCTTTCTTTCAAGGGAATGAAAGGAGTGTTAAGTCCGTGAACGATGGAAGTGACATTTCCAGATTTCACAGCTGTTGTTGTGACAGCGTCTTTGGTTTTCTAATTGGCGTGCCCCAAAAAAGCTCAGAGTCAGTTTAGATTGCCTTATGGCAAGTCACGTGGAAGTTAATAGAAAATGATACTATTTCTGCAAGTTTAATTTAAGTTACCCCATGGAATATACTAGAAAATTAAATTTCTGCTACAGAGGTGTTGCCTGAGGTTTTATTAAAAGAAAAAACAAACAAATGAAAGAAAAGCTGCAGAAGAAAATCCCATTCCCTATTTATAGTTTTTAGAGTATGGCCTTTTAAGTCCCCACTACATGTCCACGCATGTTCTGATTTGTTCCCAAACTCACCCACCCCTAGACATCTGCAGATACCAGCTTATTGGTATTTGGGTTAGTTTTTTATAGGTCCCCTTCTGATAAACTCTAATGCTTGTCCTTGTTTCAGTTAGGTGAGCTGCCTAATGGAAAATGATAGGGGTCAATGAATGCATAGATTTAAATATGTTCCTAATGCTTTACAAGATACCCATCCAGCTTCACTGGGGAGCTGTGGTTCTCCAGGTTTTTGGGCTGTGGACCACTGTCAGCCTTCAGAATTTCTCACACTCCGTGCTCAAAGTGAAGCAGACCATTCATAAATCATTATTTTGTGGGTTGCTGGGGCCTGAGGACCTGTTTAGGACCCTCTGCCGTAGGGAAGTGCCAGTGAATACATGATGCTATGAATGAATTAGATTTAGTGGATTTAGAGCCAAAACCCACATGACCTTTTCACCTCTCCCTAGTAAAGAAACCAGCTTCCCTGGATGCGCTGTGCATACTCGATAAACCAAAGAGTGTTTCTGTTCCTTGCAGTGCCCAGCTCTGTGCCCACCGGGTCCTCCAGGTCCTCCAGGAATGCCAGGGTTCAAGGTAAGAAAAATACAACCTGCAGATACAAGGGTCTGTCTCCCAAAATAAACACCACTATGAACCCCTGGGATGAAACTGTTTGTATACAGTACGCGTCTCCTGTAGGCTCCACAGCTCTCCAAACCAGCCATGCATTTGCCTGGGTTTATGCTATTGAAACAGAAACCCCCTAAAGTAGCCAAACACGAGACAAAAGGAGGATGAAGAACCTGATCCTGCCCTCTTTGCAGGCCGTTCCCCGACTCGTAGCAATAGCTGCTCTGCCGCTGAACTCAGTCCTGCCGAGTGTGAGCGCTCTCCCTTCGCCTTCAGCAAGAGGCTTTACATCCATCCTTCAAGTACCTGCCTGCACTTACGGGCACGGTACTTTGTGGCTCCATCCCTTGCAGGATTGCAGCCTTTGTTAGATGGAAGATTTAACTACGGCCATTTATTCCTTCAAATGAAATTTAACCCTTTTCATAGGGCGAGCACAAAGATTAAAAGACCACGGAAGGCTTGTGAGGCCCAGCACGTGAACAGGAGCAAGCAGAGAGCAGCGGTTCAGGGCTGCCTCAAGAACGATGTGCTGCCTTTTCAGACTTCAGAGAGCTGTAAAAATCTCACCAGTTCTTAAATTGTGCTCACAGACCCTGTAAACACGGAGGTACACATTTTACTGTAGCAAGACATAACTTACATGATTAAATACAATTTAATTGTCATTTTATACCCAGTGTAGCACCAGGCAGCTTTCTGTTTATGTTGTTTGATTCTGGTACATAAATTCTAGGTTGCAACCCTCAGGAAACCTCACTCAGCAGTTAAACGTCTCCTTCTCCGTCCCCTCTATGAGTCACATGAATTCTGTGCAGTTACACTCCAGCAGTAAGCTGAAGTAATAAGTTACTTGAGTTTTTTTAGCAGGATTTAGCAGAAGTTGGCAAGGAGTGGAACATCTCCTGGGAAATGCTCTCAGTTCCTCATGAACTGACCTTTTGCAGGTCTGTTTGGTCTCTGAGCTGAGTCATAAATATCATTAGAAATCCACAATGTTTAGGGTATAACTGTGCAAAATTCATAGCTTATGAAATGGAAAAACCTATGAAGGTCTCCAGTTATGATGCAAATGATGCACCGGACCTTTTGCACGGTGAGGAATAACATCTGCCATGGCTGAAATTAGTCTGGGTCTCTCCCACAGTCATAGGAACGGAGCCAAGAAGCAAACTGAATCTGAGTTTTATGTAAGATTTCAGTGGGACATGGATTTCTTTGCAAGCGTGATGATGCAGACGTTAAAGATGACTTAAGAAAGGAGGTTAAAGGTGCAGAATGGGGTTTTCAGAAGCGTCTTGGCCTTATTTTCAAAAGTGATGGGAACTGAGTTCTGGTCCCTGACCTGTAACGGAGAATTGCGTCCGGAGGCCTGTAGCCTAGTCTTGCCGCAAGTCACTCTTGAAAACCAAATCTGGGCATTTCCTGGAACTAGATCAGTTCTGACACAGGGGTACCTAACACAGGAACGGTGCGTGGCTAACTAACCCCAGAAGTGACCTCCGTTCACACAGTTACAGCACATGCATAGATTATTTTCCCAGTAAGTTGTTTGTGTTGTGTGGGTTTAGGTCTTACAGCTCGCTCACAAAATTTAAATTTTGAAACAAGACTGTACAGGAATGTGAGTAACTGGAGCTTTTGTTTCTAGGGACACACTGGTCACAAAGGAGAACCTGGTGAAATAGGAAAAGAAGGAGAGAAGGTAAACTTCAATTGAAAGGGGGTGGGGGAGGATTTTTCTCTTTAAAAGCACCATAACAAATGATTTCTCCAAGAAGACAGGGAGAAACGAGGCAATTGGCTGAACAACAAGAAGTTACTATGACTGAAGTGCATTGGCTTGCATTGCTCTGCATGTATGGCCATGTGCTAATACTTCAAGAAAATTCACCTTCCCAGTGGACCACAGTGTTAAGATCAGTTTGATAAGTTAACGCCTGTAGTTCCACGTGCAGGGATGTCTGTCAGCCCAGGAGAAAGCCCTGCATTAATCGCTCGGGTATTCCTGACTGATCAAATGTTCTTGCACGTAGAAGAAATTGCCTATAACGTAGAAGCAAATTCTGAAGCAGAAATCTGGGTGGGAGGGAGCTCACGGAGAAGTAAGATGGGAAGGTCCCTGGCTTTCTGTTGGCAGGCTCGGGCTGTCTCGCCTCTTGTCTAATTAATTTTTCTCTCTCAGGGTAACCCTGGCCCTCCCGGTCCTCCAGGCATTCCCGGCGGTGTTGGCCTGCAGGTAACACCTACTCTTCAGACCGGTTCCCATGACCTTTTTACTGTGAAAATCAGTGGTGCTGTCAATCATCTTGCATTACACAGCTCTTGCCTCTGCAGAGTAACAGATGTGAAAGTTGATGCTGGTGAAAAAACCAAGTCGTGCTGGTTTCACTGAGCTTTAATTCAGGTCCTGTTTTTGGCACCTCACCTTGGACGAGACATCCAAGCAATAGCCGCTGCCTTGCTGGTAGAGCCCTGGACACCTTTTGGGTGGATGTGAGGTTGAGCTCGGGTCTGGCTTTGACAGCCTGGCAGCTGGGCTGGAGAGAGCAGGCGCTCTGAACGCATGTCTGCATGGGGAAAATGTCTTGTGTGTGCATCAGAAAGCTGAGCTTTTTGCTGCTCTTCACTGTTTCTTAATGTTTTCTCTGTTGATGAGTTGGTACATCATGCTCTTCTGCTATTTTATGTTTAACAGTGATTGGGTTTTAACTGATTTGTTTTCTTAATTAGGGCCCAAGAGGACTAAGAGGCCTCCCTGGTCCAATGGGTCCGGCCGGTGACAGAGTAAGAAACACCTTCTTCTGATTTGTTTTTTTATTTTTTTTAATCTCCCCACGCAATTTGTCTCGTGCGAGTTCCAGGTGGCATTTGTCCTTACTGAAGACCACTGGGAAACTTGTAAAGATATAAAGTGCAGGCTCTCTCCTGCACCCTCCCAGCAGAACAATCTTCCAAAGGGAGGGGGAGCAGCCTAAGTACCTGAGGGGATTGACAGGATCAGGCCCAGCCTGATTGAAGCGTGGGGACCAGAATGACAAAGTGCTGTCCTTGCAGGACCAACAATGATAAAGAATCTTGCAAAAAACTGAGAAATGTTTCATGAACATTTCGCTTTCTGTTCTGTCTCTTTACAAGAAAAAGCCAAAGAATCACTGGTGGACAAAGATTTTCAGGACTTGAAAAGTCTCCTCAGGGTCAATCTCTAGCTCATCGTGGCTTTGGGCGTTTGCCAAGGTCCCTTGACCACCAGCCTAGAGGCTGAATGGTTTTGAATTTGATAAAGTCATGCATTTATTTAGGAACAAGTGTGTTGCCAAGATAGCAAGGCCGTGAATGATATCAGTGTATCACAGAGATAATGGTGGGGAGATCCAGAGTAAAAACCTGCTTGTCCAGAGGGGGATCTTTTGCAAGACTGGGTTGCAAACTAGCAAGAAATATGGGGTGTCTTTCCAGGGCCTTTGTGTTTTCTTAGATTGCGATATAAGGTAGGGATGCTGTTACTTCACCCTCTGCCAGCCACAGCACTACAATGACGTATTATTCTTTGCAGGGTGACATTGGTTTCAGAGGGCCACCTGGAATCCCAGGACCTCCAGGGAAAGCTGTATGTATCTACTTGTCAGCATCTCTATGGCCCTGCCTTCCACAACCAAAGCCACAAAACATTCCTCCCGTGCTAAACTCTTTGCTGCCAGTGAACAGGAGGGGTCTGCTGACCACCTCCATCAGATTATTCCCTTTGCCTTTCTCGCTCCAGTTAGAGCAATGTTATTTCACCTGACCCAGATCTCATGATGTCTTTCCCTCAGTCGTGCCCCATGCCAGAATAATTTCACTACGTTTCCCTTGCTCTCTGTTCTTCGCTGCTCTTCCCTGAGCATCAGCAGCTGTGGGCAAGCACTTGAGAGGGGCATCTGTGGTGTTCTTGGGAAGGAGAGTTTTGAGGAAGAATCAGCAAGCGCTGTCCTGAGCTTACATCCTTTGAGCCTGGTCTATTCCCAAGTGCCCAAAGCTCGCAAGAACTTTTGCTACAAGCAAAAATAGTAGTGTACTAAAGATGCAGTCCTCATCCTTTTGCAGAGCTCTGGGGTAAAATGTAGGAGAACACTGAACCCGCACGCTTACCTGTGAGCAGATTCCCGTACCCTCCTTACTGGCCCAAATGTGAGACCTGAGCTGCATCTGCAGCATTATGGCCTCTCTATAAGAGCGTTTTCCACTGGCCTCCCACCCAGTCTCTCCTTAGTGTGGATAACATGGCATCCGCTTAATAGCAGGCACCTTCACCTGCCAACACGCCACAGTCTGCATTGACCCCGAGGCAGCAGCACCCTCTGGGGAACCCTCCCTAGTCTTTGCAATTATAGAAGAAATTCACCCGAACTGAAATAAAATTAGGTGCTTACTGTCCACCAAACGTTTAATTACACCAAGCAGGATCTAGACAGTAAATATTAAAGTTTTTTCTCCCACTCTTGTTTCTGGTTAAAGAAAATACTTCATTAAATGAAGGGAAAGATGGTCACTGCCCTGAGGGATTGTTGCAAAGTCCCTGCTGCAATTCATCTGCGTGTCAGGAATTACAGAGTGTAACTGAGAAAGTACAACCAAGCTGCTAGGGGAATGTGTAGGCTCACACCGCTGCTGACGCCAGAAGACAGCACAAAAACCCTTCATCATTTGCACCCTCGAAACATTAGTCCTTGTCACTGTGTGATGAAGATGCTTAATGGCTTTTCCTCCCCTGTCATAGGGAGCCCAAGGAAGCAAAGGACCACAAGGATTCAGGGGGCCCAAAGGCGACACTGTAAGTGCAGTAAAACACCCGTCTGCTCAAATTTTGGATGTGACATTCAAAGGAGTCTGTTTCACAGGCTTATTATGGCTTTTCCCCCCGCCTTGGTTTTTTTGAAAAGGAGGTGAAAGGGATGAAAGTATTCCTCTCAAAAATGAGACGTTTGAGTCGTCTTAAAGACGCCTCAGTAAGAAGGTGCCTAAGTGCTGCTTACAGTCCAGAGCACAGGGATCAGATCTTACCTCTCCATCCCTTGAAATGATCAAGAATTTTCCCAGATGCTGCGGCCAGCATTGGGCCAGTTTTCTGATGTGTCCTAAAAGATCTGCTATACCTACATGAACAGGGTAGGAGCCAGTGAAAACTGAATGAAATGTCCCTACAGAGTTTGAGTATTATCTTTGTTGACTGATGGTTCTTAAGGGTTGTGTCCTAGATAACACAGGATTTATTGTTCATTTCTAGGGTAGACCTGGACCAAAAGGAAACCCAGGGGCCCGTGGACTCATAGGAGAACCTGTAAGTCAATTAAGTCGGATGCAAGTCTCACTGTCGTCTTGCTTGCAGATGATGAGATAAAACAAGACAGGAGAAAACTTACTTCTGCTCTGTGGGTCTGTGTAACCTTCAGTGTAATCCTGCTTGGACCAAACCCAGTTGTACTTTTGTTGATGAAAAATCTCCCCATCTCCCAGTACCACTGGAGTTGGACCCATTGCCAAAAGGCTCTTTGATGTGAATGTATTTTGCAAACTGTAGTATCTGCCTCGTAACCTTAACCTGTGTTGTGCATGGTTGCAGGGCATCCCTGGCAAGGATGGACGGGATGGAGCTCCTGGACTCGATGGTGAGAAGGTTTGTAAAGTCCTACTTAAACACTGCAGGAGAGATTTCTGTTACCGGCCTTTGTATTTTGCAAAGCGACTAATGCTTGTCAAGAACATGGCTGGAAAACTTCTGCTTCTAAAAAGTTTTCCAGTAGCGTAACTAGTGAAGAAGAGTGAAGTTGCTTCTATTAATTAATCCCAAGGAAATTCCCTAAAGAAAGAAGACAGGACCATGCACATATGATTGAAACTCAGCTCTGTCCCTATACTTAGTGGTTCCTGTTGGCTGACTCTAGGCCTTCAGAGATGCCTTTTCAGAGCTGTTGACGGACACATCTGCTTATTTTAATTGCCTGGAGACAAAGTGCTGTCAGGTACTAGTTGCCTGGTTTTTGAACGGTGATCCCACAGGATCGCGGACCGTGTGCGGCCAGGGCAGGCTGGGAGCTGCAAGAGGAGCAGGGAAGCACCTGGGAGCTCTGGGCACCCCGTGTCCGGTGGGTGCCCACCCCCTGTAGACACGACAGGTTCTTTGGTCCTGCGCATATGGGGAGGGAGATGACAAATGCCTGTTCGGGAATGTGTCCCCTGCCTGTGCCAGACCGTTTTCCAGTACCAGAGGGTCCCTCCTAACCTCTCGATATCCACAGGGTGATGCAGCTCGCATGGGTGCTCCTGGAGAGAAGGGACCGAACGGACTGCCTGTGAGTATGGCAGCAGGACCCGTCACCTTCGGGGCGGTACAGCAGCTTGGCCTGCGTGCCGAGATCCTTCCTGGGGAGAGGGGAGGTTCATTTTGTGCATTGTCTCACAAGGGGCCCCATTTAAGCCAAGAGGAAATGCACTTTTCCCACCATACAAGCAGGGAAGCAGTGTACAAGACAGAACAGAAAACATCTGGAGTAGCACTAAATACTAATACAGTAATACCCTGGCTTTTGGCCACTCTGGCTCTGTTTAAAATTTAAATTTGAGGGATTTTCTCATTTACATCCCAGTGACGTGCATCCCTTATGCAGGGAGGTAAGATCTGGGATACAAATGACCATAATTCCACAATAGCCCGAGCTCTGTCCCTGGCTTACTAGAGTTCATTGGCAAAATGGTTCATCGCTCCAGTCTTCCAGCTATTTAAAAAGAGGTAAAGTGTTCCTTTCTTCCTGTCTTACAGAATATTTTGAACACCCCTAGAGAGAGGTTTCTGCTGTGCAGAATGTTGCTGCTGCTGCTGCTCTATTTGTATGTTCCTCCTCTTTGCTCTAATTGTCAAGGATTAGTGTGTGTAGAGCTGCTAGTGCGGTGAACAAGAGGGAAACTGAAGCCATAATTTTCATGGTGAAAGCTGCAGAAATGTAAATCCTCCATAGCTTCAAGCAAACATTGCTCCTTGTGTATCAAATCAGACCAGAATAACAAATTGAATAACTTTCTGACACTGCTTTAATATTTTTTTCAGGGACTGCCTGGAAGAGCAGGTATTAAAGGCTCAAAGGGTGAACCAGTAAGTGAATCTCTCTAATGATGGGTTCTGGTGCAGAAGCTGCTAAACTTGTCATAGCTAGGCTTTTCAGCTTTTGGGGATTGGTTCCCACATGTAGACCCTGGGCGGACTTACCCCGAAGTGCTGGTGTCAGCGTTCCTGCCTGGGCTGGGTTCCCCTGGCAGTGAGGAGCAGGCGTTGGGTATAATGGCTGGGACGGCCCTTGCACCTGGTTCAGTGAAGACGTAGCAGATACCCAGGAGAGTTGTCAGTGGTTTAGTACACCTCAGGAGGAAGCATTCACCCTTTTGTCAAAGTCCCAAGAGCAGGCTTCATCTTTGGGAATCAAAAGGCTGAGCATCTGCAAGCAGGAGCCGGATATTCTCATCTTGCCTTTTGGAGACTCTCCCACCACCTCAGGAGAAAAGCTTCCATAGAGCTTTAGAGTGGCCCCTACCTGTGAGATAAAAGAAAATCTCAGACAGACCAAAGCAGTCCAGCACAAAGCTGTTCTGGAAAGCATCTTTTTTTCTGTCCCTCCCCTTCCTTTCTGAATTTCCCCCTCTTCGCCTGCCTCATTATTCTTGCTAATCCTCATGCACGAGAGCATGCTGCAGGAAGGTGTTTCTCCTTGCATAAACGTGATGCAGGACGGGATGAAATGGGGTGTCCTGAGCGTGCCTCCAAAAGAGCATCCCCGTCTCACTGATCCACTTCAGTCCAAGACGGGATGGGCTGGCAGCCCTCCCTCGTCCCTGCTCCCAGGACAGGATGCGCAGCTCACCGGTTCTTTAAATGTCTGTTGTTGGGAGGTTTGTCATCTTGGTCTTAAAACTGTAAAAGTTTAAAGCTGTTTTTATTTCCTGATCCAGGTTTTAACTCCCTCCTCTGTTCGTTGCTCTAGGTAGGAGAGAAATGGCTCCCTAAAGTTATGCCCTGAGTGTTTGTTTTCTCCTCTGCAGGGCAGTCCTGGAGAGATGGGAGAGGCAGGTCCCTCTGGAGAGCCAGGCATCCCTGTACGTATCCCCATCATTTACACTTACCGTGAGCTCTGCTGAGCGTGTTATAAACCAAACCGCGAAGCTGGAGCTCACATGCTGCTTCCCTGCACAAATGAAGCTTTCAGTAACGCGATAGGTGCTGTGCTGCCGGCAACGCCTGCAAGCCCACGGTGATGAGCACCCCCAGGCAGCCCCACGCTTGCGTGGGACTACCCAGCAAGTGTGATGCGAGCCGGCCGGGTGGGCATCTCCGAGCACAGACATTATGCTGCAGCAGAGGTCAAAGCCCACCAAGGCGGGTGGCGTGACCTAGTGGATGGGCCAAGGGGGAGGGGAGTTTGGGACTGAAATAGCCTGGGATTCAGGAATACATTCTGGCTCTGCAGTGGGTTGGGAAGGGAGGATTCACGGCTCCTAAATGGCACGGCTGACTTTGGTGTTATTGC
Source organism: Sagittarius serpentarius (assembly GCA_034782735.1). Lineage (NCBI taxonomy): Eukaryota > Metazoa > Chordata > Aves > Accipitriformes > Sagittariidae > Sagittarius > Sagittarius serpentarius. The sequence goes on from JAVKLA010000010.1 coordinate 29,201,828, forward strand.
CAGGGCGATGTTGGTATTCCTGGTGAGAGAGGTCTGCCGGGACCCAGAGGAGCAACCGTAAGTACAGCGCTGCTTGTAAATCAAATAGATACCAAAACAGAGTTCAGCACGTTGGGATTACTCTCTGGCTAAAGTAAAAGGCCATATTCTCCCTTGGTGTTGTCTCTGGGGAGTTTTGGCAGCAGAGGAATTACTCCGCCATAAGCGAGTCAGATCCTGCTCTCACTGACAGCTCCGTGCAAATGCAAAGTGATTCCTCCCATTTCGCTGGACAACTGCAGCTTGCTTTGCCAAAGAGGTTTGTAGAGCTGCTACAGTAGAGACTGGACAGTCAGCGGTTCCCTCAGCAGACAGTAATAATAAGGCTCAGCTTGCACTGAATGTGCGTCATTAATGAAGCAAAGCTCCTGTTAAGCTATTGCAACGTGCAGTGCCACCAGCACGTGAAACATGGAATCCTTCCCGTTCCTGTATCGCTGTCCTTGGAGCAGTAGAGGTTCACTGCAAAACCTGAAGCCGTACAAGCAGCCAAACTGGAAAGCCTGCACGTTGTCGTGGTGAATGACAGGGGCCTGAAAAGTGTTAAAAAGGTGGTAGACCTGTTGGGAGTCTCTTTGTCTTCCTCGCCCATAGTTGCCTGCTTTTCCCAACTGCTTGAAAATGCCCCAAAGTTCACAACCTCAGTTGCAACCTCAGAACAGTTTTCCGGTGGGGAATCTGTTCACACATTTCCTTCTCGCACCCAGACTGCAGCAGCATTATCTTGCTGGGAGCTTGTAGGTATGAGCCCCTAGGAAACAAAACCCCTTACACAGCCCTGGCAGTTCGCACTTTTACTCTGTGAACTGACAGCTTTTTGGCACTGCTGGGTTAGAAGCCGCTGAGGTCCTCAGTGGAGCATCTTATTGCTGCTTTCATTGCATTCCCTTCAACATCTCAGAGCCTGAGAAATAAATTAGAGTTGCAATGCAAACCTGAAAATAACTGCATGACCACCTGTTATGTCCTTGCTGAGTAGCAGATATAATAATAAATGGTATCAGGGTGATAAAAACCTGATTTTGTTCCCACTAGTAAAAATGCTAGGATACCTTTTATTTTGTCACGCCCCAGCTAGTGCTGCCATTGTGGTTGGACTTGACCTTCCAGTGGATTTGTTGGGCATTTTTTCTTTTCTTTTTTTTCCTCTCTTAATCTCACTTTGAAATCTAGACACCTACAGCAAGTCTAACGTGATTTCTGGTATATGTCACTTAAAAAAAAATTGGAACTGTATGATGATGTATTGTTTGTGAGCAGCTGCTCTTTAAAATTCCAAGGAGAGGGAAATTAGCCTTAGAAATAAACTAAATTAATAATGTTTGCTTTTATGTTTGCAATTTTTCATCACAGTAGCTGGCCTCACAAAAGTTATCATATTATTATAGCCAAAAATCAAATGCGGTCGAGTTAATTGCATTGGTGCAGTCTTCTGAGGTGGGGGCAATAGCAGCTGAACCCATGTTTTTTTCCTAACCTGGGTTTCTAATTTCTGATTTGTGGTATTAGGGTCTAGTGTTAAGGCTGTTTGGCTCAAAACAATTTGACTTTATTTAGCATAGCGTACCAAGTGTTTCTTCCCATTCAGAGGCTGTCAGGTTCTATCGGGTCCCACCACTTTTAAAGGCACCGGCACAGCAGAGTCATTTTTGATGCAATTTAATGTAACTTTCTTAGACCTCTGTATTTATAACTCCGAGCTCCTTACTGAATTACAAGCAGAAAACAGAAGTGGAAACAGGAACCACAAAAATACCTGAGCAGTTCTCTCGCCTTTTGAAGGCGATGCTGCTGTATTGCAGCAGATTGGCTCCTTTCTTTGGGCAGACCCTGGTTTCTGCACAAGGCTACGGCCGTGCTGATCTTGAGAGCCAGGCAGGGATAAGGGTGACTGGTTTAGATCGTACATCGAGTCACACGTCACACGAGGATTTCCTCTTCGTGACAACCAGAAAAAATTACGGGAGACGGTGGATGTTCAGATTCCAGGGAGAATTTGTAGGGCTACCAACTAGGGGAAAAGTACTTAAGGAAAAAATACCGGTGCCATTTTAACACCGGCCACACCTGCACCGCAATCCAGTAGACAGCCGGTTTCTTGGGTACGTTGGACAGTCCGTGCTGACTGATCCTCTGCCTGGGGCGGCCAGTTTGAAGTTCATTTGTGTCACTTTATGCTACACCCAGCGGAGACGGCTGTGAAAGGAGACAAAGCTGAAGTCCCACCTCGTGACGGAAGTTTGCTTCAGGCGTCTATTTCAAGAAGGCACTTTACAAAATGGGATTTAGATGCCTAAATTACATAGGGGCTTTTTCGCCCAAGATCTTTATTGCATTTTTCTCAGTAGAAAGCAATAGAGACTCCTAACTGTAATGTTCATGTTCTGCCTAGTGAGCCAGGCTCGTAAAAGCACCTGCACCAACAGCATAAGACACTGCCTTTTTCTATATTGCTGGCACCAAGTACGTTCAAGCAAGTGGCTGCAATTGCCATTTTTCATTTCCAAGTGCGTGCAGCGCATGTTTTACAGTAGTTTCTTGCAGAACTGGATCAATTAAAAGCGTAATATAGGGATAGCAGATCCCCTTTAATGTATATTGTCTATGCTCTATCACGCTTTCTGCTGTCACTGATCTTTACTACTCATGAGTGTGGTATGTTCTTAAGCGTTAATATATACAAATAAGCATTTCTGTTAATATTAATAAAGCTTAGAAAACACCAAGCACCACTTTACAGTGGCTCATCAGGTTCATCAGCAATGCCACTGGGCAAAGTGTGCTGCAGTACAGAACCGCGTGCTCGCTCTCTCTGTTAGAAGTGAGCCAATCTAGTTACACAAGTGACTTACCTGGACCTGAATTTTCTCCTTACCAAAGCTGCTCTTTCTCTTTTCAGGGACCACTTGGTCTTCAAGGCCCGATGGGAGTCCCCGGTGTCAGAGGTTTCCAGGTTGGTATGCTGACAAGGGTAATTTAAGGTGCATCGTGTTTTGGCAGGCCACCGCTTTCTGCAAACCTCTGGCAAGACAGTTGCACGATGGCAACGAGTGATAGGAAGAAACATCTTTCCGTTTGCCAGAACCGCTTTGACACCTTTATTTAACACAGTACAGTAGAAAGAGCACAAGGCCAGATAAGCTGCCTGCTGGAACGGTTTGTCTTTACTATTTGCAAAAGGAGGGTTTGAGCTTGACCTACGTAAAGACACCTAAATTTCTCCTTGATCTGGGCACCCCCAGCCTGTATGTCTTCAGTGAACTCCCCCTCCCTTCTGCTGCACTGGGGACTCTCCTATTTCTTCCTCCCCTCTCCGAGGGAGCGTTCACAACCACTCTCCATTCCCCAGTGAAACTGGCTGAAAACCAGCGTTTGGTGCTACCTTCTGGCAGCATCGCTTGGCCAGGAGTCACAGATGCGATTTTATCGGCAAAAGAGCCAGGCCAGCCAGCACTCTGGCGGGGTGGCTGACCTCGGCTGTGAATTGGGGCAGAAACCGGAGTGACACAAGCGGTACCGGCAGTCAGCAAGCGGTCCCCGAGTCCTGGGGGGAAAAGGAGAGAGGAGAGCTGAGACAAATGACCTTTTTGAACATGTTACGGAGACTGGTGAACTTTGGGGATGTCAAGACGTGCAGGGTTTCCTGGCACTGTAAGCTGTAGCTCATTGGTTTTTTGTTTTCCGAACAGGGTCCCAAAGGTGCCAGTGGTGAACCTGGCCTTCCTGGTCCGACTGGAGTTCGTGGAGAGCTAGGTGACAGGGTAAGAAGACATCTGTAACTAATTCCCGTTCGGGAGATACAAAATCAGAGTGGAACGGGGGCCCCAAACACGGTGTGGCTGATGTCAGCCCAGCAAACACAGGCAGGCTTGGTAGAAGGTGGGTACACTGGGTGTCCCAGTCCATCCTCTGAGGCTGCTGCGTGCCCAAGACGGACCCTACGGCAGGCAGCGGGATTCATGCATCTTGTCTTTTCTGTCCCTGTCCTTGTTTCTGTTTCGGTTCGGGAACTCCCACTAATTTAGACAGGACAGATTGTTTAAAAGAGACTTTGGGATCCTATCCTAGCCAGAATAGACGATTGGTTTGGGTTTTTTCCCTGCCCTGTATGCTGATTTCACCAAAACCTTGCTTCCCATGAGCACAGGAGAGCCGGTTCATGCGTTTTGTTACTCAGGGACTTGATTAGGTTTTCCGGATTTTTTTAAATTACAGTTTGCTTAGTGATTTTCTTTCTGAACAGCATCACACCTGGGCCCCACACCTCAGAATAAATGTGACTATTTAAATGAATTCACCCTCATTTAAAAGAAGCCAGCAGGGCAAAGTGAGCGACATTTGTTCAGGGCTCGCAGGAGAACAGGAGCCGTGTGTTCGCCGGGTACCTCGACTCCAGCGTTAAGGTGAAGTTTCTGTGTAAGCAATCGCAGCGGCACCACGGGAGTTTCACAATGGCCCTTCTGTGCCGGTTCCAGGCAGGTTTAAAAAAGCCCCTTGGAGGGACTGTGAGCCTGGAAGTGTGGAACAGGAGGGTTATTGTGGAGCTGTGGGGTTCTGACTGCGTTCAGGGCTTCGCTGCGGTGAAAAATGTACGTTCAGAGGGGAAGAGGCCCCTGCACACAGCAGCCTGGTATCCAGAGAGCTGCTCTTAGCAGAGGGAGGGAAAATGTTATGCTTACAGCAAAAAAAAAAAAAAAAAAAAAAAAAAGGGAAAAAAAAAATCCAGGTTTTATTTCTGGCTCTGAAGTTTAGTGTAGTTACTCTAAGATGTAATTGTTGATTGTTTCTTCACGCCGCAGCTCGTTAACAGCTTTCCCCAGGAAAGCAGCATGCTGTAGCAGCTTTGGATGGTGCTGGAGACTTTCCACCTCCACGTATGCAACTGGTGCTCAGAGTAACTCCCCTCTGCCCACCCGGCCCCGCCGGTGTCGGTGACCCCGCGCCGGCCCGCAGCCCTCCGCCGCGCGGGCAGCAGCGCGGGCTGTGCCAGCAATCAGCCCTGCGCGCTTCCACGCTTGTTACTGGGCGCAGGATTAGGGCTGGGAAGACCCTAAAACTTCAGACCACGTCTTTCTAGCTTTAACAAACAGCCTTTGCTGCTGGGGGTGATGGGATCTGCCGGGGGGTGGACAAGGAGCGCAGCAGATACTGCCCTGTGTTTGCTTTACTGCCAACCCAGCCTGCAAATACAGGATCAATCCAATTACACCGTCCCAGCTGCAGCTAACCCATCACACTCTCCTGAAATCAACTGTAGCTTTTTTTCCTTTGGGGAAAAAAAAATAAATAAAAAAAATTCCCGCAAGCCTGAGTTAACAGGTACTGATAGGCTTTTTCACGGTCCTTGGGCTGACTGTGGCCAGGAATATAAACCAGCGTATCAGTAAGTGTATTTGCTGGCATGAAAAACACAAGAGGTTTAGTGCATTTGACTGTAAGGTATAAAATAGCATTGAGATGATATATAAACCATCTTGTTGGAGTGGGATATTGGGGAGGGGAAGGATTTGACTGAGGTAGCAATAGGCAAATATTTTTCGTAATGATTTTTATTATGATTAAATTCCTGAGGATTCCAGATGCCGACAGCCATCTGGGGCAACGTCTCTCTCAGCTCCATACTGGCATCACTCGATGCTTGGCCAAAAATGTTGGTTGTGTTTAACTGATAGGGTGACACAAACGTGAGGATGACTGACGGACGCGAAGCTGGTGGTCCTAGAGTCCTGTCACTTGTTCCTGCTGCTAGGAATTACTACTGCTGGAAATTACAGTTTTGAATCAAAATCTTTTGGGTGAAGCTTTTCTTTAAGGGAGCGTTCCTCACAGGACACGGTCTTTGGTGACTAAGCTGTGTTTTATTGCCATAAACTTTTATAGAGCCTTGGGACTCTGTGAAGTTGGGGGTATAAATCTAGATGATAATGTTCAGAAAAGAATATATCGCCTTTGCCATTGGCAAACACAAAACGGGAGTTATAAATAGCTGTAGCCATTCTTGCATTTCCACATTCCGTTATCTGTTTTGCTGAGAATTATTTTTTCTTTACTAGAAATCCCCCCCCTTTTTTAAGTTATTCAGTGCTTGACTTGAGCAAAATGACATGCCCTTGTTGTATGTGTTTGTTCTCCTCGAAGATTCTGTTCTGCTGAGCCACCTCCAGATCTAGTTACTAAAAAAAGATTAGTTTGCAGATGCCAGACTGATGAATGTGCTGTACAAGTCCTGTTTGAAGGGTATAATGGCTGAATTTCCTATGTAGATTTTGCAGTAGAGAAAAAAATCTAGGGTTCTTCTGAACTCCTTGTTGGCTCTGCTGTAGGGACCCAAAGTCACAAACAGGGCTGAAAATGTCTCATGTCCTCTCTGTGAATGCCAGGTAGATAAAGCTGGAAGGATTTTTCAAGCTGCCTGAATTACTCCTGGGGTGACAATCAGTTCATCGTCTAAATGTATTTTATTCCTGTGGCCGTGTTGTTCTGTGAATCTCAAAGTCAGGAGCACCTAACTCTAAATCCCCAGGAAAACTGACAGTCTAACAAAGCCTTGAAAAAACATCCTGACTTTTTGCAGTTGCGGTACAAAATTGTTCTTGTCCATTTTATACCATGAGTAAATTCAGTCTCCTTCTCACATCTTCAGGTGTGAAAGGCAGAGATCGGTCGCCCACCAGTCTCATCCTGGACCTCGTCCTTTAATTTGTGAATTCGTAAAATTGCTGTTTCGGTCATGACAGTGGGATGACGATAATGAAAAGCAGAGGGGCAGAAGCAAAACAGAGTTGCCGCCCCTGGGGTGGATGACTTTCGTGAAACAGGTTTTAAAGGCTAGGATTAAAAGCACAGAATTCATTTTAGTTTTATTTAGGAAATTGAGGCAGATGGTATTAAAAAGGCCAGCGTAGATAACCTGTGCCAGGCAGGCGGGGAGCAGTGCATCGCCGAGCCTTGTCAAGAAGGTCTCTCTGGTCTGGTTGGATGAGGACTTGGTGGGCAGAAGACAACCAGGTCTGAGCTGGGAGGTCCTGCCTGGCCTGGTCTGGCAGCTGCTCTGTGCCGTCGCTGGCCTGGCAAAAGGCCTGAGAAACTGTCCTACAACACAAACCGGTGACTGTAGAGAGTGCTACAAGGATGCTTAAAAAGCCTTCTTATTTCTAAGAAGTAAGGATGAGGTTTGGACCCTCCTACTTGGCAGTTGGGAGACTAATTCCCAACCCCTTGCTGAGTGACTCCTTGCTGAGTGAGTGCATGTCTGACCGCACCAGGAATTCACAGGAAAATAACAGTTTGAGCTCATTTGCCTTCTTTCTTTTACTTATTCTCAGGGTCCTACCGGTGTTCCTGGTCCCAAAGGTAACCAGGTAAGCGGTAACTTTCATGCTGCAGTCAGCAGCGGCATTTAAACTGTACCATAGGTGCAGCCTTTGACAGCACAAACTGCTTTTCCTCTGTCAAATGAAAATACTCTGGAGCAGGAACCAACCAAACCCTCTTTGGTCCCGTTTTTCCTGCGTTAGCAAAAGAGATGTAGTCTGTTCTAATGGAGACACGTGAAAATGCTGTGATAAAAATGCTACACTCTTGCTGTGTATTTTGTAACTGCGAGGCATGCCGTATATGGGCTCCTCACATCGTATTCCTCCCGAGTTAAGTTTAGAAGCGCAGCTTCTCACCGAACTTCATGTGCCTGGTGGAGAGGATTCGTCCTAGCCTCAAAGCCTGGCATGCTAATAGACTAATTTAATCTTTTACTTTTTGCTGCTGAACTTCCATAGCTGGATTAATCTCAGCGATGAGCTTTTGAGCCAGTTTTCATCAAATACATGACTTTCATTAATGCATGACTGTATTTTTGCAGAAAACGAGTGCTTTTCCAGCAAGCGTTGCTTGTTTTGTTTACCAGTGTCAGTGTCTGTGTGGTCTCTGTTCTGTTGCTAAGGGAAAGATCAACCTCATCTCCATTTGTCTTGGAATAACTTCCTCTCTAAAGCCATGGAGTCACCATAGCAATGTTCATTAGCTGCTCTAATTGCCGTGCGTTAAGCCAGCTCCGCCGCAGAGCGTTCGGCGCGGGAAGCGCTGCCCGTGTGGCCGGTGGCGGCAGATTGCAGCGATTCGTGTCACCCCCAGCCACGCTGGGATTGCACGCGCTGCTGTTGGCTTACCGGAGGCGATCAGCAAGTTGATGCTCTTTGTCATGGCTAGTAAAATTAACGTCGTCAGAGCTTTAGCCACCCTTACGGTCCCCAGACAGAGTGGAGAGGGATGGTCCTCCCCAAGTGATGGATCGCTTCTGTTAAAGGGTGGGATGAAGCCGTTCTGCAGATGACTTTCTACTGAGGAAGCCTAGAGGACACAGTCACACTGGAAACTGAACATTTAGCTGTCATTGCAAACCCACGTTTTCTATGAGACCCAGAGCTGGGGAACCTTAAATTTAGGTTCCCTGTATGAGGAATGCCAGTGCCCAGTGCCATCCTGTGGATGTCCTTCATGGCCACCTCATCAGGGTTCTCATCTGTACGAATTCAGCCTTTCATCCAAGTACCAGCTTGTTGCAAAGGGCACCTAGTCCTTGTGCAAGGTGCCTCGTACCACGAGTGCCGTTGTCAGCGGGGTAACGGCTGCTGTAGAGCTCGGCTTTGGGAACAGAGAACTTCCTCTTGCTGGAGCAGCTCTGTAAGCTGCTAAGTGGCCCCATCTCCCTTAGGAGCTGGGGTTATCCAAGCCTCAGAGTAAGCCTTATTGTCCATAATCTTTGCGCGCTAATAGATGCAGTGTTAATTCTGGTATCTCACTTTCAGGGCATTGCTGGAGCAGACGGCCTCCCAGGTGACAAAGGAGAACTGGTAGGTGTCTTAAATTCAGCAGAATTGACTCCTCAAATAACAGATGGGTCTAGAGAACCACATACCGAGAACTAATATGGTCAGTCAGAATTAACCGTCCAAGAGCTCCAACCCTGCTGGCTGCAAAAAGGAGAAGGCAACCCAAGCCTTTCTGCTGCCATATTCACCGTGTGCCACCGCTCTCCTCTTGCCTTTAGGAAGCGCTGGATAGCCAGTGTGGCCTGTGCAGAACTGTGGCGTGTCAGCACTCATTTGTCATTTTGCTCCTCGGAGCGGTCGACGTCGCACTGTCCGTGGGGGGTTTGATCCATCTCTAGTAGCAGCCAGGCTGCCTGGACCTGCGCTCAGCATTGGTACCTGGGGCAAGTCTTGGCGTCAGAGTCCTCTCCCTGTTGTGCCAGGGCTGAATCTGGTCTCCAGCAGCCTGTTATCATTCCTGGCCCCTTTGCTAGAAAAGCCATTGTGGCTTCCTGGAGCTTGGGAGATTTGACTTGAGATGCGCATTTTCTGAATGGATCATGCTTTCATATTTCCTCTTTCTTTCTAACAGGGTCCCTTTGGTCCCCCTGGCCAAAAAGGAGAGGTACGTGTCAGATATTGCAGGCTTATGCCCCGAAAGGTTTGGGAGTAAACATGCTTCTCGCATCTTTTGATAATGTATCTCCATAAACTATGTTCCGGTGTTGTTTCCTAGAAGCATGTTTCCTTCATGGTCATGCTATAAAATCCATGACAATGACAATTTTTTGTGGCATTCAAAACATTCAAATGTGTTTGATAATTTTGCTGCAGCAAGGACTCCTATTATCTTGACCTATATATGTAAAATCACCCATACGATGTAAGAAGTGAACATGGTCAGCCAGACCAGTTAGGGAAACCTGAAGAAAGGCTGAGCTAATCGCCGTGAGAAAAGAATGCACCATGTCTTCTGTTTTAAGTGTTTGGGTTTTTTTTTCTCCTCTTCTTCATTACAGCCAGGAAAAAGAGGAGAACTTGGTCCAAAAGGTGTCCAAGGACCTAACGGGACAGCTGGAGTACCAGGGATCCCAGGACATCCAGGGCCCATGGGCCATCAGGGCGAGCGAGGCATTCCTGGCATCACGGGGAAACCTGGGCCGCCTGTAAGTATTCTCTGCTCCTGGGGCGCGGTCAAGGAGTCTCTGAAGTAAATAAATGGATCGTGGATTTTGGATGCGTATTCAGAAAATAAGGTCCTGCATTTGAGCAGGCAAAAGGAGGTAACTGTGTGCAAGCTAAGAGTCTTGCATCGAGAGTTTACCAGTGCAAAAAGATTAACAGTTTGCAAGCTTCAGAATTCAAGTCCCCTAGAGTGCATGCCTTGGAGAATTAATCTTCTCTCACAACAATATAGGAACAGATTATCCGCATCCACTGGAATGGGCTGTAAGTCACTGATCTCATTACAAAAGTGAGTTGGAAGTTGGTCATTTAAAAATATAACTCCTTTTCACTGCTTCAAATGTTAGACCTCTGTCTTGGTCCAGAGCTCACGTTTCATCATTCAGGAAAGGCCAAATGAGCCCCAGATTAAATATCTGGCCTAACATTAAAATTAATCTCTGCCACTAGTATGACACAGCTTCTGAATTGAAGCTGTCACCTTTTGAAGAGGGGGGAAAAAACCCCACTCCTCTTCATGTGGGATCCTGTGCTTCTTGCCTAGCTGCTGGAAATGTGTTTCGTGTCCTGAAGCTTCTGTCAGGGATGAGGATCGATAGCGTGGTTTGTATAAGGACAGATTCTTCTGTTAATTGCAGGGCAAAGAGGCCAGTGAACAACATATAAGAGAACTCTGTGGGGAAATGATAAATGGTGAGTATTACTTAAGGAAAACTGACTTAAATTACCATATTTAGCTGAAGATGAGTAGATCCCGAACATAAGATGGCTCCTGAGATTTGTTCTTTTTCTGCCTTAATAAGAAAAAATATGTTGACCTTTAATGTAAGGAAGTTATTCAGGAGGTCACCTCGTTGTCTGGGATGTCTTTCATTTCTTTAAAATTAGTATTTTCATCATGGCAACATACAGAGCGTGCCAAAAGCAGCTTTGACCCAAGTCTCATGCACGCACGCACACACGCCGGCAAGCACGGGCTGGTGAGAGCGTCAGCCCTAACTTGTGTCGTTTTGAACTTCAGCTCCCACCTCCTCTCTCCCTGGGGCAGGGCTCCGCTCCCAAGGAGCGTTCTTTCTTGGAGGCTACTGCTCTGTATTTAGAGGTTATGTTCGCTATTTGGGATGAAGTTAAACTCTGACAGCTTGTTTCGGAAAACTTGTTTTAATTATTTAAGTATCATTTTCTAGAATACTTGACATCTTTTAAAGCGGTTTAGGAAACAGGAAATATCAATGGCTTAAAAACCTGCAGATTTCTGACCAAAATCTCCTTCGGTGGAGATGTTAAAAGAAAAAAAAAAAATACAGAAGCCAACAAAACCCCACAGATGAGCTCAGAGGACAGATTCAATGTTTCCTTCTGCGAGAAGCAGTCCGTGTGTAGGAGCGTCAGGGAGCAGGATCTGCCCAAGCGTGCAGCTCTGCTTTACTGTCGGACGCACGGTTTTCAGCCACTCCACACTTGGTGGCAAAGAGTGAAAATGTGCAACATGCGGTTTTTAATTTTTCTTTTCAGATCAAATTGCCCAGTTAGCTGCTAATCTGAGAAGGCCCTTGTCTCCTGGAATGACGGGTCGTCCTGGCCCGGCTGGTCCCCCAGGTCCTCCTGGAGCTATGGGAAGTGTTGGCCATCCTGGTCCTCGTGGTCCCCCTGGATACAGAGGGCCAACAGGAGAACTTGGTGATCCTGGTCCCAGAGGTAAGGAGGACTAAACCAACCTGCTCCTCTTGTATGCCCACTGAAATAAATTGCAAACTTGTACTCATTTCAGCAGTGGAGGAGAAAAGATCAGGCCTTGGGCAGTTCTAGAGGGCAATTTTGCATCTTTAGGGATGCAGAGTAAGCAAAGATCCTAGCACTGTCCTGAGGATTTTGAGCTTCTCTCGGTCTTTCCCCTCCCTGTCCTTGGATCCAGCTGCAGCACACAACTCCTTGTTGAAATTGTCTGTTTATGATTAAAGGTGACACTGGCGAAAAGGGAGATAAAGGCCCTGTTGGTCAAGGTATCGATGGCCCTGATGGCGATCAAGGACTTCAAGGTGAGGCTGTGCAAACAATTTAATAAATGGTGACTAAAGTAAAGGCTTAAGAGGGACAGCTCTGCACAGTGCTGGACATATATTATGATCTCTTTGTCCCTGTAACCATTACAGTAGGGTGGTTTTCCTGTGGGTACAGCTGGCACAGACAGTTTGAACAGCAGAACTTGGCACACCCCCCCTTCACACCGCTCCTGTCTAGTCCTGAATGTTTTTGAGAAAAGGCTGCTGGGATGGCCAGATTCGTCATTTGCTCTTGGTTTCTTCCACTAACGGCTGTGAGAGGTCAGGAGCTTCCCTAGATCAGGAAGTCAGAACCCTTCTTCACTGCTCCCATGTGGTTGCCAGGGTCAGAAGGTTGTTCTTTTCAGTGGTACTTCAGATGCTAGTTAACTAACTAGTTAATTAACAAGTAGTGGATCAGTTCATTTAAAGGTGTGTAACACCTGTGAGGCTCTGGCTCCAGATTAAGGCAAAAGGATCATGCCTGCTGCCTGTTTCCTGATGGACATGGGTCTTTTTGATGCTCTGCTTAAAGAACGCCTGCGGTGAAAGCTGTAGTCCTCCAACATTCAGCTCATGTTTCTGGATCAAACATGAGAAATTGGAGACAATATTTAGTTTTACCAGAAACAAATGTAACTTCCTAGTAGCGTAATGATTGTGAAAGATAGTGCTGTTATTGCTCTGTACCTGGCTATAATCCCAGTTCCTGAAGTCATGAATCTTTTATCAAAAGATTCAAAGATTAATTTATGCAAATTAATGAATATCTATTAGAAACTTGGAAGAATACTCTATTTTGCTCACCTATTAAAGCAGCTTTTCTAATTGTGATTACATCTGTACAATGAAAAAGCTACAGGCACCAAAAGCAGGCTCTGCAGCCATGTAACTTCCTAAGTCCAGAATATTTATACGTAGTTGTCTTAGATTCTTCCATAAAATAATTGCATTAATCCATAAATGTTTTCTTTTCCAAAGCACGTAAAAAGAGGCTATGTTTCACATCTTAGATACTGAGGGCATTTGTGCTGCTCATGAAGAGTAAGATCAACAGTAGACGTACTTCATGACTTCCATGAATAAGAAGAATCGGGCACCATCTCCTCTCTCTATCATAATTAAGACAGAAATGCAGGGTTATAGACCACGTGAGCTATCCCTCAGGGAGAGAGAATCATATTGTACAGTAGTTTAGAAAGCTGCAGTAGCTTGCTGTTACAGAAATTAGTGTGTTGTGAATTATTTTTAGCATCTGTAGGAAAAAGGAAGCATAACAGCAGAAACGATTTTTGCCGTGTATACTATGTATTTCATTGTGAGCAAATTTTTGGACACAGGTATAAAGGAAACTCCTTATCTGTAATGTCAGAGAGATGCTCTCTACTCCCCTTACTCTGAACCTTAATTACAACTAGACTTAAGGAGGGGCAATGAATTGAAGCAGCTGAAGGCCACAGCCCTCCCACTAAGGAGGGACAGTTGTGAGCACTCCTATTGTCACAGTAAGCAAGCTGTGAGCTCACACATCCATGACATCCCTTGAGCAAACTATTCAGGGATGACGTAAAATAATTCTGGTTACAAATTACTTGTTGTTATTCATAGAGTCATGCAGTACTGAGATGGAATCTAGTTTTACAGGGGTCAGCAAAAGTCAAACCAGACACGTGCTAACAAAAGTGCAATACTAAACATCCGCCTTTGACTATAGCGAGGTAATTCCAGTAAAGCCAGAGGTACTCTAAAAAAATCCAACGCATATACTCCAGATTCAGGCTAAATTTATTCAAAATCTTGTATTCAACAGGCCATAACAAGTCTGATGTACAGACACTCAAAGTATTTTAAGAACTCTAGAAGTAACACATATATTAAAAAAAAAAAAGGGGGGGAAGGAAATAATTCATGTAATCTTTTTGCCCTTCTTGTTTAGGACCACCTGGTGTACCTGGAATTACTAAAAATGGTCGTGATGGTGCTCAGGGTGAACCCGGTCTTCCAGGGGATCCTGGTACTCCTGGTGCTATTGGGGCTCAGGGAACTCCCGGAATATGTGACACGTCGGCTTGCATGGGAGCTGTTGGAGCATCAACTTCCAAAAAATCATAAAACAACAGTACAAGAAGTGGAGAAGTGACTGAATATTTAAATAAACAGTGCATTGTAAGAAAACAGACAGAATCCTCCTAGTGATAAATGGACAGATGTTCCCTCGGTTGTATTAAGTGGAGGCTTTGACACAGTTCTATGAAAAAGAAAGCATCAGATGAAAACTTTAGTTAAAGATGCTTTATGAGTATTCTCTCCTCCCCCCAATTATTTTCCAGAATTTTTACTGCTAAACAACCTCACCTTTCCTTTCTCCCTTTGTTCAAGAGACCCACAAGAGGAAGCATTGCTCCTTTTTACCATCACCCCCCCAACCCTGTACTAAAGATAACGACTTTTCTGTATAAACGTTTGAGCCTTGTCAGTTCCTTGGTGCTGCTCCCACTGACTTCAGTTATGCAGGTTTGTGCACTAAGATACACACTGTTAAGGTATTCAGGCACCTAACTGCTCCTTCCATCAGTGGAAGCTGGGCATTTAAATACCCTGTATTTTAGTATCTTAAGAGTCTGGCCTACATAAAGACCATAGCTTATGTACAATGCTGTCAGTTACCAATTTTTGGGTTGCACCTCAGATATTTTCCAAAACTAGTCAATAGTAATCCTCTTGCAATCAAATTCTGCAACAGGTGTAATGTATGTATTTTACTTTACAGGGGAGAATTTTTGTGTATTTCCCTATGATAATAAAGGAAATTAAGTAACAGCATTTTCACCACCTCAACTTAAGCTATTTGCACAGTAATTGCGAATGAAACCCCAAATGAGACAGGATGCTCTTCTAAAGTCCAGCCAAAAACACCTGTATTGAACTGTTGTAAAAATAAAAGGAGATTTTTTTTAACCTTTTCTTTGTGATGTTGTAAGTGTCATTATACACGTCAGATAACTCAGCTGAACTCCATTTTCCAGAACTGGTTTTACTAGGATTGTCTGGAAATAGATTGCTGCAAAATTGTCCATATCCGTGATTTAAAACGGGAGACCTTTTTGTACTTTAAAACCTGCTAGCATCATCTATTTTAAAAAATTATTAAAACCATTCTCAGCTCATATGCTATTCTATTTCTGCCCTATATGCTAAAGCCTGTGAACAAAGGAGTCATATTTATCTTTAAATAAGAAAATAGTTTGTGCATTTAAATAATCTACTGTTTACAATATGCCACTCTTGGACTAAAGTAACAATACAAGAACCTGTTGGACAGTTGTCAGACATTAAAAATAGTACTATATCTTAAAAAAAAAATGCTAACACCATACTATTACTCTTCAGGGCCAAGTATGTTAAAATATGTACAGCAAATGTGTAAACATAATATCAGCACAGTTTAGAAACTATGCACTTAATTAACCAATATAACCTTTAAATTTTTAATGGAAGAAAACGGGCATTATAATATGGTAACTTTAATTTCTTTTTACACTTGAAGAGTACATTTGCATCTAGTCATTAAAATAACAGGACAGATTCATGTCCTGCAACTATTCCTAACTGTACTGGATCATCTTTTTTAAAACAAAACAAAACCCAAAGCAGAACAACAAACAGAAAAAGAACAGATTTTTTTATAACTAAAGGGGAAAAATACTTAGCTGTCATGACATTTTCTTGTAGCTCCTGGTCCCAAAGGCCCTTTAACAGAGTACTGATTTCTATTGCTGGTAGTTAACTTTAATTTTCATTTTGAGTAAGTGTTTTCTTTAAAGCTCTATTTATATATTTTTACAAGTTATATTTTGCAATTCATATTCAGCACGTAAACAGAGAGAATAAAATACATTTTGGGCCACTGTTAGCCACACTTGTCGTACAATTCAAGGCGGTCAGTTCAGACTACTTGGTCTCCATAGCCATGCACGTTTTCCTGCACTGCACATGTTACAAATGAGTCTGATCCTGCCATTTTTAGTCTCCTGCCTGTTTTACCACAGAACACACTCTCAAATTCCTAAAAATCAAAATACAAAAAACAAATAATTATGTTTAATGTAGGTACTGACTTGAGATGTATTTTTTTTTTCACTAGTGTCTTAGGGAAAAAAAAAAACAGCACCTTTAACAGGAGGTGCTGAGGGGCCATACCAGTATCTGGACAAGCTGGTTTTGCTATACACACTCCATCTACTGTCTTAAGGTACTTAGCACAACCGGAATTACTCTGGGGCTGCAACTACTGGTGTGGTAGCATGGGAGCTCCTTATAGGGCACACAACCCTTTACTACTCTCATGCTCTTTCAGACAGATAGTGTGGGCCGGGAACTGTGAATCCCATCACTTAACTACTAGTTCATGAAAACTAACTAGAAGACCACTCTGTGAAACAGGTGGGAAACAGAAAATTAAGGGTAAGGGGGAGGAATGATTTCAGATGACCACAATTCTACATTGTTGTCCACATAGCCCGGTTCCTGACCATGATACTAAAAAAAAAAAAAAAATTGAAAAATTAAAATCTAATTTGAAAACCCTGACTGAGGACACTACAATTTCACACTACTGAAGTGAATCAGCTATTAAAAAAAAATTAAAAAAATTTAAAGGAAGGTCCAATGATACAGTGGTCCTTCACAAACAGCCTCAAGCAGAAGCATTCCATATACTTTTAGCTATGTTATGACAGCTTTAAAACATTTCACATTTTTATCAAGGACAAAAATGAAATTAGATTTAAAACCTGTTTCAGCGAATCCCCATGCCTTTCCTGAATGTACTTCAGAAACGCAGTTGTCCATTGTAAAGTTGTTGCCTTATCAGTATCAACCGTACAGAACGGAACCAGAAGATTCAGCTCATCACAACAAATCCGGATTCTGCGCCTACAGGCAAATACAAAAGGTTATCAACTAGTGGGCGAGAAGGAAGGAAAAAAAATAAAAAAAGGAAGACTACTCACATGCGCTACAAGCCATGGACTTTGGGGACTTCTTTTTGTTTGCTACAAGCTTTGTATTTGTGTATTACTCATGTTATACGCAAGTTACCTTTTCTTTATAGAATTAGGTACGTTTTGAAATCTTTTTGTTTGTTTATAGAGTAAAAAAAAACAAAAAACAAACCAACAAAGATGACCACGATGAAACATACGTATTTTTTTTCCTCTAACAAACACCAAACCCTCACCACCTGCATTGCTTTTTCTTGTAGGTAAAACAAACTATGTCAAATTTACATTTTACTCTGGATAATGACAGGAGCATTACAGTATCAGTATTTTAGGCTTTAAAAGCTTTGTATTGCCACTCATCATAAAAATTACCTTCTGTCTCTCTCCATGCGGTTATGTCTTTCCCTTCGCTGAGCGATTCCGTCTTGTGTACCACTTTGCACCTGCATACTTGAATTTAACTGTACTGACTGCCAGCGACCCTGGGCAGATGCAGTACTCTGGCTATCATCACGCATATTTTGAATTTCACCAAGAGGTTTGCGATCCATGTTTGGATCCAATGGGCTTATTCGGCTGCAACTTCTTCTGTTTATCGCTTGCTTGCATAAGGTATCTTCTTGGAAAAATAAAGAGGAAAAGAAGAACCTATTTATAAACCTCCCACTAATCAGTGAAAATATCGATCACGGAAAAGTTTTTTTTGTTCCTTTCTTTATGTGGAATAATCTTTGAAGCTTTATTGCCAACCATAGCAGCACAGGTCCTCTGGAGGCCCTAAGGCACTGCTTGCTGTTACAAAATCAACCTAGCTTCTATTTTCTCAGAGAACCCACTGAGAACACACCTGCCTTTTGATCAGCATTTGAGGCAGCCCTTTAAATGTTCTTCAGTTTGATACTGAATGGCTCTGCTATACCAACTTTGGGGTCAAAAAGCGTAGGAAGAAACCAGTTGCTTACTCTAGGCCCAGATTTTTCAAAGGTACTTTGCAACCTTGGGTTTTTTCATTTCAAGCTAGAAGTGCTAAACAATTTTGAAACTCATAGGTGTTGAACTCCTGTGGAGAAATCTAGTCCCATATTGCCTATAGCACATCTCAGACATAAAAAACGCACCTCGTATGATTCACTAAAATCATATTCATTCTAGAAAACACACAAATTCAGAAAAAACTGTAGATTTGAAGGCCAAGTGAAAGCTAAGTGAAAGGAAGATAAATGGTTTACCTCCAACTTTAATCCAAACTTCCTCAGGCAAAGCTTTATTCATAGCACCTACTGCCTGTTTTGTGGATTCAACTTCCTGGTAACAGAAAGACAATGTCTTGGGTATCCCCAGGTCTTGATGTTTGCCAGCTTCCAAAATAGTGCAAGATGTTCCAGAGGTCTATGAAAACCAAAAAGGAAATACTTAGAGGACTATATACATAAAAAAGAGGCTATTTCGATATCTTCATGTTAACTTCTTAAGTTTTAGGCCCCTGATTCAATGTGTTGTATCAGAATAAATCCCAATTACTTCTGTACACAACTGTGGGATTTTGACAGACTGATGAATCTTTTTGGGATACCTCTGCCATTTCTGAGTGCCATGCTATCACTCTTGCTTCAGAGGTTAC
>JAVKLA010000010.1:29223123-29247849 GCA_034782735.1 Sagittarius serpentarius
CCCCGCCCCTGAGGCCCTGCCAGCCCCGCCCCTGAGGCCCTGCCAGCCCCGCCCCGCGCCCCAGGCGGCGGCTCGGCCCAGGGCCGGGGGCCTGGGGGCGGGCCTGGGCCCGGCTCGGCCCGGAACCCTGCGGGGAAGGGCCGGGCGCCGTGTGGTGGTAGGTACCCAGCCCTTCTTCCCGGCCTGGCGCTGGCGTGTCGGTGTTTTGTCCGGTTCGGGCTGTGGAAAACCGGCGAGGCGGGGGGCCGGAGCCCGGTCCGTGAGGAAACGTCCAGGGGAAACTGCCGAGAGCGGGGAAAGGCGAGGGGGGTGGGGAGAGGAGGCTCCCCGAAACTGGCCGTCTCCCATCCTCGGGCGAAGCCTCCCCGTTAAATGCGAACGCAGCAGGGCTTTTTTCACACCGAGCCATTAAATAGGAACATCGCACTGCTTTTCCACATAAGGCGTCCTCGATAAACGTGAGCACGACAGGAATTTTTTTTCACCAGCGCAAGGCTTAGGAATCCGTCAGGCCACAGCCTGCAGAAGAAAGCTGCGTTTTCTTCAAGTTATTTTAAGAGCAGGGCAGTAGAGCTCAGCCGTTCCGGGGCACAAGGCCTGTTGAATGGCAGCGGGTGCGTGGTCTGAGTCACTCCCAGTATTTTGAAAATCCTCCCCAAAACCACCGTGGCCAGGACCCTGAAGTCCTGACCAGATGGCTGATGGACACTATGTCATGTCCGTCACCTTTTTCTGCGATTCAGATACCGTTCGGTACTCTCACTCACTAGTTGTTACCAGCCACTGATAGTATGAAGGAAAATTATAAAAGAGAAAAAAAAGCCACAATGGCTTGAAATTAACACCTCTGGTTTTTTTCGTTGTTGCAGGATAAAAGCTTTTCCCTTTTTGCTTTTTTTCCCTGCACCTGCGAAGCACAGGAGGCAGGAGGCTCTTTCCTACGTCCAATACACAGCTACAGAGGAATCCGTAGCCCTGGATTTCCTATTGTAAAATTAAGCTACTAAATTATAAACACTTTAGTAGTTTGCCAGCATTTAAAAATTGTTCTTTGATAGAAAGTTAATCCAAAGTCCCTTAAAAAAGTTCAGTTTTTCTGGACTCATAAAGTGGTATTAGCAGATGATTTCATGACAGTGAGCTTGGATGCTACGTCTTCCGCTCAGAGACCACCTGAATGCATCCACACAGCATCAGTCTCTGCGCAACAGGCACCTCACCATCGTGAGCAGTTTGTTAGTAGATCTATTATTACGTATCTGCTGCTGGTTATGCATTTTAGTATTAAAAACGGATTATAGAAGATGCATTCTAGAAACAAGCCAGAGTGCGAAAGGCACAAAAATGCTACTATAGCTCATAAACCGAATAAAATAAAAAAATAATTTTGATACTTTATGAAATCTTTATTCCCTTCAGGAGTTTAAAAAAGTATCTGTTTACTACATTCTTTAATGATGTGCATGTCCAATCAAGGTAGCATGCGCACACATTCTCCATGTCAAAGTGTACCATATTATATGAGGTGTAGCCAAAGTCTGAAAGTTACACTGGTGACTTTCATCAAGAAACAAAAGCAGAAATTTTAAAAGCAGTTTTGTGCACATTGGACTCAATATACACTTTCCTCCTCCTCTAATTCTTCTGCATGCTCTCCTTTAGAATGTATAAAGGAATATTACAGTCTTTTGTAAATGTAGTAATCTTTCTGCTTATATTGTTCTAGACCTTTCAGAGGCTTTTACATAAAAATTTAGCAAAATATTCTTTGGAGAGTTAATGTAGCTTAGTACAAACATAGATAAAAGCTCAAAATAGTAGGTTGTTTCATGTTAATCAAAAGTTTGAACAAAGCCAGAGAATTGCTTTTCTTTTTCTTGCAATGCATGATAATAATTCAGTACCATTTTTAGTCTCTGTAAATTGAGTTAAATTGTTATCTTCTTTTCAGCCTAGCTTTTACTGTCTGCTGCAGTGTAGAATACAGGAACCTTGCTGCAAAGTCCAAGTCCAGGTCATTATAAACTATATAAAGGTGTGGTTTAAAAAAATAAAAAAGTCGTTGGTGTCTGTCCGTATGCTGTTGGTTCTTCTGCCACTACCTCTGTGGGAGGATGCATTTACTGTTCCTGAATCATGAACAGATTCCCCAAACTGATCTGTGATAAAAGAGTGTTTCCTAGAAGATGAAAAGCCACACATCTATTTCATAACAATGTCAAGTCACGGAATTCATAAATGGTGTGAATCAAGTTTTTCTTAAGTTCAAAGCTGACCTGAATTAATTAATATTTTTTCTTTCCTTTAGATTTTTTTGGGTGTAAAATCTACAAACTTCCTAATTCAAATAAAAAAAACCGTTCAGAATAAATTAGGGGATGTTTTAAAACTGAGAGAAAAACCCTAAGCACAGATTTTCATGCTTTTTAGAATGCCCACAATTAAACATCAATTGGTAGTGATGTCCTGCAAAACATCTTCTTTCATTAAACAATGAGGAAATGAAACCTGTGTGCCATCAGTCTCTTGTGGTTTGTTGAGATGTAGCAATATTTTAAAAATAATATACACATACAGATGTAAGAAAGGGACAACCGTTCTCTGTAGATGTTTATTCTACTTACAGTAACAAAAACCTGTGAAGTCCCGTATTTTAATGTACAGTGATATATTTGCCATATAAAATACAATTTACAGAAATTTCTATCAAGTAAACCTAAACAAACACACTTACTTTTTGCATACTTTTATGTATGTCTTTAAATTAGAAACATCTCATTAAGAAAAAAAATCTTACACCATAGTAGATGTTTGCATTTAATACCACCTCTCTGCATTTTACCATTTTGTCTACAGGTCTGGAATACAGATGGATCATTTCAACCAGCAAATCCTTGATGTAGAAGGACTTCAAAGATGCACCAATAGGAACTGTAAAATCTGTAGTGAGATACATGGCATACATGCTACTTGTAATGTAGTCTTCAAGATGCAAGTGTTTATAGGAATCTAATTTTACATTTCCAAAACTATTTTATAAAAATATCAAAATATTTACCCAACTGTTAATTTACATGGTCAAATAAATTAGCCGGGTTTTATTTCATACTTTAGAATTACGTACTTGAAGAATACAAGAAAAGTAGCAATGTAATGTATTTCACAGTGAAAAACTTCCCTCTTGAATCACAACACAAAGTACCACCACTCTTCTTTCCAAGCTTAATGCAGTTATACCTTTTTCAGTGGAGAATTTTATATACACTAACAGCCTAAGTAGGGTCTAACAAAAAAACAGTGACACTTTTTTTTCAGGAGCAAAACACTTTTAGAATGAAAAGCACAATGAAACAGGAACATTTCTGAAGTCTATGGCAAAATTCTGCAAAAACAAAACAAAACCAAAAAATTGCTCCACTAAATCAATTCAATTGCAGTAACAGATTTAGTGACCTATTTAACCAACTTATTCTTCTTTCCTTTGGTATACCAATTCGTTTGTAGTCTTAACCTTTTTCAAATAAATATCTGATGCTTTTATAAGTTTTGCTGGTTATAAAGGTGCTACTCTTGTATGTTCTTTAATTACAGGTCTGTAAAAATGCAACATTTAAAACCCCTCAGCCTCATGAAAAAACTGAGTGCGACTTGTATCTTTGCTGTACACTTAACAGATGGATTCCAAAACACAAAATACCTGTATATAAAAAGGAAGATAGTGCACTTTAAGCTTATAACATTCCATTTTCAAATCCTCCATCAGTCACAAGTAATTATTAACACTGTTCTTCTGCAGCCTTTTCCTAAATACACACGACTCTTCTGTTGTAAAATAAACAAGACGGCAACGTTGGACTCCTATTTTTAAAGCGTGTGCTGTAGGAACGACTTTGACACCAAAATATCATGTAAATGAGATGTAAAGGTATGGCTCCTAAGGTCTGGATTAAATTCTCTTATAAAATTACAATTCAAGTTACTGGAAAACATAACTTTATAATCTTAAAAAGCAATATGCTCTTCTTAGACTTTTTCCATTTCTGTACTGTAAATGGAAATTTTAAGATAAAGATGCAAGTAGAAAAACAAAATTTCAGTACAGGTAACGCTGTGAATTTTTATAAGAAAAAAATTATGCACAAAATGCAGCAAGTGAAAGTCCAGTATGTTCTTGCCTTTTATCTATTTGAGTATTTTCATTCACAGTTGTTCAAAAATTGCTAATTTATCAGTACATTTTGTAAGGCTAGTTTTACAACGGCATTTTTGTAAAGGTGAGAATATACAGTATATACAGACGATGCTGACTCAGTCCTTGCTGTGTTGTAGAAGTATATCATTTATGGGAAATACCAATCATATTTCTATGACTGATTACTGGAAGATGAAGCTTCTGTTTCTGCTGGTTTCTGAGTTTCCTTCGGTGTTTCTGGCTTCATCTCTTTACCAATTTCCCTACTCTTACTCCGATCTTTGCGATCTTTTCCTCTTTCTCTTTCACGATCTCTCTCTCTCTCTCGATCCCTTTCTTTTTCCCTGCTTCGATCCCGGTCCCTGTCTTTCTCTCTGTCGCGATCTCTGTCTCTGCTTCTTGATCGCTCCCTATCGCGTCTTCTGTAGGATTCTCTCTCTCTGGTTCTTGCTCTCTCTCTGTCTCGGTTTCTTTCCCATTCTTTAGCTCGCTCTGAATCCTTCTCTCTATCTTTGTTTTGGTTTCTGTCTCTATTTTTATCCCATTCCTTGTCTCTGTGTCTCTCCCAGTCCCTGTCTCTATTCCAGTTTCTGCCACGGTCTCTCTCCCAAGGTCTGCCGTGTTCTCGATCCCTTCGTCTTTCCTCAAAGGGTCTACCTTGTCGGTTATCTGCTTGCTGAGGCTCTGGCTGATCTAAAACCTTGTCTTTATTTCCTCCTTCGTATCTCTCTCTCTGTCGCCCTTCAAATGTCTGGCCTCTAAATTCAGGGTTTTTGCCTTCTCGGAAGTCAGATGCTGACCACTGTCCTTCCGACTCAGATCCCTGTCCAGAAATATTGGAAAGAGATGCAGGTGGTCCAGCTTCCTCCCACATCTCTTTTCTGTGGGGTGGCGGATGGCTTGGAAGGTCCAGGAGTGGTCTTGGGGTTGGCTTCATACTTTGTGGTGACTGACCTTGGAAATGAAATCTAGAAGGGGGAGGTTCATTTTCTTCTGGAAACAGTGCAGGTGTGGCTCCTCTTGGTCCTCCAAACTGAAGCGGTGCTGGACCTCTCTGGTTGGCAAATCTGGGTGGTGGGCTCCCTCTCCGTTCTTCAAATGGCTGTGGCAAAAGTCCTCTTGGACCAGGGACATGATTTGGAGCTGGACCTCTCTGTCCTTCAAATTGATTTGGGTGAGGCCCTCTTGGTCCCCCAAAATGACTCGGGGCTGGACCTCTTGGCCCTCCAAACTGAGGGCCTCCTCTCTGTCCTTTAAACTGAGCTGGTGGGGGTCGTCTTTGACCTCCAAAAGGAAAAGGCGAAGGTCCTCTATTTCCCATAAACTGAGAGGGATCTGGTCCTTCAAACTGTCCTGGAGGCCTAATCATTTCATTATACTGGGAATCTGAGAATTCCCTTTGTTCCATGTGAGGTTCCCTACGATCTTCAAACTGAGATGGTGACATTCCTCTTGGAACACCATGATAAGAAGGGGCAGGTCCCCGATTATCACCAAAAAGAGATGGTGGTCCATGTTGTGCAGAAAATAAGGAAGGAATGGGACCCTTTTGACCTCCAAATCTTCCTGATGAAGGTCCTCTTTGCCCATCATTAGTTGGAGAACCATGCTCTTCAGAGAACTGTGGTGCTGGTCCTCTGAAATTAGGTCCATGAGGTCCTCCAGGTGCATTGAGCATCAGTGGTGGTGGAGGCCCTCCCTTCTGCCCAGACAAGGAAAATGGAGGTCCAGCTCGGTTTTCTTCAAAGTGCTGTGGGGAAGGTCCGCCCTCACTCTGAACTGATGGAGATTCAGTTTGTTCTACAAATTGGTGAGACTGAGGATTTCTTTGTTCGTCATATTGCACTGATGAAAGACCCCTCTCTGGTTCAAAGTGACCAGCAACCTTCTCCTGAGAAGTAAACATTGTATTTGAAAAAGAATCCCTTCCCATTACTTCCTTTGACTCATTTGACCATGATACTTTATGCATATCTTGCAAAGGTTGACTGTCATTTGATGTGGAGAAATTAGGCTGAAAAGATGTACTCGGAGGTGTTGGAAGCAGCACTTTACGTAAAGGTTTAGATGTAGAAGGTTCTCCAGAAGCTGTTTGACTCATGTTTTCCAAATTAACTTGAACAGTGTTTTCAAATTTGCTATTAGATGCCTCTTTCTGGGACACTGTAGAAGCCTTTTCACTTGAAACCCAATTCTCACCACTAAAACCAGGCTGAGTAGTAGAAATTAAAGTTTTGTCTTCCTTACCAAGTGAAGTCTGCAAAGCATTTGGAAAACTTGCTGGAGCAATTTCTCTTGTGGATATCTCATTCTGTACCACCTGTGGCTTTATTCGAGAATCACCATTGTCATTAGTCTCTGTCGCCATTCTTCTAGCTTGTCGAGGATCTCTATTCTGCCTTGGGTCACAGCCCTGGTTTAAAACTTGTGCTTGCTGATTTAAAGATGAAGGTAAATCTACTTTTTGGGTAGCCTGCTGGTCCTGATGGAATAATTCAGTCTTTATTAGGGAAGATTTTGGTGGTGGTGACATTAAAGCATCAGACACTGAGAAATGAGCCATTGAAACCCCGACAGCTGCTCTTTGTTGTCTGAGGGCTTCTTCTTGTTCCTCTAGCTGCCTTTTCTGTTCTTCTATTTGTTTGTTTAATTCTTCCAACATTTTTTGCTGTTCTACCAAGGATGAGGATGCAGATAGATCAGGCACATACGAAGCAGGTGTTTCCAAAGAATTGCTTTTAGTGTCTGTATACATTTTGTTAGGTAAATCATCAACAGTAACTTTTGCTTCTTCAAGGATAGTTTCATCTTCTGGATCATAGGCCTCATCCTCTAGTTCTGCTGTATTAGATGGCTTTTCCACATTATATCGTTTTTCACTTTCACCAGTCTGCATTTCAAAAGCTTTCTCCGGACCATATTCTTCTTCAGGATCGTATGGTCTGTCATCCTCCTCCTCTTCTATAGCTCTGTCTTTTGACATCTGTCCAAACTGTTGCACAATGGGATCTAACAAAGGAACAGCTGACATTCCTCCATCAGCAGCAGCTTGACCTTCCTGATTGGAAGACTGGACGGTTTCAGAATCCTTAGCAAGAGGCTCAAAAGTTTTCTTTTTTCCAAAAAGTGTCTGCAGGATGTGCTCGAGAGGTGTGGCAGTTTTTGAGGATGAAGAGTGCGTAGCAGTAACGCTTGCAGAAGCAGCAGTTGAAATTGGTGGTGTTACAGTAGTTGTGGTTCCACTTTTAATTGAGGACAGTATTTTTAATACTGAAGGTGTAACTGCTGAGGTGTCTGGAATAGGAAGTGGGGGTGGAGGTGGAGGAGATCCAGGTGGTGTTGTACTTACGGTTGAATCTCCTGAATAAAGTATGTATTTTGGAGTTTTCTTCTCTTGCGAAGCAGCTAGTGGCCCTTTAGAGAACAGCGATGTTTCGGTTTCCTCATGTGCTTGAATTCTGCTTCGTTTTTCCTCTATCTTTTCTGTTTCAATGCCAGTGGCAGGACGTTTCCCTTTCTGACAGATAACCAATCCAAGAATTAAATTTGGCCGAGATGACTCAAGACCTAAAAGGGAACACAAAGATTGTATATGTAAAAAACCTAATTTTTAATTATGCTTTCAGTAGAAACTTATCATTTTATATAGTGGCAGCTACAAAAGTCATAAAGATAACAGTTTTTCTAAATTCCATTAGATGACCTATTGGCAATTTTCATTAGTCCATAAGCATATGCATCTATATTTCTTTACCTTTTATATATATTTTTATATAAGTAAATAAATATTTTACTTCCTTCCCTGATATTTTTAATAAAAGATTGCAGCAACAGGTATGATTATTAAAAAGGTCTCTGCAAATGTTCAAAACCAAAGGAAGTTTTTATATTTTTTGTACTGTTACATTGTCTTTGTTGTTGTTCAACCACCCCTACCTCTCCCCCTGAAAAATCATATATTTACTTTTAAGTAGTTTGCAAATACGTTGTACACACAGAGATACTGAAAAGTGAGAAAACCTGGGCTGAACTTCATTAACTATATTTCTGTTATAATCTGTGCTAAAAGACTACATTGACATTTATGCCAGTCTGTAAATATTTTTTCTATCTCCAAGTTAAACAAATACCAGTCATTTCTAAAAAGATAAACAAACTCTGTTTGGAAACAGTACTAAAGCTTGTAACCCACTCCTTGCTTGTTTGGTTTTTTCCAGCTAGACATTATTTTAAAACTTGATAGAAGCAGGGAAACTGATAACATAGCAAACAAGCAAAGGAGAGCTTAAGCAGACACGAGTTTAGCATGTGGGAGAAAGGGACGCTGGGTGTGTTTGCTTTCTCTGCAAGAAAATGGTTGGTTGGGCAAGAACCTGGTATGCAGAGAGCAAAGAGACTTTAAACCCTCTGATGCAGGATACAGTTTGATGCCGTAGGCCTTTCTATAAGTAAAAAACATTGTGAGCAGAATCGCTCCTTTGTGAAAGCTTCAGACTTGAATCCTTGGAGAAGTATATCCAAAAATGATGGGAAAGTTTCTCATAAAGAGGAAAAACGCAAAGGTCTGTAGGTCTGTTTCATGTTATTGTATTTCTTCCTTTTACATGCACAGTTTCCACTGGCAGTTGTGGAAGATAAACACGTCCAGAATGAAGGGCAGAGAATAAATCCTTTAACATACAGTTGGTGGCAAATGTAGAAAATCTGTCTAGAGAGAGGCTTTTTAACTTCTGGATTTAATGACTTTTAAAAGGTCGTTATTTGAGGACCACTGTCTTTCCCCCGTATGTGTCATTAGTTATTATTTGCATCCAGTTAGGAAGCAGTAATACAAAAACACACACAACCTGTAAAGTAACAGATAATATCCACTGTGGTTAAATGGTAAGGAGAGGACTCTGACCTACGTTGTTCCTCCTATTCATGATCCTGTAAGTAAGAGTGTATATATATATACACATATACATGTGTATATATATGTTCCTTGTTCTTATTAAAGCAATCCAACTGCTCATTAAGGAACAATTTTTCAGTATCTAATTATTAGCACTGAAAACCTTTTGATACCAACAAAAACTCCAAACCCCACAGTTGCAGATATATTCCATTAGCAAACCAAATTCAGATACATTCCTTTGCTGAAACAACTGCATTTAAAGTTTTAAGGGGACTCTTAAATTTACCTCCTAATGAGAAAATTACATCAGCTGTTTTCCTAATTTTATGTTCATGTTTAATAAACTTCACCTTTTCTAAGTTCTTTGGTTGCTAACTTCACACTGAGAAATCAGTAAAAGTTTAGTATATTCTTGCTTAAACGTGAAGTTTTGTCAGTGAGAAGATACCATCACACTTACAGCTTAAGCTAAATTCAGTTAGAACCTACTTAAGTACAAGATGAAAACTTGGCTGAATTGATAGCATGGGAAAGCCCATAGCTGCTTTATGTTTTAAACTTACTATTTCTCTTCAATACTTGCTATATATTTCCTTAAGCAGTAACTTTTTTTGACAGAATGTCCCCCTAAATCACCACTTCTTACACTCAAGTCTTATCCCATATAAACCTTATTTTCCAAATAATGAACTACAGGTAATAAGACAAAGACAGTAATTTTTCTAATAAAATAAGCTAACTTCAAAGTTTTACCAGATCTCTTGACAACTGAGGGGAAAAAACCCTCCTCTAAATTCTGTGTTCTTCTGATTGTAACTGGTAACAGTACAGTGAAACTGTTTTAATCACCTAATGAAGAAACCAGCAAAGTCTGGTTACTCCCTAGAAATAGTCTTTTTAAAAGAGCAGGCAAAATTATAATGAAAATTTGAAGCCAGTCTAAAATATTTGCTTGAGATTTCCTATCAGGAACGGCTCTCATTACAATTACGTTGAGAAACAAGAATAATTAAATCTCAGTGAAAGTTTTTGGAAAACAGTGATTCTGCAGAATGCAGTCTAGATCCAAAATAGAACTTATATTATTTCACAGTTCAGTGGTCAAGTTTTACACAGTTCTGTGGTTAAGAGGGTATTGGACATGCTGTTTTAAATAATCTTTAATTTTTCATTTTGTAGTACATATTATTTCCTATTCATACATCTAAAATTCAGTGGCAAAAAGGTTTTTTTCCTCCAGGTACAAGATTTCTGTGTTAGTAAGTGGTGCCAATTTTCACCTTCTTCTTTCATATATAGGAAAAAAAATATAAAAATCATAAATACAGGAAGAAAACTAACCAGCTGCATCACCAGGACTTAAGATTTGCTATTAATTCAGTACATGCATAAATTTGCCTCTTAAGAGGAGTAGGGATGCTGAGATGTACAATGACAGTAGGCAGGACAGGAACTAAACACTTATTTTCAATGAATCTAAGATTATTCAAAAAGGACCACGTAAATACTTGATTTATCCAAATGGTCATTTGCACCCACAGCCTAAAAGCAATTCTAGCAGTTCTGTTCACAATAATTTACTACCTTAAATGAAATGATATTAATATACAAGATCAAGACATAGTTCAAAAGTAAGAAAACTTAACTGGGAAAAAAAACATTCACAATTTACAGTCAGAATAGACTCATTAGTTAGAAATGGTTCACCGTACGTAAATTTGCTTTACATTTTTTATCAGTATATGAATAATGACTCCACATTTAGTCAGCGTTGACCAGTGCGGAGTATCTCACAAATTGGTGTTCATCCAAAAACTCCTAGTAGGCATTTGCTGTTCTGTTAATGTTTTGGGTATCTACTTTTATGCAGAGACTTGTGATTTATGCAATTAGTCACAACGACTCTCAAACACCGAATAATTGAAATAAACAGGTTTCAAAAATCCATCAGACAGGATACCTAATAAATAGCAATTACTGAAAAATGAGTTTTGAA
The DNA here is from genome assembly GCA_034782735.1 of Sagittarius serpentarius. Lineage (NCBI taxonomy): Eukaryota > Metazoa > Chordata > Aves > Accipitriformes > Sagittariidae > Sagittarius > Sagittarius serpentarius. The sequence goes on from JAVKLA010000010.1 coordinate 29,234,209, forward strand.
TCCCTGTAAGAAACAGAGATGAAGTCACTAATTAAAACAGGGTAAAATATTAATACACTTTCAAGATGATGAATTCCAGTAAGTTAATAACATTAGTTATAATTTAATCTGTTGAGTTTTGTCATCATAGAATAAATCCATTAAAATTCTACATTTTGATACTGTAATTTTACACAAATCTTAGATGTCATGCCTAACCTGGCTTCTACATTCACTCAGTTCAAAGCAATCAAATACTAAATGCTTCTTCTGAATGGAAACATACAGTTAGACCAGCATTTCAAAGGTCAGTCCCATTCTATTTCAATATCCATAAATAGGTTAAGTGCCTAATTGTAGGTAATAACGAAAATGTTGGCTGCAGTCTCCAACTATTGCTCAATGACTGTCTTTCACAAGCAAGCTTTTTAAGTGCTGCAAGCTGTGTCAACAGTTAGTAGCCTTCAGTGCTAAATTATTTATAGAACAGTTATTATTCTATTATGTATTTGAAGTCCACATGCTGGTTTTATCGAGTTACATCCTGTGACTAAAGCCACTAAACCAGGATATTCTAAATATTAGTCTTGGATGAACATTTGTTTTTCTTACCCTTAATTACATTTTTTCATTAAATCAGTTTTACCATACTTATGCATATAATGGCCACATCTTTCCCTGTCATCATCAGCTGGTAAGAAGTTACCTGTACGATTACAGATACATGCCTAATTTCTGTACATCAATGACAAACCCACCGGAATGGACTAAGCGTACCCATGGTGTACATTTTTAAACTGCAGAGATGAATACAAGATATTCTTTGAATTTTATCAACACCGTCTAAATATTTGTGCCAATTAATCATAACAGCAACTGACAACTATGATCAAATTTGTGCACCCTTCATTCAGGGATGTAGATCACTTCCAGCATTGTAACGTTGCTGCACATTAAGGGACGCTGGCTGAATGGAATTGGCTGGCATAGAAAATTAGGTTCATAATGCCGTGTTCTTCTAGTACTGCTACTTTTCATAGTAATATCTGCTGAGGTGAAGACACCTAACTCCAGTCAGAGCACAGTTAAAATTTTGTTCCATTTGTTGCAATTCTTAAGAGCATTCTAAACAGCACGAGGAGATTTGACGCCCTCATACTTTAAGAAGAAACACGCTTCCTATTGTAAACTACCAAAAGGGATATATCAACATTTGTGGAATCCTTTGCTGATACATGGCTGCTTTATTAAAATTCATTTATTTTAACTACGTAAGATACTTGTTATGTTCCCAATGTTGCCACTAAATCCCTCAATAAATCACTTTCTATTCGTAATTAAGTCTGATTATACTATTTTTTACAAAGCGCTTTGAGATCTACAGATGAAAGTGCTAAATAACGTTAAACATGTATGTGAAACAGACAAGCAAATTCACATACAGTAAACCATTGCAAAAACACAATGCAGAAGCTCATTGATACGTAAAATCTGGTAATAAATGTCTGAGATGAATTAAGTGTAAATATGGATAACCTTCCATTTTCCTCTGTTTTTAAATCACCCGCGTCCAAGTTTTTTGTAGATCTTCTAGGTACTAGTGCAGTTCAGAAGTCCTCAGTTGTGTCCCAAATCCAGTCCATCAGAAAACAGGAGAAATTCATAATCCTGATGGAACTGGTTGATACAGCTGGAATATCTTCTAACTAGGGTTTCTGGAGTGGCAGGGTTTTATTGTCCTCTCCCTCCTCCCCCCTCCAGTCATCTTCAAGCTATCTAAACCATAATGCTTTTCGAGTCCTTGCTAAACTGTATTTGAAGGTACACGATTAAATTTAAGGAGACAATGACCACTTTCCATAAAATATTTTTATTGATTGTGAAAGAAAGAAAAAGCGGTAAATTCCATCAGATGCCATTAAAAAGTATGGATTACATGTCTTTTATGCTGTGGTTTTAATACATACACAAAACCAGAAAAACAGCTTACCTGATTTTTTTGCACCCTCCCACCGGATCTGGTTTTAAAATATGAACAGAACTTAGCACAACTATGAGGTAAAGGCTGCTACAGAAGTTTCCAAGAAGTGCAAATTGATGGCAGAAGCCTAAGTGGGTCTTCTATGCAACTGTTACATCATATGGCCTCTCTGCCTTTGGAACCTTGCTTCTGTTGCTGTCCTTCAATCCGCTTTACCAACAAGAACATCTTTCAATTTGAAAACCTAACTCGTAAAATTTGCCTCCATGAACAACACTTGGCAAATGATACCTATATTTCTTCTGACCAATACCCTCCAGTTTTGGAAAACTTTTGCACCTGAAACTCAGCAAAACCAGGCTGATAGTACACATTTCTATACTAATACTTAGTAGAGTTTGTCTACATTTGCCAACCTCCAGTCTAAGATAAGAGTTTCATTTGAAATGAAACCTGTAATAGAAAAGTAAAAGGAAGTGTCAAAAGGAAAGCTGGTATTTCCACAGGAATGCAAGTAGGCAACAATTAGGTAAGTGCCTCCCTAAAGCAGGTTATTTACTAGCCCAGCAAAAGACTGCAGACATTTACAGCTGATTCAATGGCCAATCCCATTCTTGTGTTACTGTCCAGAAAGGAGGGTATTTTTTTTGTTCTGGCTGGAAAAACGAGACCATGAGTTAAGACTCTGCCTACAACCCTATGCCGAAAGTGTTCTGCACTTCAGTGTTTTCACTTCTTAGCTATATGAAATGGGAATAAACAGTTTTTGCCTACCTTTCAAGAATTCAGTAAGTTGAAGACTATGAGGTGCTGAGATTCAACAATTACAGCTATATTGCTATAATTTAGATAGCAATAATCCCACCTTTTTAGCTATAGCCTAAAAACAATGACCTACAGCGTGCACTGTTCAAGACAGACTTGGAGTGTATGAGAAAAATCTTGTGAGGATGCAGAGCAAGTGCCCTTTGCAATGTCATGGAGGAAGGGAAAGCATTTAACTAATGATGTATCATTTCTTCTTGTTGTTGAAGTCATATGCCATTAAAACATGAAAACCTGTCCCAGACGCTGTTGCTCCTGCACGTCAGGTTTGAGAATGCTTTATTGAGTTTAGTCCTAAACTTGTATTTGAGGAGTAGAGGAGTCAGATTCTCAGAAAGGTCAGCTCCTTGCATGTTTGCTGTTTCATACCTACCGTTTAGTATTTTGCAAACCGTTGCTATGACAATGAAGTATTACCTTTGTTGTAACCTGTAGTTCTTCAGCTTCTCAATCTGTTATTTCATATCAAAGCCCAGATACTTATTTGGAAACTAAGCATATGTACCTCCTCCATCCTCAGATGAAGATGACTTCAAATTTTGTAATAGAAGGGCGTTTCAGGGTTGAATTCCTCAGTTCTTCTGTCGCCGTGTTCAATGCACATACATGGAGTAAATTCAAGCCAAACATTACTACCTGTAACTTTATCTAAAAATAGAAGATTGTAATATAACCTACCTATACCAACCACCGTCTGCCACCTACTAACCCTAAGGGATGTGATCCCTTTCCTCACCAAGAAACCAATTTTCAGAAGTCAGTGATTTGGCTAGAGTTTGCTCCAACTAGAACAAAACATTTTAAACACCTTGTGCACCGTATTGCACATACAGCATAGTAATAAGCACGAGAATGATAATGTAGTGAAACCACTATAAATATTACCTTGTCTTCATAGATTTCTTGACTCCTCTGTGGGCTATGTTTCCTGCTTGATTTAAGTGACAGTGAATGGTTTGTAAGGGCCTAGGTTTTGTGGATTTATGGGTTGTTGAAGATAGGGTGGGTTTCTTTTATTGGTTTTGGTTTTTTTTTCAATATACTGGCTGTTCTACATATTTGATTTTACAGGTAAACTCATCCTCCTAATAGCATGTAAGCATCTTGTTGGAAAGGCTATGGAAATTTCAGACAATTTTATCTTGAACAGAGTTGGATTTTCAGTTTTTCCCTATTTACATACTTTAAAATTGGTTTTATATTAAAAAAAGTTAATAATGCTTACATTAAACATTCAAAAACAACTTGTCTCAGATTGACTTTTGTTTTGTGATTTTACCTAGCATTTAACCTCCCCTGTTTTGTGCTTACCTGGTCCCTCAAAGGGCAAGAGTTTGGAAGGAATTGGGTCCTTAGTACTCAGGGGGATCAGGTAGAGATCCTTGACATGTCTGTTGTTATTAGCTACAACACCAAAACGACCACGACTGCTAAAATAGGAGTAGAGAGAGATATAGGCAACTTCTTCTTCTTCTGTTGCAGGATGGAAACGAATCAAACACAATTCCTGTAATACAAAAGCAAAGTGGAAAAATTCAACCTGCAACATACCAGCAAATAAAATGGTAAAGGGCAAATTCCATGGGTAAAAATAAATTGTAAATTTATCACTCCAACTATGTTTTCAAGGCAATACTCAAGCTAGAGGAGAGTACTGTTGTTCAATTTGTAATATTGAAACAGAATTAGGTTTGTCATTTTCAGAAATACAAATTACTTGTGTATCTTACATCAAACTAAACATCTTGAGGCTCAAATTAATATGAAAGAAATGGAAAATTCTTAGTTTAATCATTACATCTGTATACTGTGCGTCATTTTTCACTTCTGAAGTGTTTTTAGTAGTAAAATCTATTACATCTATTAAATAAGTTTCGTTTCTTTAAAATTTGAATTTCAATCTTCAATACTGAATAAACAGATTACTTATGTTCAATCATAAAAATGAATAAATTGTATGAAGATTTAACTACTATGCAAGGGAGGGATCAAGAGGACCTGCAGCTCAATAAACATGCTTCTTCAATAAATCAAAAATTTCAAAGGAATAAGTGGAGTCAGTAGTTTTCCAGCTGTGACCTTGACCTATGTCAGTATTTGCTGGTTACTAATTTATATTATAAAAAGTTATCATTTTATATTGCTGTATTTTTCTTCTGGGTTTTGCAAAGGATTTTAAGTGAATACCTTAGAAAGCGAAGATTTGAGTTTGCCAACATAATCCCAGACCGTCTTCGGTGAGATCCTCCCACCAATATGAATTGTATCTGGTAAATCCTAAACAAGAAGTATTACATGGTAGTATGAGAAAAACCAGAAGAGACTAATGATTAAAAGCAATGCACGTTGCCCCATCCCAGTCGCCTAGTGGATAATGCATTACTATATTTTAGTAAACTTTCATACATACTTTCCTAATTTCAGACAGGCTATTTCTAAATTTCAAGGTGTTTAATTATGGTATGTTACCAAAAGGTTAACAGTATACACAAAACAGAAAAGGCACTCCCAAACAAGGACAGCAGCAAAATGTCTAATAGTTCTGTATGCCCATTATTGGCTTTGTTTTTATACGCAAGCTGCTATCTGAAACGCAGATTCTCTCCATACTTCCAGTTTCTCAGGAAATGCTGCACTCGTGACTACAAGTCACATGAATTCCAGTGAGCTTCCTGTCACGAGGACAGTGCAACTCATTTTAGCAAAAACAATACCAAAAAGAACCACCAGCCCTACTAACAAAAGTCCTACACCACAACATTTGTGTTTGAAACTTCCTAACAGTCACAAAAAATGCACTTCAGAGAAAAAGAGAGAAAGAAAAGCTTACTTGTTTTAGCGCAAACTTTTATACTGTCTCATTAGTTGAATGTACACCCTCCCATTACTAAAGGGACTCCATTTACCACTGCTACACTTCTAGTGTAACAATATAGTGACCCCAGCCTTTTTCGCAACAGGAACTGCAGTATAGATTTATTCTAAACACATAAACATGTCCGTGCTAACCTCACTAAGATAATCAAAGCACCCGGAGACAGGATAGGCTTTAGTGACAAATTTGGCCACACTTTGCATGTTAATAAATCCTTTCCAAATGGTGTTGAGACGAGAGAGAAAGAGGGAAGTATCGCTGTCTTGAGGTGAGCGTGGCTCTGCAACACTGCAAAACAAATCCAAAGCAGAAAGGTTACAGAATACAAATGAGAACGGTCTCTTCTTTTTTACTTTTCTTCCCTCCTCCTATTGACCAAATTTTATTTTAAACAAATAACACAATTTTTACTAAATGCTTTGTTAATGTTTTCCATTAACTCAGTATTAGCGCAAAAAGCAAAGAGTAACTGAAAATAAACTTGTAGCTGCACACAGGCAAAAAGATGCCTTTTATAAAATTAGGTTAGCACTGTAACTGTTGTGATCCTGACTTTGTAACAAGCTAATCTGAATTGTATACTTCCCACTGAGTCAACAATATCCATCTGAAAGAGATTCTCAAGTAAAAGAAACTGATACAAACAAAAGTCTTTTAACTGCAGTTTCACAGGAACACACTTTGCAGTATTTATTTTTACTATTGTACATACCCAGAATATGAAAGAAATCCACTTCCTTTCAAGCTGAGCAACTGTTTCATTTTAATTCATAAATTCAGATGTAACAGTATTTTAATACAGGATGAAAATCTGGAAATGCCTTTAAACCATCTCTCATGCTAATTTTCTATATATAATGTACATGCAGACTTCTAAGTCTGCATAATACCTTCAAGTTTTACTTATCTGCTGAAAGACATCGTAGATTCTTTGCTGTCACCATACACTGATGCTCCAAACATTTTACCAACAAGAGAAGGTAAATGAGGAGATGGTAAATGAAAAATCTGAATCAGGCTACCTGACCTTTAAAGTGGCATGTGCCTTTTGATTGGGGGGAGGGGAACAGGACATAGGACACATGGGACTTCGAAGATAACCACATTAAAGATTTGGTAGCTTGGCTTACTATTAAGTATACGCACTTGATATTGGGTGAATGATGAACTGCTAAGTATCTCGGATCTGGTGAGGATGATGGTTTTGTTAATATTGATTTGGGGACAGTCATAACTGGTTTTGAAATTTCCTGTTTTGTTTCCCCTGTTGAAACTTTGTCAGATGCAGGACCAGAACGCAGGGTGGGTGTCACAATACCAGAGGAGCTGCTCATTGCTGTCCTAGGGTCTCTGCCAGAAACTGTTACGGTTGTGACAACTCCGCCAGCACAAGAGGCAGGAAAAGCAGAAGCCTCTTCGGGTACAGAAGAGTCTGTATCGTTGTGGCCCTGGGATGTAGGAACATAAGTTCTTTCTACACTTGACTGAGAAACTGTTTCTGCTTCTGGTCCAACTTCAGTTTCCATTGCGTTTTCGGAGATGGCCTCTTTGGCAGGCTCTGCTGTTGGGGTTGGGGCAGAACTTTCGTACTTTGGCTGAACTTCTGGTTTTGATTTCGACTCCACCTTTTTAACAGAAGCCACTGACTTTATCTTCTTAGGTGGTACTTCATCTTCAGATGCTGAAATCTGACCTATAAATTTATTTCAAAAGCTTCTGATTACTATTTAACAATGAAATAGTTTGGAGAAAAACAAATAAACAAACAACACTCTTAACGTAACAGTTCTTTTACTCTGCACAAAGTCAGCACTGTAGATACCTGTACAGATTTTGCAGTTGAGGTCAAAAAGATGGGCTCGGTGTTGACTTGTAGTATCCTTCAGCATACTGCTAAAAACATCTAGAGAAGGAGCACTGTTTAAATTTGGTGCAGTTCGGGCTGACTCTTGCTGCTCCTGAAAGTGAATAAACACAAAAAATATTCCAAAAAATAGAGTTCTCAAATAATATTTGTCCACATTTCATTCCACAATGTTCTGAAGTAGATTAGCTAATGTTCAGAACTAAAAGATTTCTCTGTAGACTGACAGCAAGGGCTGAAAAATACACACATTTTAGAAGTGCATGCAAAACATGCCTGCCGTTTGGTTGCTGCACTGCTTCGTACTAAAAGGAAAAATGCTCACAGCATACCTACTAGGTAATAGTATCCTCACAGTTCATTGAACAATCTGCACTTCTGCTGAAAAAATCTGAGGCTCTAGTTACCATTTATCTCCCTCAATGCCTTCATGCTGAAGCAATAGCCAATACTTACATCAGAATCAGACACTGGCGGAGAATCTTCCATATTTACAACCGGTATATGTTCCCGTTTTACAGTTGTTTTCTTGATTTCATGAGATTTGCTTCTTGACTCTGTCATCTAAAAGAAATAAAACCATTTTGGTAAAAAGTCCACATATTTATTTTATAATTTTATTCCATACTTTATTATCATTTGGCTGGTGGTAGAGAAAAAGTATATTGAAACTGAACATTATTAGTATTTCATTAGGAAGAAAATGGTGCATTAACATAATATGGGTAGTACGCATTGGCAAACTCGCTCTTAATTCCTATCTACGGACATAGGGGAAAATTATGTTACTCACTGCTTTCGCTGGCTTCTCTTTCCAGACAGACAGTTCTTTAGATAAAAGTTCTTCCGGTTTCATTCTCACTAGTTTTGACAGTGAGATTTCCTCACGAAGGACACGATGAAAAAGTCCCTGAAAACAAAAAAAACTTTGCTGCCATGCTGAAGAGAACCTGTCTGGGTAACTAACAAGATTCGCAGTGCTGAACAGGCAAAACTTGTTCTAGTTTCTTAATTCCCCATTAAAAATACCGACTACTTATAAGCAAATTTGGAAAGGTGCAGCAACCAGAAAATAATGAGGAAATAAACACGAATCATGAATTTTCCTCATTATCATCAATAACTATCAATATAAACTGAATAGGAATGTCAGAAGTTGAACAGCCACTCTACCGTTTCATATCTATTGTAAAAATTAAAAAAAAAAAATAAAAAAAAATAAAATTCAAGTGTTCTCTAGTGAATATTTTCATCTGTACCAGCATCCATTTTTTCTTTTAAAGCATAAATATGACCATGTACATGGGCAGTATCCAAAACATACTACTGAATGTCAGAAGAGAAATTAATAAAGTCTGTATTTATTTTAAGAACGCCATTCTGTAAATAAATACTTCACACCAAATGCCCAAACTTAATAGATACACATGACCAGCTAAAGCAGACTTTGAACTCCTACTTGGATAAAACAGGGTGGTTTTTTTTAAAGATTTGAATAGCTTTATAAAAATCTTTTATAGTATAGTTCGTAAGTCCCTATCTTGAAACTCTTAATGCTGAGGTTACAGTTTGACATATCATTAAAAATCAAAAGTATATTTCAGTATATGTTTACTGTTTAAGAAAATTCCAAACCTGGTTTTTCGGGTCCTTGAGATTGAACATGATGCTACGGTATTTACTCTTGTATCTGTTGTCCGTAACTTGGAACAAATTAAACATCTCCTTTTCAATATTGAGTGCTACTTTCCCTACTTCACTCTCTGTCATGACCAGATCATCGCTATCATTGACTCTGTTAAAAAGAAAAAAGGGTACGTGCGTTTATGTTAGGCATGAATCTTCAGGTAGCATTCATAAAAACTAACTTTTCAGAGGAAGAAGCTAACCTAGGCTCCTCCTTACTCAGTGAGGACTCGACTCCTTTAAAAGGCATCTCAAAGCCAAAGTCTACCTCTGGACCTTAAACTGTGAACTACGGCAACCTTTCACTACTGTCCACAGGCAGCCATGGAAGACAGCCTTTGGGAAATCAAGTCAGCCTTTACAGCTACTCCTGCTCAGGGCACTGAAGTTAGCAGCTTCTCTGCCGTGAACGACACAGGGAGCCCAAGCACTTGAGTTTTAGTCCTAGATTCTCCACCATGAACAGCACTTTCATTTCAGAGACAATACCAGAGTGCAGTGGTCTATAGTAAGTCTTGACAGCTGGCGTTACCTTTAATAATCGTTGTGGGAAAATTTACTGTTTGTTTGTTTGTTCGTTCTTTGCTAGGTGATACAGCTGTCCACCGACCAGGGTTTGTTGTTGTTGATTTTTACGTTGGGAGGGGATGGAATCTCTACTCCAGTAAGCCTTTAACCTTTCACTATGGTACTTCCTGTACTATGTTCCCTGCAATCCCTACATCTCCAACACTCCCATCACTGGCTTTTAAAACTTCAGAGCACCTGCGTTACAAAAGCTTCTATGCTGTAATTTAATTCTTCAACTGTAATTGCCTCAATATAAATGGAATAGTGATGTTTCTTTTTTTATTTTTAAGGCTTTTTCACATGGATGTTTATTTTATATCAGGATTTAAAATTTTTTTTTTTTTACTTTAAACCTGAAATGCCAATTATACTTGTAGTAATTTGTAGTTTAAATTCAATCCCTCAATATGCCTTATCAAGACATAAACAAAACTCTGCAGACTAAATATTTACTTCTAGTTGTAGCTTCCTATATAACATAAGTGCTTTGAATTCCCACCTCTTCCATAAAATTTCTTTTAGGGATCGTCGGATATTTTGTCGAATCTGAGAGTTGGGTTGTGACTGGATAGGGCTAGCTGATGCTTTTGCTTGACTACTCCCAGATGCGGTAGAAAGGGAAGACAGTGAAGGCTTTTTGAGTCCTCCACCCAAACTGGAAGATGTAGCTGGTTTTTTGGAAACTGAGGAGCCATGAGAAAGAGATGAATGTTTTGAAGGAACACTGCCTGATGAAGGAACACTGCCTGATGAAGGCCAAGGTTTCTTGGGAATTACACCTTTGAAACTTCCAGCAGAAGGTTTAAGTGGTTGCTTAGTTAGTGATGTGTTAGAGAAGGATGGGGACTTCTTTGACGGAAGATTTTTAGTGAGACAAGATGTCTGTTTCTCCATCATAGATACAACAGCTTTCTTCGATGCCAATGCAGGCTCCGCTCTATCTTCATTCCTTTTCTCTTCCCTTTGAGCTGTTAAAACAAAGAAAATACAATATTAAAGGCTTAACTTCCTATTCATGAAGACCAAGTACCAATCTACAATGAAAAGTCTGTGAAGTGACATCTCCAGAAAGTAACTATCAAATAGGCAATTTAAGCTATATGCTTTCACTAGCCTTTTTAAAGTAAGTTTAAAAACCATGCAGAGGTTGACATAGTTTTTCTGAAGAAATTTGTCTTTGATGCTTCAGAGTACTTAATCTCAGAGGCTGACTGAAGAGTTTAAGAGAGTTCCACTTCAGCTCTAAAGGTTGAAAATTTTATTTAAGATCTACTCAAGAAAACCAGAAAGGAAAAAAAAAAAAAAAAAAAAGAAAAAGGCACCACCTTCAAAGATTCTTGAGTGGGATTTCATGGTTAAGCTTCAAAAACACCCCAAACTTCCACACATCTAAAATAAAAAAAAACTATACAACCCATACTTTACATTTAAACAGAAAAATTCTCATAGCACCTTACAGAACCAGTTTATTACAGAGGCTGACCTGATGACAAGAGTCCATTAATTTGAAACTGTATTTATATTACCTTAAGTTTAGTATTACTGAAGTTTAATAAGCTCTTTCACACCGATTTTTTATTTTAAAGAGCAAGGAAAGACAGACAAATTATGTAGCACAGAAGTTGCTTAAAAAATTTAAATACATAATCTACTTGGTTGCTAGTATGAATATCATACTGATGATGTTGCCATAACTATTATTAGATCTTCCCATTCAATCCCTAGCTAAATTCTAGATTTATGGAATAATTAAAACATTAATATTGCTGCTCAGGCTGTGGCCATCTAATTCCCACCATTCTCAAACTATTCCATTCATAATATTCAGATTTTCCATTTAAATTTTTTTTCCCTAATGTTAATGGAGTAACTGATACACATCATACACAACAAAATCTACAAAGTATAAGTAAAGGCTTCAGTTTTCACACATGTTGAAGTTATACTTGCACAGGGCTTTAACAGCAAGCATTTCTTTAAACTGCATTTCATCTGTCCACCTTCTGGCACTGACAGGAACAATTCAACAGCAAAAAAAGCCAAACCTACAAACATCCCGCCACCCTACCCAGCAGACAAAACATCATTTACAAGACATTAAAGTTACAGTGGGCTAACACAAGCACATTTCTCCTGACAGCTCAAACAATGAAGGGCTCTGACGGAAACTACCAAAAACCAACTCCTGAAATACAATTGCTTCAATTAGAAAAGCCAGGTTTTCTCCCCAAAAAGCCTTTTTTCTCACAAATCTGTAGATAACCACTGACCAGTTACAAGTTAATTTTTAATCTGATGTTTTTAGCTAGTGAAGGTTTGTAGATGAATTAGCCCAGAAGCCCTAGTCGCAAAATGCAGGACACTTCCTGGGACAGACCCAGAAATGTAACTTCTGATAACTTCACCAAGGATGAAACGCTCCCTCTTCACCTTCCAGATCTGCTATGACGACAGCAGAAATTACTAGGAAGGGTCTAATTTGTCCAATCTATCTGCTCTGAGATGGACTTGAAGGGGACAAAGCACTCCTGTGAAGTCTGGTTCAAGAAACCCCACAAATCAGCACAAGCTTCTAACGGAAACATCCCTCGTATCAGGGAAGATTTGGAATGCTTAAGAGACATAATATAATACTCCCTCACTGTGGGAGGAAATAGCCTGGCAACCCTTCTCCATACTCACAAGTTCCAATACCCCCCAAAATGTTAGCATATGCTTCCAGCAGAGACACTTCTAACCCCGCTGTCTTTAAAGGGGCTCTTACTGCTGGCAGTTTCACCACAAATACAGAAACCGGTGGTTAAGATGAACTACGAAGTAGCGCTGTACTTGTACTTTTGTAAGGCCAAGTATAAGGGTGTGTGCTGAACTTCTGCTGGAACATACAGAGAAGAAGCCAGAAGATCCAGAAACACTATTTATCCTGATTTATTTATCCTTTTTTTTCCTAGAAGCATTTTAGAAGTAGACACCTTGAGTAGTTTTGCTGAGTGAGATTTAACTATCTGAGGTGTAAAATGAAAACACCACGATACATTTAATCATTTCAAAGCATGTGAAGATTTTGCTATAAAGTAGATTAAAATTATTACTGTCACACTATCCCCATAGTTCTCCCTAGAGACTGGTCCTGATTACTGTCAGAGACCAAGCTAGGGAGACCTTCTGTGTGACCCATAATGTCTGTCTTTATGTCCCCTCCCTCCCCTACCCCACTAACACCAGTTGCCAGGAGGGCTTTAGCAGTCCCGGGAGGGAGAGGGGAGAATTGTGAACTACTGCTGATGGTTTTTGTTTGGCTAAATTCAGCACCCAAAACTTAACAGAGGTAAAAAGCCAACCTATGTTGAGTTAATAGTCTTGAACAGAGAGAAGGTGAATATCCAAAACATGCGCACTGATAACACTGCAGGAATTACTCTACTTCCATTCTCTTTTTCCTGGTTTATTTTATCTTCTGCACAGAATTGTACCTTTTCAGGCAGGTAGGAGAGAAACACGTTTCTGTGACTCATCATGGAAAGGCAGGACAGCACAGCTCAGGCTTCAAAATGATGACAGTAAAATTCAGTCCTTAGTGCTAAAACATTTAGTTCTTTTGGTTTACAGCAGAAGTACAAAATATGAAATTCTAAATTTGTATTTAATCCTCTATACACTAACTTTTTTAATCATTAGTTCAAATTACTTGACAAGAACTACATTGATAAAACTAAAAATAGCACAGGATGTTTTGTGACAATCAGATATATATACGAGAACTATATCGACACCACAACCTATGTTACAGCTATATCATAGTAAGAATATGTACGAGAGAAAGAGAGAAAGAGAGAAAGAAAGAGAGAAAGAGAGAAAGAA
>JAVKLA010000010.1:29250663-29285624 GCA_034782735.1 Sagittarius serpentarius
ACTAACCCACTTCCCCCCCCCCCCCCCCCCCCCCCAAGGATAAAATTCCTCATGGCAGTGTGTGGCGAGCACAGGCTGATGGCTGCGTTGTCTTGCCCAGCTTGCACAGAACTTTCCACAGTGGGAGCGCTGGCCCAAGGGAGCAGGACGCTGGCAACCCAGCGCTTCGGAAGACACTGCCTTGCACATCGGTGAGCCTTTACAAGCCTACAGCACGGAGGCTGCTGAAGCATGTGTGGGTTCTACACGTGCTTTTTGTGCTCCTCTGTTGCTAACACAGAGTTTTAGGGGAAAAAAAAAAAAACAAACCCAACCCACAACTAACTTTCAAATGTATGCACACCATACAAGTTTGTGTGGCATAAACAGTAAGAAAACTGGGAATTAACAGGTTTCTGGAAAAAAAAAAATATTCTCTAAAATTCCACAATATGAATAAAACCCAAGAAGCAGAGTACAGCTACTTGTGACCCACCTTTTAAAGTGGATTATTTACTACACTCAAAAGAATTATGTCCTTTAAAAAAAAAAAAAATCCCAATGTCAAATTAGAGGGAGGAAAATTCACACTAGTGCTGCTTTGCAGCTGTTAAAGCAAAAATACCCGTTAGAAGGTATTCTCTGACAGCCTGCGTAAAGGCCAATTAATTATGTATTTTCAGAAGAGCTAATCTCTAAAGATGTGCAACAGCACTGGCCTTTACAATCTTAAACATCGGAATCGAGGTGTGAGAAGACCAGCCAGAAGCAATAATCTATTTAGGAATTCACAAAAACCCAGCCAGCATTTTGCGTCTCTAAAAAATTGGCCTGCGAAATTGGCCTGTGAAGTTCCGTATGGTCCTGCAGCTCCTTCTTGCTCAGATGCAGGCAGCTGCACTACCCGTTTCTCTGTGCAGTCGTTCCAGCATGCTGCAGCTCTCCAGTCTGACCACCACAAAAGGTGAGGGCAGCCCGTTTGGGCACGCATCACAGTAGAAAAGGACAGGCTCTTGGCTCAGAGAAGATGAAATACTTCACCCCTATCTGCCAGTATCTGAGAGTTTTAGAACTGCATTTTTCCCTTTGTAGAACTGTTGAAACGGGAAGGGCAGGATTTCTCAAATTTAAGTGGTGGTGTTCCAACAGCTTCCCTTTGCCACTCAGCCTCACTATGTCCTAAATGGACTTGTCCAATGAAGTTGTGGTATGACTCCTTTCTGCATGACTCATGATAGAAATAATCTTAACAGAGCAGAATTTAAACTAAGCCCTCCACCCCAATGCAGTGGCCGATACCGAACTTTAATCCACGAGTTCTTCCGAAGTGAAACCTTTTGATGCATTATCTAACTTTAAAAAAATCAGCAAGACACACGGGTGAGCTGGTGCTTTAGATGTCAGTTATAAAGCACTCTACAACGGGAAGTTACTTACCAGTTACGAGACGTTCCTCAAGAGCAGCCTTAGCATAGTCACACTGCTGGAATGCATGCCTGACATCTCAGAGCCTCAGCAACTCGTCGAAGAGTCAGTCCTGTTAGGTGCCACTGAAGCACCCTCTTGTGGCACTGAACATTCAGTGCCCAAGGCTGTGAAGGTGAGGTGTAGTTTGTAACCGCTTCGGTTCCACGGCCGTTCAACTGTTGCTTTCCTGAAACCTGTTTTAGCTAAACTTTTTGTCATTTCCCTCAAAGGTAGCTTAGCATTAGTTCTCAATAATTCGTTAAACTATTCTTAAATAGCTTTCACTGTTAACTGCCTATGGAACAATGTGTCTGCTTCCACTTTCAAGACCAAATCAACCTTTATTATCAAACACCAGTGTCCGGGAGGTGTGCCTCCTTGCCCCCCCACTGTTCTTCAAAAGCCTCTATCAGTTCTAATCTGCACCACAATGAGCAGCTCGTAATTAAGCTGCCTGTGTGCCAAGCCCTTACATTCAGGCACACAAAGAAAGTAAACCTGTCTTTAAAGTTAATTAATTTGGGAAACTGAGACAAGGGCCTTCTCTGTCGCAGTGATTTGTTTGCATTCAAGCCAAGGCTGTAACTATGCTCATGCAAATCTGTAGCTTAGACACGCAAAGCTTTGTTTGTTTTAATCTACATGAAATTATAGTGATTTATCTGATCTACATTAGCCGACCGCATCTTCACAACTACACCACTCTTGAGTGAGACGCAAAAAAAGGGCTCCTGATTTTTCCAGACCGTTCATGGATTGGTATCATCACTCCTTGCAGGGACAGGCCATCTTCAGGTTCCAAGTTCAGTACAGATCAGACACAGTGAATCATCAGT
The DNA here is from genome assembly GCA_034782735.1 of Sagittarius serpentarius. Lineage (NCBI taxonomy): Eukaryota > Metazoa > Chordata > Aves > Accipitriformes > Sagittariidae > Sagittarius > Sagittarius serpentarius. Next base: position 29,252,946 of record JAVKLA010000010.1, read on the forward strand.
ACCAAGATCAGCAGCAAAACTTGACTCCAGGGTGCAAGTGATCACCTCAAAAACCCCTTTTATTTGGGGACTAGCAGAGAAAGATCTTTTTCACTGGCTATGCAGTCAAGTGAGCAAGTTCAAAGAACTGAAGTAATATTAGTAAAAGAAAGCAAAACAGCAATAGAGGGTGGTGAGGTTTTTTTTAATCAAACTTTCATCACTTTCAGTGTTGATGACAAGAGATAAACCACCCTAATATTCATAGTGCATCCGTAAGTTGTACCAAGTTTCTGCCCCCCCCAAACCTTCCCTTCAGCAATGGTTCCTTATACTGAAGCCACGCACCCATTATGGCAAGAGTGCTGGCTTTCTGTTGTCCAAGCGCCTTGGAGGGGCTAGGTGCTTGAAAGGCAAAATAGGAAACATGCCAGGAGTAGGGACCAGCCTTCCTAACTTAAGAGACACAGCAAAGATCTTCACGTGGCTGACAGCCACAGGACAGATGTAACATACCTTGTAGAGCAGAGAAGGGGAGCTCCAGCAGTTCACAGGCAGGAGATGGTAATCGCTCCCCAAGGATCCCACTGCTCCTTTTAACTGGCTGGGTCCCAGGGGATGTTGGCTTCAGCAGCCACTACTGGTCTGCCTCACTCCACAGCCAAGGCTCAGCCCCTGCCACTCTCACGATGCAAGTTCAGCACCGGAGCTGCATCACACCAGCCACTCCTGTACTATCATCTTTCCAAAGCCAGATGGTCTCCAACAGGAATTTCTCGGAAGTTCTGGCAGACTCATCTTAGGTATTCTGATCATTATTTGGTCTGTCAGCAGCCTTTCTGCAAACTCCTCTAGTTACAAAGAGTTAAGGCTAGACCTACATATACAGCAGCCACGTATCCCAGAAAATGGCCAGTAACATAAAATAAGTAATTCTTTTTATTCCCCTGGTACTACTCAATACTTATTGCCTCTTAGTAAGGGTCTATGTTGCAGAATATAGCATTAAGCAAAGACACCTTTGCTTTCATGGAGTTAATTCAGATGCCAGAAGTACTGAACTTGGCACAGACTAGTTTTTCCTGTGGGGAAGCACTCACACCAAAACAAAGGCATCAAGTTTAACTACAATCCAACATACTTATGAACAGCTCCTCAGTTTAAGTAAAATATTTTTTAATAGTTAAGCTAAACCAACAGCAATATATCCACATACACTGCACTCAATTGAATAGTCACAACTTAAGCTGGTACAATCTTGCCTGAAGAAAGCATTAAATTGGCACCAGTCCGTGTGCAGACAAGGCCTTACTTTTTTCTTTTCACAATGGTACTTACAGCTTCCTACATCACTTTCACCTCCTGAGCCATAACTCCGCTGTCTTGAGTGTACTACATTTTTCCCCTGCTCTCTTTATAGTGGTGTATTTTCTTTCCTGCCTTCATACCATTATTACAGAAAGAAAAAAAAAAAAATGACACAAGAAAAATACCCCGTAAATTATGTATGCTATAATCCTAGCATTTTGGTATGCACATCACATTTTCTGATGATGGGTTTCCAGTATCACTGTCTTCCCTTTACAGCATCTCCGTATTTTCTTAAGAGGTGTACAAGAACAAAGCAGTCAAAGTGACCTTTGTATCTGGAATATCTAACTATACAAGCAAACACTATTCACTTTGTGAATAGGTCTTGGGTGTAGAAAAGTTTAGCTGCAGAAGAAAGAAAACTGAAAGTGGGTAATAAAAGGAAATTTGTATCACCGGAACGAGGGCTCCTCAAACCTGGCCTCCCACTTCCAGGAGGTGGCGGCGTGCAGTTCTCTCTCTGTAATTCGCTGCTGTAAAGCAGGAGAGATGCCACAAACATGGTGCTTTTTCTCTTCAGGAAATACTTCCCCTTTGAAGGGCCACTCATTAACAACTTCTATGACATACTAGTACCAAATAAGATATTATAACGGATAGCTATAAAATCATACTATTTATCTGTCTACAGTTAACAGAAGTTTAGTGGCTTGGTGTGACAAAGTGCTTTTTACTCAGGAAGTTCTACCACAAGACCTCTCCTGTGCGCTTCGTTACTTTTGTCAATAAGTGCAGTTAAGATGTTTAAGTAGCGTCAACACCTGAGCCGAGTAAATTACTGGTTCACGTATTTCTTCTAAGTCTAGTAAGGTAAGTCAGCTGAACTTCAACAAAGATTTGAAGCACTGGTGAGTACTTAAGTATACTTATGACTGGGTAGTTTAAAAATTAGGATATTGCAAATGTCTATCTTCTTCCCCCATCCTTTTGGATTCATTTTCTATTTTAAAACTGCTGATACATTTGCTGCTGACTTCTATTTGGCAATTAACAGCAAAAATATAGAGTAAAGTCTCTTTCAAGTTCTGCTCAATCAAGCAGAAAACCGGAGTTCAGGTGCTTCAGATACATACACTGATACTGCTGATAAACCTTTGCATCAACAGACTTCACGTCTGAAGTGTTCTTTTACCCCCTTTTTAGAGGGCAGCAGTGAATATAATGGACAAATATTATTACAAATGCAATACGTGATATTAATTAGTGTAAAACTTGAAGTGCAAAAGCCCTCAGCAGAGTAAATAAGAGGTGGACACAAACTGCTTTTGTGGTTCCTTCTGGAAAAAAATGTGTTTATATTATGCTGTTTAAAGTTTGTCCTCATCCAGTATAATTAAAAATAATCCTTCCTATTACTGTAAGATGTACGTTAGTCTGCTAACAAACCTGAAACATTTCAGAAATCATTTTGAGTGGTGCTTCCCCACAGACACCTAGATGATCTTACTAGATAAAACAAGAGTCTGTTTTGCTTTTGTTAAGAATTTTACATCTCCTTAGAAATGACCTAAATATTGATAATTAACACTAGCTCACATGACAAATTCAGGATACCTATCACAATTTGAATCTCTGAATGACAGTGTTCCTAAATCTCAACAATCCATATACTTGTACCAATTTGGAAGCTAGCATGACTTTTAAAATTTAATATAAAAGTTGAGCACTGCTTATTAAATTAATACCAATTTTCCTAACAAAATTAAAAGCAACACTTCTGAAAGAGAATGTGACACATACCTAATTTCCTCTTATATGTGTAGTTCAAATACTGCCTGCAACTTTAAAAGTACTTGCACTTAACATTCACTTATCAAAGCCAGTTCAAGGTATTTCCCACCGCAGTTATTAAACGAATAGGATTATTTTCACTGGGAACATCAAGATGTGAGACAGCGTCATTAATCAGGCTCCAGATTTTGGTGTACAAAGTCACTTTTAAGTACAGCCCTAACTGATCCCCAGAAAAAGCTACAGAAAAAAAATTATGAAGAAACACAAACTAACAGGGTAACAGATAAAAAGAAATCACTGCCTATATAACTGCATACTACTAGCACCAAATACCCTTTTTTTTTTTTTTTAATGCAGAACAGGTTGGGAAGAGAAAAGGGGCTTGGTGGCAGGGTTTAGATGCAAATATACTACATGCCCCTGTTACCCAGTACACCCGTAAGAGTGGCATGATTTTCTTCTTGCTACTAATTAATAAAACTGTCATATGTAACAACAAAGTCTTGTATCTGACAAGTACAGAGTAAATGTATAAAGTAAATCCATGTCTGAAATATGATAAAACTGACTAATGGAAAGAGTATTAGAGAGAATAATTCTGCTAATCGTGTTAAGTTTCCTTAATTCCTAAAGGGCCTCGTGCACTGAAGTCACAAATAAGGATTTGCAGAACATGGCTTGAAGCTCTGGGAGAACGCAGGCAGTATTTTGAAATACTGTATGTGGAAGAATCCCGTCCTTAGCATCCTCTAGGCAACCTTAAGTCCAAACATTAGACACCTAGATGCCTGAACTAGTCATCTTAAACATCTTTCATAATCAATGTTCAAAAATACACATTTCTAAAGAGTGAGTCAACTTTGTTCTAAGATTAGTGTCTAAAACAGATGATATGTTTTGTCCACTGAAGGTATTTTGCTTTGACAGACTAGCTCAGACTTAAAAAAGTTCTAACTTTTAGATACCTGAAGTGAAGTGAGATGACTCTCACGGATTTCCTTAATCCTGTAACTTCTGTTCTGAAGAGCATATAAACATTTGTTAAACAAATAAAATCTTGTGGAATACTCTTAAAGATGATGCAATGGCAGCTTCTCAGGAAGATTACAGATCAAATACATCCATCAAAAAGCAGGACAAGTTTTTTCACAAATACACAAACAATTTACCTGGGAATTTAGTAATGGCACAGAGTCCCCACAGATTAGTACGACTTACCTTAATAATAGCAATCTGAAGGTCTTCCTTGCATGTGATATGAGAATTCTTCATCACACGAACTAGGTTGTTTACTATTCATTATTAAAGTCTGGTATATACACGTTTTTGAACCAATCTAACAATTTAGCTACAAGAATCCAATTACTGGAATTGGTGAAATCTGTATAACCTCCACTGTGTTAAACCTTAAGAGCAACACCCCCGCCCCCGCCTTAAAAAAAAACAACCCTGAAACTTGCTGCCTCAAAAGCTGTATTCCTGTCTCCTAGAAAAAAACCCTATAGCAATAAGGACATTTTAAGTGATACGGTTATATGGACACTTGCAATTATATTGAGATAGAAAGTGTCATAAAAATTTGACATGCAAACTAAGCCCTTATAGTTTCATTTACATGTCTCTCACCTACTTTTAGTTATGTTTAACACACTACTGTTTCTGACAAAAAACCTACGGTTTCTTTAGAAGAAGCTTAAAAAAAAAAAATCCAAGTTTATCAAAGTATGTATCTTAAGAGTGCACTATAAAAAAGGCACAGAGCCCAAGTAACAAAATACACAACAAAAATATGCAGGGAAAAATTATAACCATTTAAACATTTGATGTAGGTAAATACAATTAAAATACACCTAGTAAGTCTACTATGTGCTATAATAATAAACTGCAACTTAGAGTACGGGTGTTGCCTCAGTGCTTAAAAATTACATCTAAAAAAAAAATCTCAAAGATAAGTTATAAACTTAACAGTTACTTTACATATAATGTATGTGTTTAATAACTAGGTTTATTTGTGAAAATAAAATGTAAATTGGCTAAAGTGTGGCTAAGAAAGCTTTGAAAACTGAATTTCTGAATTCATTACTCTTCAAGTGAGTAAACATTAGACACTAGGTCATGTGTTTTGTAAATGTGAAATGTAAGATTTCATCTGAAGTTCCACCACTGCATTATAAAACTACTTAGCTGGAGTCAATCAAAAAATGATCATTAGCAGAAAGACTTGTTCAGGCTACAAAGCAGTATTTACTTACCTTTGTATGAGTTACAAGGATGCTATTCAAAACCTGCAAAAATATGCAAGGCAATATCTCTGCCTAATACCCACTTAAGATGTGTTCTTGTGTGTGTGGATAATGTGTGAATTATGAATATATAAATAGACAGGGCGGGGGGGTGGGGTGGGGGAAAGAGTACCGCCTCCCCCCAAACTTAAAGAATGGTCCTTAAATTATTTCGTGTAAGGAAGAAAAGCAGCAGGAAGAACTTGGATATACTTGACAGTTAAAAGCTGTTTGCAGAAGTGTAAAGTATCGCTGGATACCACGCTGAAGATTTCATTCTCGGCACTAGCACTGAAAATGCAAGACCTGAGAGACAGGTGCCAAATCTAAATTACAAAAATACAATTCAAATTAGTACAGTCAATTGCTTATTCACGGTGCACGCTGTGCAACCTTTTTGTAAAACTTAACACAATGTATCAATACTTACCTTTTCTAGATTAGAAACAGTGATTGTCTTTATGGGAAAAATTTAAAGCTTAATCATGTAGTTTTCATCCAGAAATCAGCTGGGTAGATTGATAGCCTCTTAATCATACAACTGTCATATGATACACGTGAAACTTCTAAAATTGTCTCCCATTTGTGTGTATCTCTGTGTGCGAATCTTTGAAGGTGGAGAAAAGTAGTTTGGTGCCATATTAAGAAAAAAACCCCCAAATCCTAAACTCCCTAGTCTTGCAGAGCCAAGAATGGATGGGTATTCAAAGAAAATGTAAGTGATTATTCAGGAATATCCCTATGCGATACATACATTTGAACAACAGTGAAGATGAAATGGCAGCAGTCCTTTCAGGCTTTACAGCATTGTAATTATGATCGCTTGCCCAGGATGGTGTGCTGTTTTCTGTTGCTGGCTCTTTAGCAATAGGTTGAGTGTTTGCCTCAGTCTTGACAGTTGTCAAAACTGTCGTCTTCTTATTCATCTCTCTTTTCTCAGGAAATTGTCTCTTTTGGTTTGAAGGAGGCTTAATACCTGCCTGTATGATTAGAAGAAGCTTAATTACTAATAATCATCAAATAGATTATATTTACATACAGAGACATACATACATGTACACAAATTTCTTTTATAGTAAGCTCCTGTAAATACACTTGAAATGATGTAATTTCACATTCAAGTTTATAAAGCAAAGGTAATATACACTAACTTCAGGAAAAGGGAATGGTTAAAGAAACCACCTCAAAACAACAGTATTTATCATCCAGTTGTAGGATTGGTTTTGTTTTGTTTGAAAAACCACTGCCCATTTTATAGTCTTTTCAAAAGGGAAAGGAGAAGGCTTTGGTTTCAACTTTTTGCTTCCTGAAGCACACACACAATGTAGTCACATTAGTTCACAATTCACAGTAATTCCAAATTACTGCCCAAAACCCAGTAATTTGGAGTTTAAAAAGGTAAAATTAATTTGGCATGAAATTTAAATAAAAAAGATGTGCTGCTTATACTTTTTTTAAAAAGGTAAATTAATTTGGAATTAATTCTTTTTTAAAAAAAAGTACGCTGCCATCTACAAGGCCCTTGCAAGAAACTATCTAGAGGCAATTATTAAGATTTTTAAAAAGTGACAGGAAAACATTTTATTGTCAATGCTCTTACCACAGAAAAAGGCAAGAGAACAGTAACAACAGAAAAATAGAAAGCTCCTCTTCAATGCAGGACTTGGCAATTTTATTTGACTCAAAAAGGAGAGCACAGAAATAAGCCACTGTGCTTCAGGACAACTGTTTTGGATGGTGAACATAAGCTTACCTGCAGTTGAGATTTTGGCATGCCAGGCTTTTCAGATTTTGGTTTGATCTTCTCTTTAGGTTTTGGCTTTGCGTCTTTGCCAGCACTTAAAAACTTCATAGTGGCTGCAGCATGTTTGAGAATGCAGTCATTGCTGCAATACACAGAATCGGGCTGAGCCAAATTAAAACAGCCAGGACCAATGCACTTTGATGCACCAGGAGCTTCAATTACCTATAGATTGAAATGAAGCAAGTTCAGACTTCAAAGAGGGAACAACAGAAACATACCTTTATAGCATGAAGAAATGCCTCCGTATCATATGAACAGACCTCAGCTATGACTGTTAGTCACTTGGCACAACTGCCAGCATGAAAACAATTTTCATTCATGACATAACAGAAATAACCTATACAAATGTAAGAATTTCACTCTTCTAACACAATATTCTCAGAACGTGTTGTATTTTCAAGTGGTTGGTCAGCTAGCAGCAAGCTAAGGGAGGCCGGTTTCCTAAATTTTCAGATCCCATAAGCACACAAATGCTTTTCTCTGATCTCTACATCATGTGAGAAATCTCCTTAATAATGCAGAACCAGTTTCTCAAGAACAAGGTTTTTAAAACACGTTTTACTTATGTATCACCATCACCCGCTGTCCTCAACCATGCACACGTGCAAAAGGAAGCACTCAAGCTATTCAGGTGTACAGATAATTCTTGCTCTAGAGGTTTACCAATTTTAATTTTAGAAGCCTCCAACTTACATAAGCACAACCATTCTCCTAGACAATTCTGCCATAGCCTAGTACTTCTTACATATTGAGAAGTTTGCATATGCAATCTGTATTTTCCTCTACTTTACAATTACACTCCATTTATATCAAAGTGTTATATACTAAGCATTTAGTCTTCAAATGTTAAGATTCAGAAAATAGCATATTCCTTGAAAACAGAGTACATTAGGTCAAAGTCTAGAAATATTTAAAAGCTCTTTGGGCTCCAGCATATCACCTCTAGGTATTATGCCTTTAGTCTCACTCTTCTAGATTACTCCTAAAATATTATACAACTGACCTAACACGCAGAACTACTGTCATTCTAAACAGCCTCTCCCCTATCAATAAACTGCAATTTTTAATTATAAAAAATAAGTTTTTCAGGAATATTTCCAGTAAAAAAAAAAAATTATTTGCACATTGTGGCTTATTTTTCCCCAGTTAAAAGTCAGCAAGACAGCATTATCTACTGCAGTCTGGTAAAACCTGGGTTTGGGAATTTTCCCCCCAAAATTAAGTTTATGCTTTAGAATATTTTTCCATCATGTGCACACTTAACTGTGAAGTACAAGAAAGAAGTATCAATTCAAGTTCCCTAAGCAGCAGCTGAAACTTCAGATTAACTGAGCTGTTATTTCTAATTAAGGGCACTTACTCAGATGACGACAAAACTTTCAGTGTTGATGTCTGTACTTACACAGTTTATAGGAGTTTCAATCACAAACCAAAATTCTACAGCTATAGGTGCTTGTGGACAGCAACAAAAAGGAGTCTTTCTCAAAGTGCTTGGAATATTGATGTAAGAGCACAGATAAACTGAATAATGAGACTGTTCAGTCACCATAGAGTGATCTCAGCACATCAACATATGAAATAGCAATGGTCTTTCTGCCTAGAATGGGCAGGGAATTCTACAGAGAGTGGTGCTTGTTTATACAAGTCATACAGAGGTCTTCACTGAGGCATGAGGGACAGCAGGGACTAAAACAGACTTGACTGTTCAGTGCTCTCAAAATGTGGTACCACCTGGCAAACAAGTAGAGCAGTTCCATTCCATTTCCAAATGCCAAACGAATAGCGAAAATATAAGCAGTTTTTCCCTAAGAGGTAATGAGTTAATGACAATTATGTTTTTCTTTCACTAAAGGAGAGATGCCAAACATGTTCAAGTAACTTCTCAGCATGCTAGTATCAGAGCATAATTGGTGATACTCAGAAGCAGAACTTAAAATTAATACTAACACTGTCAGCGAAATGTAGACTAACGCCAACAGAACTGGACTCAAAAACATTTTTGTGTATAAAGTACAAATGTATTTGAAACAGTATTTGAAAACATTTAAAATGCTGGTTTCTACACATTTATCTTAAAATAGTAAATATTTATATTTTAACCTCTGGCTGTTCTGATCTATACATTAAGCTCACTATGCTGATATGAATAGCTCTGCTATTTAAATTGACTACAAGTTGGGGGTGTTCCATAAACGTTTTGTAGAAATGTACAACAGAAAGATTCCTCCAGAGAGATACTTATACTCAAAATTACAATACTTATTCTAGGGATGATTTCAAAGTTCAAAGATTAGGCATGAAAGAACAAATTCATACACAAAAAAAAAATGAATAGCTGTAGCATTCTAACAGCAAATACACTAAACATGCTCTTCAAGGCATACTAAGAAGAAAAGGAAAATGTTCAAGATGTTGGCATTACTACAGCAGCTTAGGCAGTACAAAGACAACCACTGTAGCATGAAGGTTTTAAATCTGTGTACATTGAGCTGAAGAAGTTTCTTTGCCTGTATTTTGAATTGGCATGGAACTTGGTATTACAAAATTTAAAACTTTATTTTTTTATGCCAAAATTTGCAGTAATTAAAAATACACACTTTTATGTTAAAATGTGTAGTATAAAACAATTCTCTATATACTAACAACTTGAAGAAGCACCAGGACAAAAATCAGAACCTCAAAGACTAATTGGAAGTACAGAGGAAGTACAGCTGGAATTAACTCCAACCGACACTTGCCAATGTTAAGTAAAAAGTTTCACTGTCATTGAAAATGTCCAAAATTGTTTGAGGATATTTCAAAGCTAGTATAAACCAGTACAGAATTCTAGTATTTTTATTAGAAGAACCCCTTATTATTTGACTTCCAAACCAGTATTTAGAAAGGGCAGAATAGCACAAAGCATTTCCTTACACTTACATAAAACTTTGAAATCCCCCACTCCAAAATAACACTTTCTTAGTTTTAGTTCCTGTGCTGACAGAACTATGGATAAACTTCTGCTAAACTGTAGTATTTAGCAGGTTGTTCAGCTTCATATTTAGCTTTAAAAAAACCAAGTCAGATTTACAGCTGTACAAGTAAGCCACTGTCTCAATGTAATCAATGAAACACACAAACGAAGAAACAAAATACTTACAGGTTGAAATATCTTTAGTTTTTTCTTCCCACTTGGATTTGCAGCTTTTTCAATTCTACCCTTGATTCCTTGGTCCTCAACAGATTTTTGTTCGATTGTTCCTATGCTTGTGAATTCTGTGCCATCCACATTTACTTGTCCCGCTTTAGCTTCCTGCTGGTCTATTTCTGAAACAGGCTCATCCTGTCCCTGTAGAATGGTGCAGTTTGGACAGATATAGTCCTCACCATTCCTTTCCAACAATCGCCCTCGAGCCTCAGAAATACCCACGCAGTCACCATGAAACCATTCCTCACATCTATCACAACAAATCATAAACCTGAAAAAAAACCCCAAGGAACAGTAAGACATTGTGAAATGAAAAGACAATTAATGCTCAACAGATATTTCAAGCAACAGATCTTAAGTACCTCACTAAAGTACCAGTATACTATTCTGCCTCACTGTTCATTTTTGTATTCATTTGTTTATCCCCCCTTTTAAATATCTGTTATAAACTCCCCACCACCAACTTCAAACACACCCTCATTTACATATACTCAAAAAGTAAGCTTTAGCATTCAGTTTAATTTTTCATCACAGAAAAATTCCAACTACTTGCACTGCATTTTTAGTTGAAACCTTTGCCTACCTGTTGTTATGAGGCTGACGACAAATACAGTACAGTGCATTTGGGTCATAAATCTCAGACTCAGGTTTGCTTTTGGGCAGTTCTTCGGGTTCTTCATCTGCGACCCCCTCTGCGCCAAGGGCAGGCTTTACGTCCTTCTGAACCTGAAGATCTTCAGTGTCTTCCTCGGACACAACCACTTGACTTGCAATCTCAGTGTTGTCTGCAGTCTCAGGCTCTTGTTTGACAGGCAACTCAGACTCACCTTGTTTTTCAGGCTGGACATCACCTGTTTCTATAGGATCTTGTTCCGAATTTCTTTTCCTCAGTCGGTTCTGTATATCCTTCAATGTCAGCTGCACAGGTTTCTGTTCAACACGTTTCTTTCTGAGTCGATTCTGCAGCTCCTTTAGTGTTAACCCATCACTATCACTATCAGAAGTATCATCTTCCTCTTCCTCCTCCTCCTCCTCCTCCTCCTCCTCTTCTTCTTCCTCTTTTGTGCGTCTGCTTTTAGAGCCTTTCTGATCCTTACTACTCCTAGTGCCAATCCTCCGAGTCACAGGTTTTATATCAGGAGTGCTCTCAACACTATCTTCTGAAGCAGTTTCAGCATCTGTAGCTGGACAGGATGCTGGTTCACTTGAATCTTCTAGAGTAGTAGGAACACTCCTCCTTCCTCTGCGTCTTACTGTTGTAAGAAATTCTTCCACTCTTTCTGTTCGCTTTGGTTGCCGTCCACTACGCCTGAGGTTTAAGCTTTGTTGTTGCTGCTGCGGCTGTTGTTCACTACAGTCCACATCAGCATCTCCTGCACCTTCTCGCTTAGCAATTGTAGTCCTTCGAAACCCCCAGGTTTTCCTGAACTCTTTACTTGTAGGCTTGATAGTTTTTTGCTCCTCCTCATTGCTTTGCTCACCCTTCTCATCCAAAACCGATGCTAAAAAACAAGGGAATAGTTATTAAACTGGTGGTGAAGAAAGATGTTTTTTCTTAGGAGTTTTTTTCAACATAGTATTATTTTCTTTGTGATAATATATATCTCCACCTCATTTTATAACCCTGAAAACAGACAAAATGCTTTCTTGTGAAAGTAATACAACAGCACTAGCGATTAAGTACACCACTGAACACTGTGCCAACATAATCCAGCTGTTACAAACTCTTCTGTTATTTAAAAATATATGTATATACACATACATACACACACTGGACAAATAAGCGTATTTTCTGTTCAATTTAAAAGGAAGAAATCTTACCAGGAGAACGATTTTCCATGTTGTCAGTGTTAGATTCAGATTCTAATGGTACCGGCTGTGAACTTACAGCTTGTTCCATAGTATGGACACCACTGTCCTCACCCTGAAATGCTGAAGAGATACATAAGGTTCAAAACTCACATCCAAAAATACACAGCCTAAGTAATTACAAAGTATTCTGATGCAACCTCATTCTGTTATTGTAACAAATACTTAACTTGAATTTCAAGCCACCAATACTCACTGAGTATCAACAAAAAGTTGACTGAATCCCTTCAAAGAGAAAGTACTAAGTTAAATATATGGGTCTGGACACTATACTGACATATTTTCTTAAATAGCCTTAGGATTTCTGATGTTTCTGATATTTCTCAAAAAAAAAAAAAATCTTTTCATGGTACGAACCTATTCCCTGGGGTTTGTCTGGGGAAAAACCTACAGCAGTTCCACTCCTTACATGGACACAGGAACCATGCATGCACCAGTGTGAAAGACCATGGGGCAGAACAACCAGACATCCAAACAGACAGTGCAGACACAGTTACTGTTTTAAAGGTGGGGATGACATTTGATATCAGTAACATTTTCTGGTAGAAAGGACTGCTGATTACCTGCAGCAGGATAAGGAGCAAGGTAGAAACACTACCTAGTTTAAAGACATTCAAAGCTACTACTGTTTAGGTAATAGAGGGTTAGTCAAAGAATGAGGGTTTGGATTTTAAACAAAATGTAAAACCAGACAAATACCCTGGTCTTCCTTGTTAAAATAAACTAGGCCTGTATCTTGTCTATTAAATAGTTTACCTGCTATTTTTAAGTTGTCTCAGAAGCACTGGTGGGTATTCAGGATAAAGCAACACACTTTCCCTTCATTATTTCTCTAACAAGGTTTATTGGATAGAGGAAATTATACAGAAAAATACAAACCAAAAATCTTCTCAAATATCTCTTGGCAGGGGGGGAAAGTGGGAATCTGTGTTGAATGAAACTTGAGGAAGTCTGCTCCTTGACACGGTTATTTACAAAAAGATTTTCAGCCTATATGATCTACTTTTTTGGATGACCAAAAAAAAAAAACCAAAACAAAACCAAAACAAAAAACCCGAACAAAAGATTCAGCAAAGAACCTCCAACTATCACAGATGGCCATGGGGGGTGCTAACAACCAGGATCCCTTTCTTAAAAGTCTTTTCCAGCCTACTAGGAGACTCTCTTATTTGAGAAGACAGAAGCAAATCAGAGAAATAAATATAAGATCTGAGACTGCATTTTGAGTATTTTAGGAATAACCTGGTTTGAACAAGTATTAAAGTTAGAATTACATCATGGTGCAGTATTTCAAATGAGTTGCATGCCATGTAAATGTCATCCTAAATACATGCAGAAACTATGTTTTGCAGTCACTGCAATTACATTGCTCATGTGAAACTATAATATGCAGTCGCAATGAATTCGGTTACCAGAAACAGTACTTTAGAAACAACAAGAAACATCCCCCAACTCTCCCCCAGGAATGTTTGTGGAGTAGTTACATGCATATTCCTGGCTCAAGAACTGCACAGGTAAGCCAAAAAGGAACATTAACATAATTCCTAAATAACACTACTTGCTGAAAGAATCAAAGATATTTCTAACAGCTGTACATATTACAGCTACAAGTTTTCAGAGACATCCTTTAGTAAGCTTTTCCCAATCTTGCAGTGTACACTGGTGAGAAATGCTTCCTGCTTTCATACACTGCATCAGCTGCATTACTGTTTTGCCTTATCAAATATGATCTCTCTATAGTGCAACTCCTCTGCTTTCTATTATTATATTTAACAATGCTACAACAGAAACTCAACCATCAACGCTATGGAATCATAAACATCCATGTAGATATGTTAAAAAAAAATTAACACTTAAGTTGTAACTTAAAGAGTCATTTCAGTGAGATATTACAAACCCCTGTAAAAGCAGCAGACTCCAGAATGTCAATTTAAATAGTAACTGATTACTTTTAAAATTACGGCCAGAATAAAAAGTGAATTTTAAGCCTGTAGTACACAGGCAAAAAGCTGAAACTGCTTCAATCCCATATGATATTCCATTAAGTTCCCCTGTAAAAAATTATTAACCATAATTTTAAATTTTTTTTTAAAGAAAAACAACTCTAAGATTATATTCACACCAGAAAAAGGCTGCAATGGGAGTAAGGGAAAACAGTTAAAGTTTATATCTTTGTTTACCTTAGAAGATGAAGAAATGTTACAAGCTATAAGCAGAGGTAATCCAAATTCTGAGATATAAATTCCAGATAAAATGTAAAGAAATAAGAAGTCTCTTCAATGTCCTCTACATGCTTTACCTGACACAGCATTAGAGGTTCGAATAGTTTCTCCCTGCAGAGCTGAATGAAAAGGACAGCCAGAGGAGGGCAGCAAAGGATCAGAGTCATTCAGCATTATCCTTCCAGCACATGCTGAATTTCCTGATTGAGAAGTGCCACACCGAGTCTCCGAGTTGTCAGCAGGACCAAATACTGTAAATCCTCCTTTTCCTGCTGGCTCCTGGGCGGGGGAGGGGGAAGGAATAGACAAAATAAGGCACTAATATATTTACAAACTTACCTTAGTATTGTGTACATAAGTTTGGAATTGTTTTGCCCCCACTACATTATAAAGCAAATTCCGTTATTTTGCCTTCTTGACAGTTTTCTCCTTTCAGAAAGACACTGAAACAGGAAAGAAAAGCCTAAGTAAAGCAATACCACCTCCACCACTTACCAACAGCTGAGACCTTTGAAATAAATATAAAATATGACTGTACTCTCATCAATTCATTTAGATCCCCATTAAAACTTCCAGAACAGTAATAAACTGTAATCAACAAGTCTATTCCATTTACAGCATTTAAAAGCATTCTGAGACTGAAGTTTAGTAAGTGTATATTGGGCAATGAAAATGCAGAAATGCTTTTAAACAACATCAGAATGCCCAGGGTTACAGTAGGGAAGATTTACCAGTTTGTAGTAAATTTCATCACATCTATCTGCAGCTTTGAGGATTTAAATCCAAGCGGCCACTCAGTGGTTTTGCAAAGTGGGGTAATAAAAATTTACAGTTGAGGTTCGGAATTAAGGAATATTCCTTAACACTGTCCCTTTCACCAATAAGGTTTGCAATAAAGAAATTTTCAGAGGCTTTATTTCAAGGACAGCAGATTATATCAATAACAACACATTTTCCCAAAAATTAACCCTTGGAAAACATTTCAAAATCTCGAGGCATTCATTTAAAGCATCTGAACAAGAACAACTGTTTAGTCCAAGGGTCCCAATTCACATGCAGAATGGCAACAGAACATGAACGCTGACTTCTTTCAAGCAGGTGAGCTTGAAAAATCAGCAGGAAATGCCTGCATTTAACCCCGAAGCAGTCTACCAAACTACAAGAACACTGGAAAAGAATTGAGAGGAAAAGGAGGACCAGATGGACAGGATAGAAAAAGTCAGTTTTGAACTGGCCTATAAAATAAATCAGTGAAGACAAAAGAACAATACTGGACACAGACTCTGCGTGTCAGCATTCGGCAATTAAAGATGCAGAGGAACTGCCACAGTAGGTATAGGAAATAACTAGAACATTAATAATTCTTTCAAAGAAGTAAAAACTGATTGTTAACACTCCAGGTGGGGAGACATACAAATTTAAGAACAGATTAGATAATCCTTCACAGACATGCCAATACACAGTCTGACTTTTCTTTTTAAAGCATATGTCTTTTTTTCCAAATCTCTCAAGCCCCCAACTCTTAAAGCATCTTTGCTGTTTAGAAACACTTTTTACTAAGCAATGATCACCTCTAGGTGTTCTCCAATGCCATGTCACCATCCCAAAAATAAGGAGGGGAAAAGACAAACACCTCCCCAGATCTGATTTTCATCAGTGGATCACTTTATTTTTTCATAAACAATAATTCTCAAAATTTGTATGACTGTGGCAAAGCAGAATTAGGAAAAAAAACATGAGTGTATAGCTAGATCCACATCAGTATTTCCCTCCCCTATACCTTCTCTACAGGGGATTAAGTACTTTATCTACATTCTTTCCCTCAGCCTATTCCCACTCCAAAAAGAGGAGGAAAAAATTAAACAAAAAGAAGACAATAGAAAAAAATAATTTTGAAGACCCTAGTGCTGTATCTCATGGCATTGAATACCTGCTCTAATATGTATTTTGCTCCATTGTCTGAATCAGTGATTATATCCAGTGAGTCAGTCAGTGATGGCTGAAGACAGTCTGAGTTTAAAGTGCCTTCTTCCACGCTGCTGTTCTGTAATAACCTTTCAAGCTCCCTGTTCAGAATCTCCAACTGATCACACATCACGCAATTTTTAAGTGATATTCCTGAAGGAAGAGGGAAAGTCAGCTAATCACTTCTTGTTCAACTCTAATATTAAACTATGAAACAAACTATGCCTCTATAACATGCAAAAAGTGCATCCTATTTAAATAATTTATCCAGAAACATACTAAAGGATTGACTTCATAGTGCACAATTACGTATCTGTGCATTCAAGGCCCTGTGTGCAACATGCTCTTTTACATTTGAGCCACAGAGCCAACATCACTACAGCATTCCAAAAATGGAATCGGCATCCTCTTTTCCTAGGAAACATTCTGGCTCGTTGAACGTAATACATTTTACAATGTTAGTCGTAGCCCACCCAGTGGCAAGGCTGCACAGTGCACAGTCTACAGCTCTGATTTAACATAAAATAGCATTTTAAACACAAATAATAATTGAAAAGTAAGAGATTCTATGCAGGAATCATGCTACTTTTTGCATTAGTAGATGTTATCTCATTATTATTACCTGTATTATTACCTCTATTACCCACAGGAAAAAGATATAACAGAATGCCATTTTAAAATTATTTCAAATTTGAGAGGTACAAAAATTCAGTACACTTAAGCCACTAAAATTGCAGACCCTCTACATTTGCTGTGAAATGCTTGGTTGTTTCTTATTATTATTTAGTATCTCCATTTTCTCCTCTCCCCATTTGGTCCAAATTATTTTTCATGAAAAACAGAATAATCTTCAAACTTATTTTATTACATGAATCTGCTCTTGCAGAACTGCATCTTAATACAGGTTAAACTTAAATACCCAAAAGAAGCTGAAAAATCAAGTATCATCAAAACAGAAAAGCACAAAGCCTTAACTCACAATTACACTTTTAAACCTAGCAACCTGCTGGCACTTCTAAGCAAATATTCTACTAACTGCCTGCAAAAATATTTACTACAACATAAGCCAACTTTGAAAGTCTTCAAGTATCTGTTTCTCTTCCCAACTCCGTATGATTTTTGTTCCATTTTGTTCTGTTTGTTCTCAAGTTAACTATTCAATTGCAGTTGAGATACTGACAGAAATGTAAGCTGAAGCAGCAAAGTGGTTATATTGTTTCAAAGGAACAGAACACCTGTGATCAACTTAATCTTATTCCTTCTAATACAGTACATTAATCACATTCCTGAAACTGGAAGTTCCTAGCTGGAAACTGAGCATTATTGTAGCTCCCCTAATAAACAATTCCCATCAGCATCGTCCTGCCTTTCTGATACACCTCCTTTAGAAAAGATATTAAGTACCTCC
Source organism: Sagittarius serpentarius (assembly GCA_034782735.1). Classification (NCBI taxonomy): domain Eukaryota; kingdom Metazoa; phylum Chordata; class Aves; order Accipitriformes; family Sagittariidae; genus Sagittarius; species Sagittarius serpentarius. The sequence continues at coordinate 29,270,767 of JAVKLA010000010.1, forward strand.
AAAAAATTTGAGGCACAGATCTCTATAAATGATGGGACAGGAAAGCAAAATAGTGTTAATACTAAACATATATACTGTTGCTTATTCAAGAAGTCCTCTGGTTTTGCTTAGGTTAACAACTGCTGTGATAAGCAATCCCACTGTGAAAATGTGTAAGGTTTTAACGTGAACTATAAATAACATTAGAAACACAAATCGAGTTTCTTAAAGGAAAAATCTCTTCTCTCTTCACCGATGAAGTAAGCTTTGCCAATACAAACTCTAGGTTGATTTAAATGGTTACATAACATATACAGCAGGCCCTCATTAAACAACGGATTCGTAGTGCTTATTAAATCCATGTTTATGGACTATGAAGAACAAAATACAACCCTAACACTACCTGGACTGCTACCGTCCTGCTCCCTTCTCTCATGCTCCGTTACATCAGCTACACCACATCCACCCACATACCTCTGCCACAGAAATAGTCACCCGACTCCTTAGTAAACACTCAGCTGATGAATTCAGCAGAAAATGAACCTGCCAGAGTGATCCAAAAGGATAAAAAAAACCGATCACAACCAGTGTAAAGACGGGCAAGAACAGGGATGGAGAAGATCCCTTTAAGCAGGCTGAGCTGGTGTAGCATCTTGCTGCTATCGCATTCAACACCTGCGCACCATCACCCACGCAGCAAGTGCTCATCAGATCTTAGTCAGCAGGATTTCATTAACTGCCCCCTCAGTCAAGACTGTTTTAAGCTTGCAAACCATAATAACATGAGCATTCCAGTGAAACAGAACAGTCACTTATCTAAAACTGGAGCATAAACCTGATGCACAATATCTTGAGAAAGAATATTCAGCCAAGAGAACATTTATCTGAGTTCTTCCTCATTAGTTTGCAGGTAAAATGTTCCAGTTTTCCCAAAACAAGTTAGGCACTTGAATTCATTCTGGACCTAAATTCCAGAAGCAATCGAAGTGCACAAAAGTATCCTACCCTAGGGGAAAACAAAAAAAAAAAAATCACAAAACTGTGATAAGCTTTTAATTTCAATTTGGTCAACTACTCTCAAGCAGTGACAAACCTGAAAACACAGGGCTGCCCACGCTGTAAGACTACAGAGGCCATCACTCACATTCAGCATGCCTGTGGATTCTCTGATCACTGCAAACCTGTGCGCTTTTCAGTATATGTGGCTTGCAGAAATTCCAGAGCAGTATCAGCAGGCAATTTAACAAGAGACAGAAAAGATATTCCCCAATTCCAAATCCTGCTACTGCAACACCCCTTGTTCACAAACACACAATGCATATTAAAAATCACACACCTTCATTAAACAACAAAAAAAGAAAGCAAGCTTGCAATCTCACTCTACTTTTCTATAAATATATTATCCCTCTCACATTCAGATAAAACGTCAAGAAAAGTATACTGCTCTCTACTGCCATTTCTGTAACCCAAAAGTTTACAAATCTCAGGCAAAAAGAAAGATTATCTATGCAGTAACTCAGAGCTGAGATGTTAATTGCAAGACAGGCAGCTTGAAGACACCTGAACTGCTGATGCTGACTTCATTAAGCCCTTTTTAAGATGCCCCAATATAATATCTTAATCTGATGATGACAGAGCAAAGCTTTTAAAGAACACCAACATTTCCCCATCTTTTTCTGTTTATATTTTTAGACAAAGGCCAATTCAACAAATTACCAAAAAATACACATTCAGATCAGTATCTCCACTTTTATTTTTTTCTCTCATTTCCCTGAAGAGGTAATAAAACATTCAATGGGCCCACTGACTGCATAGAGATTTTGTCTTTTCTAGAACTTATTATTTTAACTGCATCAAGAATTCCCTGCCTCAGTTAACTAGGAAGACTTCACTCTAGAAAAGGATCTTGAAAGACAGCTTAGTAATAAAACCTTTAACATGAGCTAAAAACAACCAAAAGAAATAACTTAATTTCTCCTTTATCTGAGGACTTGCGTACAAAAACAGACAAACAAATCTATGTCAGAACTCAGAGTAAACTCTTCAGTTTCAGCTTACTAGCTATTTTATTTAGTTTTTTTGAGGAATCTATACAAAATATTAGTGATCTTTATCCTCTCATTAATGTTAATCCTCACTGTCAACAGCTAGATGACAAAATACGCTGCACCTTTTCCATGTTCTTGGATGTCAGCACTCTTCAAGACTCTGCCAATTTGCCATAATCTGCACAAATTCTGGTACCTCGTTATTTAGAGGTTATAAAAGCACCTTGCACGAATACTTTAGTCCAAATGATTAATATCTGGCACCTATTAGTTATCTTATTCCCTACTCACCTTAAGAACTCTACAGAAAGATGTCTTTGATTTTGAAAGATCTCATGCATACTCACCCCTACCTACACAAGCATCCAAGAAAGCAAGGTTCACCTCATATAAGACTTGTGATAGACCCTAGTACCTGCAGTTGTTTCAGTGTGACCTGTTACCTAACAAAGGTTTACTTCTACTGTGACAGAGAAACAAAGGCACTTTTCAAGACACAAGGGCACTTTTTTTTTTTTTAAGTCTTCTTACTGAAGCTCCAGTTAATGATTTACATACATTATGGAAAATCAATGACCACGGCCCAAGGACAGGACAGAAATCTCAAACCACCACAATGGCCAATATAAGGTTCAGCAGCTTTCTGAAAACTAGGGTTAGTGAGAAGACAGAAGACCATTTGCACCTGCACCAATTGCAAAGAAATTCAAAGCATAAGAGCCTTATACCTTCTAGCTTTTAAAAGCAGTTATTCCTCAGTGACCAGTTTCATCCCCACGTCCTGACACAAATCCAGTCTATGCCACTATTTAAGATACTAGCTTCAAATACAGTAACTTCTAACTGGCCACTGGTTATATTTTTCTGTGAGTTTCTTCAAAATTAGAAGCCTTCACATGCAAGGTATTTGGCTAGAACCAAAATATCCAAGGCAGGTTTCTTAAACTTCAAAGAAACTACAGGATGTTATGAACAGAACAGAAAGCATCCTTTCCAGAATGATGTAACAGTGATTCCAATCGTAACTGACACTGTTTGCTCATTTTATTCCCTGTAAAATACAGGGCTTGGCCTATGCCTCCTTTAAGTGTTAAAAAATTCCTAATAAGCAAATATATTAATATCACGAGGAAAAAAAAAAGTCTGAGGACTCATGTAAGGACATAATTTCTGGTGCAAATAAAAGAAATGTTGGTATGGCTTCATTGTTGCCACTCTCACTCATAAGACTGATCCCACTGAAAATTACTTTGCATCTCTATTTGTCAAAGATGACATCTGGAAAACCTGCACTTTCTACTAAGCAGCAGCAAAATTAATCCCTTGCATCAACAAGCATTACAAAAGCAGCCCAAAGGAAGTCAGTAGGGCAAAACCTACTTTGTACGTAAATGGGCAGTTCCATTCAGACCACGGACAAAAGGTACAATTCGGTGACCCCTAAGAACCGCAGGAAAACAGGTTCTGCACTAGCGCTGGAGAATGCCACGCACACACAGGGCTGCAGTGCAGCTCCCTCCATCTGCTCGTGCATGGAAGATGTGAGAGCAGACTACTTACATGAGAAGCAAAAGTCAGATGACCAAGTACAACTACTATATGGTCTTTTATTTTCATATAAAACATAGCTACTGCTTACTGATTTAAGTATCCTCCTTCTGAAAGGAGGAAAACACCTTTCAAAAAGTTGTGAAATGGGGATGTTGTGGCAAGAGAGAAGCAATGAGGGTTGAAAAGTGAGAGAAGCAGCAGTCGTAACGCTCAAGGCTTATGGGGAGACGTAAGAAAGTTGCTGTGACCCAGAACTCCTTGCCTACACCCCAATTTACTGTCTCACTACTTGGCTGCTATAAAAAAGCTGCAGTTCAAGGTCAGAAGTCTAGACATCCCTAATAAATACAAAGATCTTATGCCAGAAGAAGTTTACATTTGAGAGATCATGTCAAAAATAAAATTTGCATAGAATCAAAGTATTTCAATGTTTATAGTTAAGAGACAGAAAAACAACAATAAAGAGAAATAACACTACAAAAACTGTAACACTCATCTGTAAATGCTTTGCTGGCTATTGTTAAACACGCTAAATTAATTCCAAGTTTATCAACAAACCTACCACCTCATATACCTGCAATACTAAGAACTTAGAAGTGGAGGTTAATTCCTATTCTACAGTTAACACGTTATTCCTGTTTTAAAAATTAACACATTAACTAAAGTTTTTAAATTTGCACGATGTAGATTCAGTAGTACAACCATGTTCCTCAAAAATACCCCCCCCCCAATTTAAGAAACATGTACTCTTCTTAAATACTCCACAAAGCAGTAATAATTCTAGGCAAGTACGAACAGTGCTACATAGGCAAATTAGCACAAAGCACCACCAAGATCTAGTTTTAAGGTAGCTTTTAGTATTAGAACAGTATTTCAACCCCAGATGCACATAACACAATGTGGTATCATCAGGGATGGCACCACTGACATCTACAGTACAGTATCACATCGCACCCCTCCACTCAGACCTGCTGCTTCTTCCCTCATCTACCCATTTCCCTTTACAAAGACAGGTTCTAGTACATGTAAAGCCTTGTTTTTCAGTGTTGGGTAGTACACCATCTAAGTTCCTACCAAAAGTAACGGGAAAGAACTGACTTGACTAGCATGGGAGATCAGGCTGCCACAGGACAGAAATAGTTGCACTGGAAGATAGAGAATCTACACCCTTTGAAGACAGTGGAAAGAAAGTCTGTGATGGTACCCATACCACAGTAGTCTCCAATGTGAGGGAAAAGCTCCCCAGGGATACCGTAGCATACCAATGTGATCAGCTCTCCCGGGATGGGGGGAGGTAAGAAAAAAGGAAAGAAAAATAAAAATTAATTCAGACGCTCCTGCACCTCTGTTGAGACCTTCCTCAATCTCTGACATTTTATCAAGAAATCTTTGAAGGTACTGTAAGACCTTGTGGTGCCAGGATGTGGTATCATAAATAATTCAGTAGTGTCCGTCACTACCACCTTTCTACCTTCAGATACCACTGGAAATTCAGATAGACCATTTCAATGAAGTTTTGTGGTTTGCAGACTTTCTGACTTTGAATGCAGCTTTTTTTTGTTTGGCATTGAAAAGTTATTTCACATGTCCAGGTTATGGTGCAAAACACTTGTCCTGTCTTGGTACAGGAGAGCCCACTAAGTGCACATTTACATGATACCAAGTACTACCAATATGCAGCGTTGATGCCGATCAACCAAGAAGATTTAAAATGTAAACATTAACTACTTTTTTTTTTAATTTCCAAAGATGTAGAAACAAGTGTTCAATTTTATTCTCATGAAAAATGAGACTCAATGCATTTATAAATTTCACAAGATCACTTTTTTCCATTTGAGAAAGGTATTTATTTTAAATAAACAATAAACTTTATAGCAAACCAACTTGACAGCTTATTTTTCAAAATAATGAAGCAAATGGATTCATTCCAGGAAGCTAAAGAAATATCTTCCCTTAAAAACAATAAATGCATTCACTTCTCTGTACTTGTAATAATAAAGTAATGAGCCTTTCCAAATTAAAATGTCTTTAGTCACCCATTATTATAAACCCTTTCTACTGTATGTCTGAAACGAATATATACACCATCATCCTTTCCATGATTTCTGTCAGGCTACTCACTTACCTTACGCAAGACTCATAAGAAGGCCACTGCCTCACATGATGGAAAACTGCACACACACAGAGGACAGCAATCCTGCACATTTGCAGTGAATGTGGGACCTCCTGAAAGTGTCAAATTTAATGTGTATGCACAGAATCAGACTACCACACACACAGGAGACTAGTGCACAGTAGCAGTTAGACAGCAAAGACAATGAGCAACTCCACAGCATGACATAACTGCTCCAGGCAAAAATATATAAAGTAGCTCCCTGGTTTGTGTAAAACAAAACACACACGCTCAAGTTTATTTTGATGCCTTTCAGACTAGAAAACCATCTTCCCAAGCAAAACATTTAAAAAAAATTCTTATTCCAGATTGCATCATACAGGATCAGAACAGTCAGAAAAAAAATAAAGGAAAGAAGGGATGGACCACTCAATAGGTAGTGCAACTGAATGAGAACAGCACCAAGTCTTACAAGTGTATTTTATTCTGGGTAAGTAGCAAAAAGGGCTTCTTTGAACCAGAGTGAAGTTCCCAAAGCTAAATTCAGCTAAATAGCAATTTCTCATAAAAGTATTCGAGGCACTTTAGCAGCAGGCCCACCAGAAATCTGGCAAACATGAAAATTTTATTTAATAACAAAACAGGACTATGATCATATCTATACTACAGATGTCCGCTGTCACAATTGCACAAGTCAGGAAGGTTAAGGGGTACAATCCCTAATCAACAGGGCCGTGCTGGCATAAGCGCCTCATATTGGTGTAATTACACCTGCAAAACTGTACTTCTACCTGTATGAGTCATTGTTTGCATGGTAGGGTAGCAGGTGTACAGCATCCTGGTGCAGCAGAGTTTTATCAGCGTGGCTGCACGCATAGTAAGAAAGCTTTATCAACACACTAGTACAGGCCCTTCCAAGTAGGGAAGCAGTTTATCTCAGGAGGAAGCAAGACTTTGAAAGTTCACTCAAATTCCTTGAATGAAAAAAGTTACATTAGCAAACAGATTCTAAGATACTTGTGTACACATTAGAGCTTTGCCAGCACAGCTCTGTCTGTTAGTAGCTGCAGAAAAAACTATAACAGACCACTGTACTGATGGAACTTTAGCAGAAGGTCAAACCTTAACATAAGGCACTTACACTATGCACATCCTCCAACCTATAGGCCCATAATTGTGTTTGATAAACGAAATTCATATTCAGTGTTTTCTGCATTTGAGAAAACATTAACTAAACTTAAGAGGAAACTGAAGTATTACATACATGCCATCAGTATTTTCTAGTCCAGAGCTTCATGAGTACTTAAAAGACTAGGCAGATACACTCTACTGGCTTACCAGCAGACTGACATTTGGCTTTTTACTACTGCTGCAATACCTTCTGAAGCCTTTATTCACATTCTTCCGACTAAACTAATCCCATATCTACCCTGACAATGAAAACTTCCCCAAAGACAACAAAAAGCAATTGAATTTTTGGTCAAGTTTACTTCTGCTCTCAGTCTGAACAGTATGAGCAAAAATGAGATAGTATATAGATTTTGCTCATTAGGAAAAGTTGTGAGCAGAATCACAAGCAGTATAGATGGCTCTGCTTTTTTCTTTTTCCCTTTTATACAGATTAAGAAAAAAAAAAAAGGCACCTTTCTGTGGTCAAAAGCTTAGATTAAAAAACCAAACATAACCATGTCTGTACAAGAAACCTTCTAAAGGCCCCAGTACAAGCCAATTTTACAAGCCATGATGCTAAGTTTAGGCCACAGAAATATCAGTTAGAAACTTCTGATTGTTATTGGGTATTACTCAACATACAATATGTTTACCATTCCTTTTCCATCACCTTGAATGAAAATTTTACAAATACATACTACTTATTTGCCTAGTGTTCAATTACTGCTACTGAACTTGACCTCTTCAGCAACGCTGAAAATACATTTTCAACAACTGCACAGGAAACAACACGCTTTGGAAAGGCAAGTCACACACAAAATCTGGCATTCCTCTGCTGAAGTACCACAGAACTTAGTTCTTTATCATGGATGTTAGGAACACTCAGCTGTTAACTGAACAGCAACAGTTATTTGGGCTAGAGAACCTTACAGTTTAACTCTTCAACATCCCACAGCTTGTTTATTTTTAAACATGCAAGATTACAATTCTACAACTGTCAAATTTCAGCTTGAATACTTACTGTACTTAAAAAAAAAAATCCCTCTTCTCAAACAGTTTTACACAAACTAGTAAAGCTGTATGGGCTTTTTGTCAAGTTGGCATTGTAACAGTACACGAACTAGTTACATACCTTAAACTATTAGATGTAAAACATGTTAGTTTTACATTGTAATTAAACTATCTGTATACTCTGGCATGTCTAGTTTTTGTTGTCAGTCAAACTGCGTATACAGAAATGGACTCAAAACAACTGCGAGATTATCATTCCTGACCCTATCAGCACAGCTGTTGAAGGAAAAAAAGTCCTGTGTTTCTCCCCTTCCTCCCCTTCTTTCATTTGTAAAAAGTGAGCTAAAATGTAACACCTGAAACCAGCTAACATTTTCATTCTTACTCCATCAAAAAGGCTTCATTAAATGAAGTAAAACAGACATGAATTTCTCCTTCAGATTTAGTGAAACACAGTAATTACAGCATACTGATTATGTTATAAAAAATGCTGTAAACACAGTTCAGTTCTCAATTTTGATTACGGTTTACTGTGAGAACACACATAATACACATTTAATCTTTGTGTTTTAGCTCCCTAACTGAAAAGTTAAGATTTTTCTTAAACTCAAAGTCTATCAATGCTCTTGAGACTACCATCACTAATAACTGTGAAGTATTCACTTATTTCAGAAGCTGTGTTAGATAAAAACTTAATAGCAGTACAACCCTCAAAGCATTAACTGACAGTTGACTGAAGATTCTCCTAGTGAGAGAGGCTTGACAGCACACAAAAAAGCAACCAGTTCTTGCATAAGCTAGATAAATCTTACTTATATTAAAATCCTCTCCTTAAATCTCCTATCACTGTCCTACTACTTGTAGCACTACAAGAGACACCAGGCAGAAAGAGTGCACCAGAGAATAAAACTAGTGTAGACAGACATTACCACTGCTGTCAACTAAAACCCACCTAACTTTACTCTTGCTGAGTACAGTCCCTTCTTCCATTTTTACCAGTTAAATTTTATAAACTCTCAGCCTAACCGCTCTAATCCTTGCCCTTCCTCTCCCCACTTAATACTTCTAGCTGAAGTTTCAGGCTGTACAGAATTAAAATCCCACAGTTATAAATTACAACTATAAAGACAATTACTATCTTAAACCGGAAACAAGTAACGATCTACTGCCAGAAAATTGTAGTAGTGAAGCAGAATTAAGTAGAACCACCACTGCCTTTTGATGAGTCCACTAGACACTGAGAAATATTTCATTTTATTTACTATTCTGGACTCATACAATTGTATTAGCTTTGCCTTCGGGAGCTTCGGGTTTGTTTTTTTGGTGGGTTTTGGGTTTTTTTTGTGTTTTTGTTTTTTTTTTTTTTTTTTTTTTTTTTAACTCAAAAGACATCTCAGTTATATCAAAAGCACCCTCTGAAGCACTGTGTGAATTACATGTATTATATTTGAAGAGTTTTAAAATCTACAAATATTTTGTAGCGTACATACATTTGCAGCAGAACAAAAATTTAATTTGCATACCAATAGAAATCAAGTAAAATATCCCTTAAAAAAAATAAACAACACAAACTTTCTAAAAAAGCCCAATTATTTAAACGCTAGTCTTGAACTCAACAATTTTTTGATTTGCAAATCACTGGAGCCATGCGGCCTCAAAGTAGGCTGAAGGCTAACATAAGCTTTTATTCTTCCACCAAAGTGCATTAAAAAAAAAAACCCTTCATGTGCAATATGTCTCTGGAACCATCAAGGGGAAAAAAATGTAAGGCCTAACTGAACAGCTATTTTGAGTGTACTTCTATATTTATTCCTATAGAAAGTTCCAAATGTCAAAGAACGGTAACAAGCAGCTGGCATACATAAAAGTGGAGCACAACCCGAAATATCTATTACAATTAACACAGTATATACTACACATGTACAACAACTACACATTATCATTTTTCATTGACCCGCAATTAAACTGCTTACACAGCTAGTAAATTTTGTTTGTAGAAGTAGCAACAAGACAGTTGAAGCTAAATCAATTCAAATTACCACTTACAAGAAAACCGTGTAAAATAGACAAAAATGCAAACAGCGAAAAAGTTCTTGTAAAATAAAGCAAAATAATGTTGAATATCAGCTGCCAAAAAATTTACTTAAACAAGGCTGTGATGATTATTCAAAAGAGCCATTTCTGCAAAAAATCTCAAATAGATTATGCAGGGAAAAAAAAAAATCAACCAGGGAAATTAGGAATGCTATATACATCCTTTTGAGTTAAATAAAAAGAATCAGCATTTTTTTTGTCTCCCTGAAGTTCCTAGAAGGAAAACATGAAAGCCCATGCAAGAAAACCAGCATGTTACACTGTTTTGAATTATTAAACAAACAGGAGAAAGAGTGTAACACACATACATTTTGTAACACATTAAAAAGATTGTAATGTTATTTCCAAGTTAAAAATGGCATAGTAAGAATTTTCTTAACCCTCTACTAAAATATAGCTATCACTTGGAGGTATAAACTGAAAACTACTTAACTGTACAAAACAAAATTTGGTCTTTTGCAAGCCAAATAAGCAGCTCCAAACTACCATCACCTCCAAGAGACAGTCTTGAAGTACATTAGTGGAAGGGATGGGGGATAGTTATTGACAGGGAGGGAATTCACTGAATATTCAAAGCCAGCCAACAATTACTACTGTCTAAAAATTCAGCCCCTCCTCTTTTCCCCTACAAGAAAGTCACCAGAACTTGATAAAGTTCAACTTTTCTTGTTTAACTCACCAATAAGGAGATCACCTCCATCGCCCAGAGAAAATAAACGTCATCTCAAGGCAGGCAAGTTTTAGTCCCACCCTCCAAAGACCCCCAGACCCGGAATAGTTTTCGGTTGGGTGCCTGGAGTCCCCAGCGGCGAAGAGCACCGCCCCGACGAAGGGCGGCTACCCCCGCACCCAGCCACCCATCGGGGCCGCGGCGGAGAACCCCTCGTCCGGTACTAGGGCAACGGTGAAACTGAACGAGAAAGGCGGATAAAGTCGGTCCTGACGTCACGGAGAAGCTTGCCAGCGTCAGCTTGATTATGACGTCGATCGCCTCAGAGCACAACCGTCCTCTCCTTTCCCCCCCAACATGGAGGAGCCCGCCTTCTAGCCCGCTCCGCCCGGGGAGGGCGTCCTCTCCGCTCCGGCCCAACCACGTTATGAGCTTATGGGGCGGCGGCTTTTAGCTTCCTCCGGGGCCCCCGCATTGAGTCGCCGACCTCCGCTGGAACCGGGCCAGGCCTCCGGCGTGCCCGCGCCCTGCAGCAGCACCGACGGTCCCCTGAAAACAGGCCGGGCCGCGCCGCGCCCCCCCTCCCCGGGGTCCCTCCGGCCGCCCTGACCCGCACCACCCGCCCGCCTCCATTTTCTAGTCGAGCCCAAAGGCGTCCAGGCCGGAGGAGACGGCCGCCCCCTTTTCCGCGACCCCCTCCGCCGCACGGCGGCCCCAGCTCCCTTTCTCCTCCCGTCTCGCTGCTTCTCCGGCTGCCTCCCTCACTCACCGCGGGGAGGGGGTGGGGGGATCTCGCCGCCGCCGCCGAGGACCTCAGCCGAGCCGAGCCGCCATTTCCTCCTCGCAACCGCTCCAGAGCGCTGGGCGGGGGCGCTCCTCCCCCGCTACCATAGAGACCGACATGGCGGCCAACGGCAGCCTAGAGCGCTTCGCTTTGCGCACGGCTCCCGGAGGACTTCGGTTGGCGTTGGTTCCGCCTCCCGGCCGGGCGGCGCGCGCTCCCTCACGGCAGGGCGCTGGGCGGGAAAGACGCGGCGCCGGCCTGTGAGCCCTGCCCGCCCCGCAGCCGGGGCCGCTCTCCCCCGTCTCTCTCCAGCTTGAGGAGGGCCTGAGCTGTTCCCCACACAGCCGTAGGGCCGCTGATGCGGGCGGAGACCCCCGTCCCGTCGGCTGTAGGCCGCCGCACGCTGCCGTCCTGCGGCCACTGAGGAAAACGGGAGCCGGGCTGCCCCGCTCACCTCAGGGCTTCCTCTGCAGACGAGCTCTGGGGAATCAACAACGCCTGCTCCCGGTTTTCTTATAAAAAAATACGGCGTGATCTTACCTCACAGGAACTGCAGCTTCATTCATTATTCGTGAGGTTGCAAGTGCCAAAGCAAAACTGCACAGCAGCAGTGCTAAATACTCTTTTGCTTACAGTGACTTCTCTCACAGGAGAAGTACAGCTTTGTCACAGGATTAACATGGCAGACAAGCTCGACTGCTGCCTGCAGACCAAACTGCTCCCAGCAGCTACACTCCCCACCTGTGCTTACTCCATTGGGGTTTTGTTCTGTTTTTCCTATTCTACTCCACCTGTTTTAAAAAAAATCAAATAGCAATTGCTGCAGTAATGCTTTCCTCTGGGTTCGGGTTACAGAGTGCTGTGGAAGGGAAGTGTTCACTGGATCAGCTCATCCACTGCATGGAGGCTTCCCAGTAAACACCCTTTAAACATGGTTAAGCTACTCAAAAACACTCTCCAGGATCCAAGCTGGTATAAACAGTTACAGAGAGTTAACTTCCATTTTACACATTTTGTTCCTATTGTCGGCATTTGTGATATTAGCAGCCAGGAACGCCTACATCTCACAACGACCGAGGGGTCCCAAGGTTTACAGGAGGACCCATGAGGCCACACAAACACTCCTGACCCAGACATCTGAAGAGCCTTTTAGGCAGTCGGAGGTGTGGGGGTTGGCTCTTCAATTGACCCTGATCCTGCATGTTTTTTCCTCATGGGTTGATAACATTGATTTCAGTAAACACTACAACTGTCTAGAATCCAACTAAGATGGATTAAGGAATGAAAACATGAGAAAGCATAAAAACATACTTAGCGTTAATTCCATAGAATTACAGGATTCTGTTGAGTAATTTGATTAAATCTTTTAAAAGTCTACATTCTGTATGTGAGATTTTTGGTGGTAAAAGCTCAGGATAATACTGGAAAAGCTACTCTTAGCTTTTTGCCCAATAGCATAGTCAGCCTCTTTCTCCACCTGTAAAACTGGGGAGTATTAATACTTACTTCACACAGGAACACCAAGAGGTAAAAAAACCCAACAGATTCCTGTGCAAAAGTACAAGACACCATGATTAAAGGCAAGCAGAAGTTTAATTTTTGTTCTGCAGCTACAGAGCTACAATAAATGAAAAGTACATGGTGGGGAAATACCTTAAGATTTGGTAGATCAAGCTGCACTGTGATTTATGCCCTAGGAAAAACTAGTAACATGTTGTTAATGGACAAACTTAGCATCTAGGGAGTGCTTAAACCCAGGAATTACACACCAAGGGAAAGGGAACATGCAAAACAAGGAATTGCACACCAGCAGTGAACAGGGGATGCCTGCAAGAGGGGATCCAGCAGTGGAACAGGTATTAAATTCCTCTTACATGCATTTGGTAAGAGGCTTACACCATCTTAACATAGTACCAATTCACTTTGCACACCCAGTGAATAGCATCTAAAGCACATTACACTTTCAACCCACAAAAACCTGTACATCTTTGTGTTAAAGCCCAAGTCAGAGTATCTGCCTTTGCTGACTAAACACCTGTGTCACCTTCACTGAAATGGTACCGTCAGCACCTCAGTTCTTTTCCTGCCTCATTCCCTTCCCAATTCTTTTCCTGTTAGAGACTTACTTCCCTGAACTTTGGAAATTTACTCCTGGGTTACTGGTCTGAATCTGCATTGTCCTGGCAGCACAAAGAAGGAGCTTTTTTGGTGATCAATATAATGCGAGTTTTGTTTTGGTTTAGGCCTCCTCTCACATAACATGATGATAGTTTCTAACTGGTTTGAACTGAAAATACTGCTGGGAAATCCTAGCAGAGATCAATGAGTATCAATCAGCTTCTAAAACAGTCTAATAGGCACCTTATCTATCTCTTCTTCTTAAGCACCGGAGAAGCTTATGCTGAGTTATTTCCAAATCCCTCAGCACTAACTCTCCTTAAAACTTTTTTCCACTACTTTCCAAAACCTTTTCCACTATTAGGCAGTCAGTACGCTGAGACTTTCCTCTGCAGCTGACACATCTTTATTTGTTTATCCTTTGAGTTTTCTTAAGTAGTCTTTTTTAAACTTTGGGTGTCTACAAATTGGCCTGACTTGTATTTGCAGTGTTTCACACAAGGGTCTTTAGGTGTCACCTATAGAACTACTGTTTGTGATAGGCACTAAGGCATCATCTTGGTGTTGCACAGAGATGGTCTCCTCACATCTGGGATGTCACTTCTACGCTCTCACCCACATTTCCCTTCACCAAAATGGCAACCCGTTCCAGTGTTTGAAGATGCAAAGTCCTTAAATATAATACTTACTTTAGGTTCACCCCTTCTCTCAGTTCTTCCTCACTAATTGTTCTGGTGAGGCAATTTCAGCAGCCAGGTAAGAACTAGAGACAGAGTTAGCCCATGAAAAGAGTAGGGATGAAAGCAAATGAGGAAGTTCTTTTCCCTCCTCCATCTCTGGTGTTTTTTAACAGATAACTAATCATTTTAAGTCAGAGGAGACTGATTTCTGTTGGCTGTGCTCCAGCTTTACCTTTTTTTGTGATAAAAGACCTCTGTCTTCAGAGTTTAGCACATCACTCCAAATAGATAGGCCAGGTGTTGAGGTAGTGTATCTTCTGGATCCTTGATTCTCCAAGGCTCCTAATACTTCATTTTTCATAAAGACTAGATAAACACAGAGAAGTATTTTACTGAGGGTTAATCATATCTACATAAATAACTGTTGTGGTTTAACCACAGCCAGCAACTCAGCACCACGCAGCCGCTCACTCACTTCCCCTCTCTCCCAGTGGGATGGGGGAGAGAATCGGAAAATAAAGCTCGTGGGTTGAGATAAGAACAGTTTAATAGAACAGAAAAGAAGAAACTAGCAGTGACACTAATAACAACAAGAAAGTGACAATAATAATAAAAGGATTGGAATACACAAGACAAGTGA
>JAVKLA010000010.1:29289592-29368512 GCA_034782735.1 Sagittarius serpentarius
GTGGCCCGGGCCGGGCCAGGTCGGGGGGAAGCGCCTCGGCGGGCCGGCGGCGGCGGCGGCGGCGGCGGCGGGGGAAGGTCGGGGTCCCCCAGCGGGAGGGGGCCGTGCGGGGCTCGCGCCGCCGCAGCCGGTTGCGGCGGGAGCCCTGTTCCCCCGCCGCGTGGTTGGGAGCGGTGTGAATGCGGGGCCGGGGACCGACGGGCCCCTCAGCCGGCCCCGGGCTGATCCTGCCTCCCGGTGTCCAACTTTCCTGGGTGCGGTGTGGCTTTGGCGGTAGTTTAGAGAAGGAAAAACCTGCTGGAAGTAGGCTGGTGATGAGAAGGCGCACTGCCGCTCGTGTTTGTCTGAGAGGGGTGGCGGTGCCTGTTGCTGCTGCTGCTGTTGTTGTTCTTGCCGCCTCTCCTCCCCCTTTCGCTGCCCTGTGATCGTGACTTGAAGGTAGAACTGATTAAATGCCGGCTTTAGCAAAGCGGTTTGCTTACGAATCTGTAAAAAAAAGTACTGTCGAGAAAAATACTAGGAGGTAACATTGTAGTAGCATTGACAGGAGTACATTTGGGGACAGCGGAGCTAAGCTAGCGTAAGTCTTTTAGTCGTACGTTGGATGACATATCACGCAGTTTTGTAGCTACACACTATATGGATCTGACCCATCTAATAAGTTTTGATGAAAACTTTAAAGCAAATGTTCTTTACGTAGGCTTTGCTTTAAATGTTTGTTACAGTTTTTCTGGCTAGCTGTCAAACTCTTTGATTCACTTGTTTCACACTGTGGTGCTGTATGTCCTGTATAAATTCTAAACAAGACTTATTTGGAGTGGATTGAAGAAAAAGTACAAGAAGATGGTATTTGAATTTTTTATTCTGACGATTGATGAAAGCAGAGACTGGCTAGTAGATGTGAAAGAGTGCAGGAACAAGGAGGAGAAAAATGTAAAATTGTGGTTTGAGATAAAAGGATCTCTTTTGGATTATTAACTTAAAAGATCTCATAAAAAGATATAAAGATGGTGGTAACACAGTGCTTACACACATTAAACTTACTTCTTGAATCATGTTAAATGAGATGCTTTTCTTTTCTTGTAGTAAGAGTCCAGGATGAGTTATGCAGAAAAACCTGATGAAATCACAAAAGATGAATGGATGGAAAAACTTAATAACTTGCATATCCAGAGAGCAGACATGAACCGCCTTATCATGAACTACCTTGTTACAGGTGAAATTGAGTAGTAATGCTAGGAGGCTCATAAATGCTTATCTGTTATTTTATCGAGACGGACAGTTTTGGCTAGAAAACGCTACTCGATGGAGGGAAATTAAGGGCTTTGAGGACTTTGTGGTTGCTGTTGGCTTCTCTTTGCAAAGTACAACTGCTCTTGCATTCTCTTAAGCGGAAACTGACTTAAGATTCAGAGACCAAGCAGTTGCCATGCAATAGAAGTGACATTTATTGACCTTAACTCTTCTGCTAAAAGATATAGAAAAGAAATTGTTTTTTGGAATGCAGTAAACAAACGTGACCTGCTTCTGTATCATGTTCTTTTTTGTGCCATTAAAACAGAGTTCAAGATATGTTGCAGTTGTTAAATAGCACTCTGCAAGCTGCACAGAACAACTATGAGAAGCAAGTTTTAAGTGGCTAGAAAGATAAACTCTAAAAGGGCACTGCTGTCAAAATAATTTGAGACCAAAAAAATTAACCCCTTCAGCATATAGCTGAAGTTTATACTTAGAACAACCAAAAACCCTCAGAAATTGTCCCTAGCAATTATGATGCATACCATTACAGTAAACTATACTAGGGCGGAGGCATTTATATCCGATCTACACCCTGTTTACATTGGTGTGTAGGTGAAGCCTCTGGGATGAAGGAAGAGCATCTTACCGGGTGGTGTAAATCGTTCTTGTGTATATGAAAGCATGACTTAGGATTTGAAATAGCTGTTAGAACTTTAAAAAAAAAATAGCGTTAGTACAAGAAAGCAAAATTCATTTTCTTTCTCTGTTTCTTCTCAGTAAAACTGCTAGGTCTGTGTAAACAGATTTGGGGGCTGGAGGGAGAAACAAAACCACCCAAATCTTGAAAATGCGATTTTGAAAATCCTGTGTTGGAATAAGTACACTTCTCTATTTAAGTATAAAAGAAGCTTTCAAGTTAAGAGGTCTCAGACTACAAGTTGCATGCATCCTTAGAGAATGAGGGCACATGAGTGAAGAGTGAATTAAGCATGTACTGTTAGATGCCTGTTGGATAAATGCCTGTTTAAATAGAGAATAATTTTTCCGAAGTTCAGACTTAATCTTTAAACCTCCAAAATGCACAAGTAATACTTAAATCTTTTCATTTAAGCTGATGTGTTTTTTAAGTGTTTTGTAAAATATATTTTATAGGTAAAATGTTTCTATTTCAGAGGGCTTTAAAGAAGCAGCAGAGAAATTTCGAATGGAGTCTGGAATTGAACCCAGTGTTGATTTAGAGACTCTCGATGAAAGAATAAAAATTCGAGAAATGATATTGAAAGGACAGATTCAAGAAGCCATTGCGTTAATAAACAGCCTCCATCCAGAATTGCTAGATACAAACAGATATCTTTACTTTCATTTGCAGGTAAGGACAGGTGGCAAACTTTATCTTTCTTTGTTTTAGAGGTTGCTGAGAGACTGGAAAAAGTAGTGCAGATTTTACAAGCGTGCTGGGAGGTTTGTGCCTGAACACGGATGCAATTTCAAGTGTTTGTTCTTGGCATGGTTTTGTAGGAACGGGAACCTTTGTGGCATGGTGCAGGAACCATCATATACAATTAGTAACATGAAAACTTGTAACAGCAGCAGTAGTCTGTGACTTACTGACTTCCAATTACTATTAGACTGAATTTCTAGTAGTTCCTTTAGTAACACATCTTTTCAAAACGTGTTACTCAAAAGCATCAGGTGACCTTTTTCAGTAGATTTTGTAGACAAGTCTGCTGCTCCTTGTCCTCACACATTGAGAAGAATTGACCTCAGACTGTCAAATTATGGATTAGTGTTTGTCTCTAATTACGCACTAATGTCTAAAGATTATAGTCTTGAAATACTGAAGATTTGCTAATTTGTTCAGCTAATATTGCTGTGTTTTTCGTATGTAGCAGCAGCATTTGATCGAACTGATTCGGCAGCGTGAGACAGAAGCAGCTCTGGAATTTGCTCAGACCCAATTAGCAGAACAAGGCGAGGAGAGCAGGGAATGCCTGACAGAAATGGAGCGTACGCTGGCTTTGCTTGCCTTTGATAATCCCGAAGAATCACCATTTGGAGACTTGCTTAACATGATGCAGCGACAGAAGGTAGTCCTTTCTCAAAAGGAAATTGATGTCTTATTCGTATGTGGTGAAAATAATGTCCAAATATTTTTGAAATGTTTAGAAAAAATGTATATAGTGGTATGCAAAAGAACAGACGTATTTCTTAAACAAGATTAAAAAAGCTGGTGTTAATGTATTCAACTACTTGGCTCTCTTCCTTGTTTTCTCCAGGCTCATAGTCTATGGAGCTTTGTCCTGACAACGTTCTGAGGAATTAGCACACTAGGTGTGATCTTTTCAATGTCTGTGTGGCATTAGCAGTGTTAATCGTATGAAAACTATTACTGAACTCCAGTATTTCTTTTCCAGGTATGGAGTGAGGTTAATCAAGCTGTTCTAGACTATGAAAATCGTGAATCAACACCCAAGTTGGCAAAATTACTGAAACTACTACTGTGGGCTCAGAATGAGCTGGACCAGAAGAAAGTGAAATATCCCAAAATGACAGACCTCAGCAAGGGGACAATTGAAGAACCCAAGTAAAACGTGTGCAGATGGACATCAAACAATCTTAGTACTGCACAGTATACATTTATATCAGTCTGTGACTGAAATATTTTTACTACAGTACAGCACTCAATTCAGATTTTTCAATGAACATCTAATTTGAAGGGAGAAAAGTCCCTTTTAAATGCTGCAAAAACTGCATTGAAAGGCGCTGTATCTCTTTAAAAGTCTGACTTAGGCTATGCACTATAATACATTTTTAAAAAACAATTAAACAGGACAAGAAAAATAGCATTTTTAAAAGTACAGAACTCAAGCTTTCTAATTGGCTACTGTCTAGTTTAGTGGCCAGTGAGTTGATACGGAGTTATATTGGCAACTATTAAGTTTAACTGTCTCCTGTTTGAAATGTGTATATAGAACAGTGAATATTTTCTACCTTTAAGTTATAGCCAGATATACATTCCCCTTAAAAGTAACTCGTCAAGTTTTCATCTATAAACTTTGCAGTAAGGTCAACCTTTTGCTTAGGAAATAGTGTACAAATTTGTAAATCATAATTTAAGGACTTTTTTTTTTTCCTTGTTTCTGACTTTTTGGTGCTTTATATGGTGAGAGCTATGTTCATAACGGATCAGTGACCCATCTTTTCAGGAGGAGTATTGTTGGAAATAAGTTTTTTCTTAATTTTCATGAATGACCAAAATGGCCCCCAGAGGCATTTGAGGGTTTTTGTTAACAGGGGCCTTTCCCCCCTATATTAAATTTGCAGCTGTAGACACTGCAGTGATTCCAGCAGGCTGCTAAAGCTTTGAAGGCCACTGGATGTTTGTAAGCTGAAAGATGTGCTCGTGTTAGGAAATTAAGTGGAGGGGAGAGATGCTCGTTGAAGCCTCTGATGCATCATCTTGTGCAGGATCTGCCTTTATGCTTGCTGAGTAAGAACCGTAGTTTTAGAGCTACTCGGGCTGTTTTTATGCCTTGAGCTGAACAGAGCAGGGCTGTCAGAGAAATTTCGATCTTCTCAATTCTTCCATACCTTTCTGAAGAGATGCAGTTCGTCTTCACCTGTATTTGTTTACTGACTGTCCTCACTCTAGTTAGGGTTATAGTTTTAATGTTTTACATGTGAAGTCCAGACTTTCAAGTCAACAAATTGTAATCTTCTGGGTATGGGATGTTCCGGTCGACTCAGTTTTGCAACACTGTACACTGGTATATATCCAGTGGTAGTAAGCACTGATCTTGCCAAATTGATCTCTAGTTTTAGGTCCGTATATCAAGTTACAACAGATTTGCTGAACAAAGACCGAGCTGATAGGTGGAATAGCTTAACATCATGAAACACTGGCAGTTGTCACACCAGTCCCATACTGTACATAATCTAGTCTTGTATGGTAGATATTACCCTGTAGAATGAAACTTAGTTTTCACTTAATTTTACTGGAATACTTACGCATTAAACTGTATAAAGCTTTGCAGATGCACCTGACTTATGGAAACTAACAAAACCTGTTACTGATTGCATTACTGTGAACACTGTTTACTTGTGTAGCTATTTTTTGTGGGGGGAAACCGTAGTTTGTTAAGCAGCTATTAGAGATGCGGAGCACCAAGGTTAAGCTAGATGGTGGATATAACAAAATTATTTGTTCCCATTTATTACTGGTTGTTTTGTTCTCCACTTTGAGGCATTTGTGGTATGGAGGTCTTAACAAACAAGCTATCAGTAGCCCCCCAACTACAACAGCCGTCTGGCTTTCCTTCACCCAGGCTGGTTATTCTAACAGCAAACTTTTAACAGTTGTGGGTTTGGATTTTTTTTTTTTTTGTTGGTTTTTTTGGGGAGGGGGGGTGGGGTTTTGTTTTGTTTTGTTTTGGGGTTTTTTTGGCTTTTTCCAGTTGGTTGATGTCTGAAAACCATGTATAACTTTTAGTTTGTGAGATACTGTATGGTTAATGTAACTTTGTTTAATAACAAACTAGAGAAACAAAACTGGAATAGCTCTAATTTCTTCGTATATAACTGATCAGCTTTTCTTCTGTTCTGACACTTGCATTGTTAAATCTCATCTAAAGCTTCTCCCGGATAAAGTGGAAAGTGGTGCGTTTTTGTGGCATGACTAGCATTTTTCTCCATGAGAAATGCAGTATTACAGTCCTGGTTGAGAAGTTCACTGTACTTCTAGAACGCTACATTAATTTCATATAGTATTTGGGCAAAGATTGAGCATAGATTACTTGAATTTTCACTAGCTTCGTTTTTTTTTTTTCCATTTAAAAAAACATGGTTTTTAAGGGGTTTAATGTAAAATTAGCATAGAACTATTTCACTTTGTTTTTATGAACATGCCACATGGATAAGCAGCTTTAATCTGTAAAGTTTTTGGTAACTGCAAGAAAATATTCGAAAGCTATGCATTTTAGAGAAAGCATAAAGGTAGTGATATTGGTACTTCTAAGGATCTTTATATTAGTGTATATAAAATAGTTTGCATATACAAATATAATATATAATCTGTTTGAAATATTCTTGAATGGTAGGGGCTGTGAAACATAATTTATGGAAATATTGTACACAGTAAACAGACGTCTCAGTACACGAATGAACTTTTGTCATATGCATGAGAAGTGTCTTATTTGGTGACTACTAATGAATGGGATTTTGTTAACCCATTTTTGTTAGATAACCACTTTAACAAATACTATTAAATGCCACTTTGATCAGTTTGCTTTAGTGTAAAAATACATACTTTGTTCCGCTTAATTTAGAACAATATGAAAACAACTTTTGTAGGAAGATTTGTTCCAAACTCAGTGGTGGCAAACAAATCTGGTAACCAAACGTGGTACACGACACTCATTCCTCCCCCAACCTTTCCTTTGTTGAAAGCAAGTAAGATTTTTTCATTAATGCGATGGACGTGAAGAAGTTGGGTTGTAAAATATCCAGCCTTTCTGCTGAGGCATGTAAGACAGGGTATCAAGTGTGTTTTGATGAGGCTGCAAATCTCTCTCCTTTTCCAAAACCTATTGCCTCGCTAATAACGGTTGTCTTCGCTGTTACCGTATTTCTTTTCTGCCTGTCAAATCTAGGCTAAACTGTGGTTGCTTCTGTTGTACAATGGAGTCATTTGTGAAGGGTGGGGGATAACCGGTTTCCATGAAGATGAAGTACTAGTGGTACTTTCTGAGAAATATTTACTGAACTGTTGAATTTTATGTAGCTGGAAAAACAGAGGCTGCTGCACAGAAACTAACATCAGAATTTTAAGTAAAGCATTTCCTCTCAAGACTTTTGAAGAGGCGAACATCTACAGCTTGAAACCAGGTGAAGTACCTCTTTCTCTTTAAGATGATTTCACTGAAACACTTTCAGCTCCTTCCACCCACATTAAAAGAAAAATTGAAATGAATGTGGAGAGCACTTATGTAGCATTTAAGATGTGTGAAATTACCTGGAAAGAATTCTGTCTCCTTTCCACTCCTTGTACATATAGGGGAAGCCATTACATTATTCTAGGATGATTTTATTGTTTTTAATTTGTAAAATTTATGCTTTGTATGCTTGAGTATAAGCTTAAAAGCATTACTTAAAAAAATCCTTGACTAGTAGATGAGTGTTGCTCGACTTATTTCAAACCACTTTCTGTCCGAGTTCGTTACGAAGCTTATTAAATTGAGTTGGAGCGTGATCCCTGTGTGTCTTATCTTCACGGGTAACGGGGCCTCCTGCTGTCAACAGCAGCCGAAAGCATCCTTGAGATACTTACATCAAAGAATATAAAAGGATACGGAGTCATATTTTTCCCTAAATCTCCCTTTAGGCTACAGGAAGTTGCGACAGGTTCTGACCTGCGCTGTAGATCTCTCTTCCATCCAGAAGCAATGTTGCCAGTCAGTATTTGTTTCTGCTATAATGTTCTTAACGAAAAGGGATGAATGAGTAGGGTTTATAACTGTTGCATGAGCAGTGGTGTCCCCAGGCCTGCTCGTCAGCTAGTTTGCTTTATGTGCTCAGCTGTGCAGAGACAAAACACAAAGCTTTATGAACAGCACCCTCAGAAGGATTTGTACTTTCCAAGGGACACATCGAGGTGCTAGAAACTGTTTTTATTCCTTTCCTCTCCCCTCCTGCCTTCATATGATTAAATTAAGGACAAGATTGGCCAAACTACCAGCAGGCTGTCCATTGATGAGTTCAGGCACCTCAGAACCAGAAAGCCCTGTGCATTCTCTGTCATGCTCTTCATGTTAAATGAGGATTCCAACAGTATGCTGCTACCTTATACTCACCTGGATGAATTTCTGCATGGGAGTTGCTGTTCATTTAAAAGCAGTCTCAATTTGTCGACTTCTCTGAGCATTTCCTTATTTTTCAGCATATTGCTGTCTGCAGCAACTTTGCAAAGTTGCATTATTTAGCATTAGAAGCCACACGCATTTTCTTCAGGCTGTGGACAAGTTGCGTTGAAACTGCTCTTGGTTAGCAGGGAGTGTTGAAGCTGCAGCTGGACTGGCCATTCAGGAGACAACAATTGTCCTTTATGGAATGTGTGAGCCTATTTCTCCTTTCACGCCCCTCTGGGATTTGGTCTTGGCGTGTGCTTAACTTCCTAAAATCTTCAAGTAATACAACCATTGTGTGGATAAACTTCAGTGATAGTAAATGTCAGCTTGAATATTAACCAATAATCTTTGGTTTGGTTTGATCTTTTGACAGATTAAGCTGAACACAGGAAAAACTACAGGAGGCTGTGTTCTTGCATAAGATTATTTTCTTTGGTCAGCACCTGTCTTCTGAACTGATGCCATTTGCCATTTAGTCAGCTTGGTGGGAGGTTTGCTTCCAGAAAATCGCGCCGCAGTAGAACGAATGATGTCCGTGTTTCTACTTTTTAAACTTATTTATGTGCATGTGATGGATGTTACGCTCTAACTTTTTTTAAGTACAGCTGGTTTTGGCAGTGAAACTAGCTATTAATTGAAGAGGTGATACTGAGCAGTACAAGGAGAGGAACTGAAGAGTACCACAAATAAAACTTCGTGCGATGTGCTTGATTTCCAGACTGAATCATAATTTTAGTAAGTAGCCACTGTTGCAGTGTCTGTGTTGGAGGTGATTGTATCCCATAGCAGTGAGACTTAACATAATATTAACTCATACATGGGTATGAGTTAAGTTTTCTGTATCTGTGATGACTGTACCATGCCCAAGACCTCTTCAGTTCTTTTCTGAGTTTATTACATGCATTTCACTTCTGTAGTTACATCAGCACTCATCTCCCCTCCTGCCTCGAATTAACTTAACTCCGAACATATACACTATTTAAAAAAAAACCCAAACTTTTCGAACAATGGTTTTGATTTTTGGCTGCATTTTACCATGACTTGGCTCCCTCTTCTGGAAACGGGCACAGTAGCAGAGTACTTCCCTTACAGTTTCCAGTTTCCTGTCCAAATGAAGAGAGGAGAGCCACACAACTGGATGAAGGCTAAGCTCTCTGGTAACTACACGTGGTTCCTCTCCGTTTCCACTTGTACCAAAGCTGCTTGTATTTGTTTTCTCTGTTGGTAGCAGGACTGCGTGACCGTGTGTGACTATGCCACAGGCCTGTTGAGGTAGATCTCTTTCCTCTGAGGAAGAAATGCTGAAGCAAAGGACAAAGCATGATTTTACGATTTTTGCTTTTGTCAGCCCTGGTGACCTCCTGGAGTTGTCTCTGTGGTGTGTGAGGCACCTTTTTTGCTATTTCTCTCTTAAGGTTCAGCTCAATAATACTGTTACCCCTCTTGACGTAGGTAGCTAACAGCTCTTCAGGGACCTGCGAAGTATTCGTGTTAGAAGAATGGGTGAGTTAGCTGAACATGTCTGCTACAAGCTTTATTTTAATGAGCAGTTACAGGCTGCTGGCTGCAGGAGTAGCAGCTGGGAGGTGCCTGCCCTGCACCTGTGCCCTGTGCTTTTTGGTGCAGCCCAGAAGCTCTGGTACCTTCCCCAGGGCCAGGTACGACCTTGGTCAGGCTGTGCGGGAGCTCCTCCATCCTTTGCTGACCTGAAGTTTTGCCATGCCTGCATCCAAGCTGCTGTCGGCCACAGAATCACCTGAACAACATCTTAACAAAGCTCCTCCACCTGCTTATTCATAATCCTGAAGCGAGTCATGAGTCCTCTTGTTTTGGACCGAGATAACCATCGTTTTAATTACCTGTTTCCATAAAGGAGTCTGATTATCTCTCTCAGATGCTTACAGCAAGGCAACAGCTCTGTCCAACAGAGTTCAATCAAGCTGTAACAATACAGATTCCTATTTCATTTTTCCTTAAATTCTTTGGATGGGAATATCAAATTCGGTTCTAATCCTTAAAAAGCAGAGACAGACTTTTCTGCCGGAAAGCTGGAGGAGCAGGGGGCTGTCTCGCCAGCAGCGCAAGGACTGTTGCCCTTCCCAAGTATCAGGGGGCAAGGTTTAGTCTCCCCCCTATTAACCCCGCTCGATTTTGCTGATGGGGGTGTAAGTACTTACTGGAGGAGGAGGGAGAAAAAGGGAAGGGGAAAAAAAAAAGGGAAAAGAGGGGAAACCCTCCCACACACAACCCAAGGTTGTGGGTGACAGATGCAGAAAACGAGCCCCCGCCGTGGGCCGGGCACCCTCCCTGCCCGGGCACCCTCCGGGCGCCGCGGGTTCGAGGCTGCCCCGGGACCGGGGAGCGGGCGCTGCCCCCCGCCCGCCCCCGGCCGCTTTGCGGGCGGCGGGACTTCCCGGAACGGCGCGGCGGGGAGGCGCTGACACGTGGCCGCGGCTCGGCGGGGGGAGGGAGCCGGCGGCCGCCGCGATGTGAGCCGGAGGAGGCGGAAGGCGCTGCCCGCATGGCCGCGGGTGGCGGCGGCGGCGGCAAGAATGTGCCGGTGTGCAGCGCCGAGCACGGCCCCCGGGCCGCGCAGCACGACGGCATGAGGAGGGATGGCGGCGGGGACCCGTACTGGTCCAGGTAAGGCTGGACCCGCTCCCGGGAAAGCCGCTCGCCTTGCTTGCAGCCCCCGGCCCGTCCCCTCCCGGCCCCGGGACCCCCCCCCTCCCCCGCCCCGCAGCCTCGGGCAAGCTCAGCCGCAGCTCCCCGCCTCCTGGTGCAGCTCCTGGAAAAGATGCAGCTTCGGGATGGAAGGGTTCAGGCAGCCTGAACCGTTGCCCGGAGAGGCGGTTTCGGGAGGTGCTCGGTGCTCCCCGCCGGGACAGTGGCCGGGATGCCGCCGGTCCGAGACCCTCCGCTCCCCGCGGCGGAGCGGGAGGACGGTGCCGGGGGACACGGTCCCACCGCCCCGGGCAGCCCCCGCTCTCTCGCTCCGCCGGGCTCCAACAGAGACGGTAAAGAAAAAGGGGGAAACCACGGAGTTGCTGTGAAACACGGCGGGAGGGGTGTGGGGGGGGAGTCTATTGAGCTGATTTCTGGCCTGTAGGCAGTTAAACATGCCGTTGAAAGCCCTGTGAGGTTCTTACTGAAGCGTTCCAGCAGGGATGTTCGTACTGGCGATAGTAATTAACTAAGATAAAGTCTGGAATAGTAGCTGGGCAGCAGCTAGACAGCACGAGCTGTTCTTCGAGTTAAGTAATTAAAATACTTAAAACTACTACGAAGCCCAGACTGACCGCTTTTAACAGCAAGGGGCATAAGCAAACGCAGGGTGCTCCTGCGTTTGGAGCAGAGGCTACAAACCGGGGGCCGAGCTGGGGTACCCGGGGCAGCGCTGCTCCTCTCTGCCAGCCTGGGAAAGTCACCCAGCACCGCGACCTCAGGATCCGCCACTTCTCCCACCTGAGGCGGGGTGAGATGATGATTCAGAAGTGCCACGGGGCAGCTGGAAGGGATGGTCAGAGGCTTTTCCAAACTGGCAGCCCCTGGACTTCACCGTGTTGCCCTCATGCTTTTGAAATTTGGTTGGGTTTCACGCTGCCACAAAAAGGAACTAACGGTTGGCTGCCGCCGCGGTGGCCGGCCCTGCGGGCTCCCCGCTCCCCTTCGGGGCCGGTGTGACCCCGCGGCGAGCTCGCCCCGGCGGGAGAGTGGAGGGGCAGCCACGGGGGCGGGTGACATCGGTGCCAATGCACAGGAACACGTGGCCAAGGGGAGAAATTGCCTCTTCTAGCAGCACTTAGCCGCTGGATAAGTTGAGGTTTATCATCAATCGCTTCCTGCAGTGGCAGCAGGCCGATAGCCGGCTTTAAACTGCTGTCCCAAGGGAGACTTTTCCTGCAGTCAGAGACCTGGCGGTCTAATCAAACCCACGTTCGTCTCAAGAGTAAGGGGGTAGGTCTCAAAAGCAGACCTTTGGCACTAGGGTTGCTTAACATTTTAAGATTCTTTTCCCCCAAAAGCAGTTAGGAAAATTCCTTCTCTCTGTCTCCCCCTTTCTAACTTTTCCCTTAGTCTTTGTGAAATGGGAGTGGTGGGAGAGGAAGATCCTCAGGCTAAATTTTCCTGAAATAAAGTTTCCATTTAGATGTTTTCCCTCTAGAAAAGAATTTAATACATTTGGTCAAAGCAAACCCTCCAGTTTCCCAAATCTCTTTGAAAAATGCAAACCACCGATAACATGTTCCAAAACAAAAGAGATAATTTTTTTATCAAGACGTGCGTATTTTGAAAGCAATTCTGACCACCTTAAGCGCTGCTAGTAATTGAAAGAATCCGGTTAATGCGAAAGAGCAGCAGGATAACCGTAACTCCCGTCAGATCGTTATCTATATTGCAGTAATTCACATAAGCAGAGATCACCTCCCTGTTGTTCTGTTGTTTGGTGTGGACACACACGCATGGTCGCAGCCCTTGTTTGGGGAGGCTTTATGGAGGCTTTATGGTCTAACGTGAACAGGGCAGACAGAGGGCGGGAACGGGAAGGGGGGAGCAGAAAGGGGGAGCGATCCGCCAGATCAGGCGAGCAGGTTGGTTGAGTTGTATAAAATACCTCGTTGGATGGTTTCAAATCAATTTGGTGGACAGTTTTCAAACAGCATATGCAAATAAATAGCTCTCGACATTTCCAAGTAATGAGTTATTGCCATGGAGGCAAGGTTTTACCAAGTGGGGGAAGTGACATGGGTTCTCCTTTTGTGCTCCAGCAAAAGACATGCCAGGCAGCCTTCCAGGATCTGTCTGCACCGTCAGTGCAAGGAGAGATAAACAGTTATCTTGGCAGGTTTATTTTTCCATCTTTGTTCATGCTGCTTCTTCTTTTGTCCTCCCTTTTTTCAGCTAGCTTTTCCTTCCTCTTCCACTGTTCTTGCCCTACATTTTATCCCGCCTCTCCGGCTGCCTTTCCCAAACTTTTCTGCAGGTTTCCAGTGGCTCCATTATCACACATCTCCTCTTCCTTTTCCAAGAACAACACTCGGAGATTTCTGTCTGGGGCTTGAAAAAGCCCTTGCGTTTATGTAGCACGCCTGGACATTTAGATAGCACTTTTTTATGGAGATCTTTACCTGCCAAAGCAGGACTCTTCAGGCAGGAGATGTGTTTTAGCATGTCTGGTTTAACTGGGGCAAGACCGAAGCGCTGAGAAGAGAGATCGGTTGCTGAAGGTTGCACACAAAGCCACGGGCAGATCCAGCAGTAGGCATGCGGATCACATTTTGGATGGTGCCTCCAGGAGAGAAATGGAAAAGTCAGTGTATCCTGGGAAGCAAATGACTCCCGAAACCACTCTGCACCTCCCAGCCTCTGGCTACATCTGAAGACAAGGGATTATTATAGCAGTTACTTTAAGCTCCAGAGATAAAAGGAGTTGTACCACCAGCCACAAGCTGGTCTCCGGTCTCCTGACCGCTCTTTGCTCGGAGCCAACGGTCACGTTGTTTTTCTGAGTTCTGCGCCCTGATCTTTTGTCAACACAATGTTGCAGCGTTAGTTGCGTATTTTGTTTCGGTGGTTAGGGTTTTTTTATTGTACGAGTTCCTCACCCTGGTTTTAATCATGCCCTTGCGGAGAACGTTTTTCACGTGGAAAATGTAAGCAGGACACGCATTTCATTCCTGGCTGATCCACGTATGCCTTTAGATCAGCGTGCAAAGCACACGTGTGCTTCATTATTACCTTTTCCCACTGCCTCCACCTGGACTTAACAACTATTTCCAGCTCATACGAGTTGCT
Source organism: Sagittarius serpentarius (assembly GCA_034782735.1). Classification (NCBI taxonomy): domain Eukaryota; kingdom Metazoa; phylum Chordata; class Aves; order Accipitriformes; family Sagittariidae; genus Sagittarius; species Sagittarius serpentarius. The sequence goes on from JAVKLA010000010.1 coordinate 29,303,530, forward strand.
GAAATCTAATTTCATCTTTGCTTTTGCCGAAAGCAAGAAATGAAGAGAGGGAATAAACCCAGAGCCGTGCTTGCTGAACACCACTTTGTTGCCATCTGCGGCTCTGCGGAGGGAGTTTGTGCACAGGAGGCTGACAGGAAACCAGCAGCTTTCCCAGGAAAAAAAGCCCTGTGTCCTCTGTGCTGCTCTCGTTGGCTGTTAGCTGGTGGATTGGAAAAAAAAAACAAACAACCAACCCTCCTCTAAACCCCAAAGCTACTTTTGACAGCGACAAATCATTAGCTTGGAGCTGGTCTGCAGCATGACAAAATCAACTCAAGGAGGGGGGGAAAAAAGCCCAAATCTCTCTCTTGACAAGCGTGTTAGATTTTCAATGGAAGGAGAAATTGTTGTTGAGAAAAACAAAGAGAGAGAAGTGAGAGGACTGTCAAACCGGGTTAAAAATAACTACCTGGGTATTATCTCCTTGCACGGGAGTGTCTGCACGACTGCTGTGTTTGCGCCACATCAGTCGGGCCGTGGTTGTGTTGGAGATTACTGTAAATTAAAGCCACAGGCTGGTAAGCTGGAAAAGAGGTTTTCAAAGGGGGATGGCCCCATGGGGCTGGGAATGGGCGACGAGGAGGGAAACGTCCCCAGGCTGCTTTGTGGCAGGCGACCAGGCGCAGGGTGGACCACAGGGGTCGGCTGGCGGTGCTGGGGACGTTCCCCTCGGAGGTGGCCCCATGCTGGGACTGCTGCGTGCCCTTGGTTTGGAGCCGGTGGCCCTCCAGCGTGGCTGGGAGCTCGGTACCAGCACGGGGGCTCATCCCCATCCTGCTCTGGGGTTCTTGCAGGGACGGGTGCGTGTCCACGGCTCGTGGCTGGGACGAGCGAGGGGGCTGGGGGCACTGGAGGTGGCTCCAGCTGATGGACCCTCTGTGTATCTCCCACAGAGCTATTTCTAGTCTTTTTACAGAAGAGAACTGAGGTAGAGATGGCCTGGGGGTGGGCGGTATGCCCCGCCACCGATACCTGCGCCCACCTTGGCCATGGTGCAGCTCCGATGCGGATCAGGAACTGCAGCTCCCTGTTCTTCTCCCACTTCCAATTCCAGTTATGGAAAACACCCACAAACCTTGGCGATGGCGGCTGGCCAAGAGCTGTTGCTGGGACAGACTGTTCGTAGTCCTGCTGTCTAACGCAGCTCTCTTACCACCTGAAAATACCTGATGGTCCAGACTTGTGCCTTGAAGGGAGTACTAAACTGTAATCTAATTGATAGCCTGAACTCCAGCAAGTCCATTTTAACAGTGACCTGCAGTGTCTGCAAACACGACAGACCTGCAGCCTAGGGGAAAGGAGGGAGGCAAGTCGAGAGAAATAAAGTTGAATAAATATTTGCTCTGTGGCATCTACCAGAGAAATTCCTCCAGCAGGAAAACACACTGCAAATAAAGATACCCTGTGCTGCTGGTTCTCCTTCCACCGTGGGACGGCTTGGCGTGGTTTTGCCCCTTTGGGGCTCTTAGGCATCCTTGAAAATCAGTCTGAACCACCGTGCCCTAGGCGGGGGACCCGTTTGGCTGGTGGGAGCTGGGTCCCAGGGGAATCACTGGATGCTTCAAAGCAAAGTGGTGACCACCCAGTGCCCGGGGCTGCGTTTGGAGGAGGAGAACCAAGGGACATCAGGCAGGGCTGCTCAGATATAGGGCTGCTGCTGTACAAAAAGCCACCCAGGAAGAGTCATTAGGACTCGAGCTAATTATAGCCTGTCTGGGTGGTGGTTGGAGGTTTATGAAATAGGAAGTGTTTTCTAGCTGCATGGCTGCTTTGCTCTGTGAGGAGGGTCTCGGTGACATGCAAAAGGGGATGCACCTGCAAGTGCTTGTTTCTTGTAAGCAGAAAGGCATGACAGGTCGGGAGAGCACAGGCTGGGCTGCCGCCGTCACGTGGCACCCAATTAAGTCAATTAGGTGGCACCAGACAAGCTCTGGCGATTCACCTGCCCATGGTTTCGAGGTGGCCGCTCCTCTCACGGAGGTTTCTGCCCCAGGACCGGCACAGGGCTGCGGGGAGATGCTCGGTCAGTCCGCGTGGCCGGTGAGACGGGCATGGTCGCACCGATGGCACCAACGGCTGTGACTTCCTTAGGTTTAGATGTGCTTTACTCTGACTCAGTTTGGTTATTTCCAGCACAGGTTATCTCTACCTCCCTCATCAGGGAAGCCATTAGATTTAATTTGTTAACACTGGTAAAGCTCCGCTTCTCAGATGGCTGGTGTTACCTACAAAAACTATCATTCGACTTGTCATTATTCCTTAGTTTTTGAAGGAGGGTTTTATTTTTTCGCCTTTGTGCTAGTCGAGGTTTCTCCTGTAACCTTTGCTGTTGTTGTTTTGCACAGAACATTGACTCATCGGCAGCCTCTATGATAACTATAATTAGGAGAAAATGCATTTACAAAGCTCTTTCCTCTGATGCAAGCACATGATTGTCCTTGCAGAGAAATAATTCTTGCCATGCTTTCAGGTGGGTGTGGGCAGCTAGTGATTACATTTGACACTCATTATTTGAGTGGATTTTCCTAGCTGGATATGCTACCCACGGAGCAAGTGGTAGTCTGAAGCCGTCTTTATACTCCCCACTTGTTTTGAGCATAAGTCTCTACTGATGCATTTAAACATACAAGAAAAGAATATAAATGTATAGAATGGAGTAGTAATCAAAAAGAGCATTGAGACTGTGTCATATACCCAGAGACTTATTTAGTGTTTTTGAAAAAGAACAAAAGTCAAGAGAAAAATATTCACTGGAGCTTTGTCAAAACATCAGCTGGGAAGAGGCTCGTCGGGAGAATGTCTCTGCTCAGAAATCCCTTCCCACTGCTGTATCTGAGCTGTGCTTTGAACGGTGTCTCGCCTTGACAGGGAGAACTTCATTCCCTGCTCTCCGGCAGGTCGGGCTTGTCTCCTGGATGGCCCAGCATTGCTGGCTTGGCTGCCTCCCCCCCCCGCCCCCATCACCTTGTGTGCCCCCAAAGCAAGGGCTGGGGGCTTGGGTGACTGCCCACTTCATCGGGGCGAGAAAAAACGGCTGGGAGCTCACAGCATCCCCTCCTGCGCCTCTGCCCTGACGCCAGAGCTGCTCTGCAGCCTGCTCATTGCTTTTTTGGGTTCAATCCATTAGCACCAAACTGTGCACCCTGCCGCCTGCACCTTCCTTGGACACCGGCATTGCTGCACGTGGGTTTTGCTTTTCCTAGTTGTAAACACTCACTGGAGGAAACAGACCTTGGCAATATTATAAAGAGAAGTGGAGTAAAGACTAGTTGAGCTGCACGGGTCTTTTTTCTCTCCATCTTACACCTTGCACAGCCATAGAGGGTTTAGGGCCAAGGAAGAACTGTCGATCTAATACCCCATTAAAATGCTGCTGTGCTCATCAGAAGAAGCGCTGGGAGAAGAGGCAGAGCTCAGCCCCGCTCCAGGCAGCGAGAAAGTTCATAAAGGTCTCCCTTTGCTTCAGGGGGGAAAGCACAATTTAGAAAACTATCTTGGTGGCTAAATAATAGGAAATACCTACGCACATCACAGGCTGCTGCGTTTTACTTCGTCACCTCAATTGTTGCAGGTTCAATAGCTCAAATTAATCAACGCCATGGTGGTGTAGATAACAGGAGAGATTATTGCCCCGGACTGGCAACAGCCCATTTCTGTGTGTGCAGGGGGACTGGTTAGGCAGGCACAGGTCGGTCGCTTACACCTGCAAGCATCTGATCACCCCTCCGAGGGCTCTCTGTAACATTTTCCATCACTGGTTACCCCCACCTGCCCTCTGCCTCCTGGGGGTGATTTGTACCCCAAACTCCTGCCCGTATCATCCCGCTGGGGCTGGTCTGACCCGGACACGTGGCTCCCGGGAGCCTTTGGTTTTGCTGTGCTTTGCTGTAGCAAGCCGAAGTTGGTGGAGCCGCTGCTGACGGAGCTGGCTGGGACAGTTAATTAAAAAACCAAATCACCTTTGGTTTTGCAGCAAATTAAGATATGATTTCTGCATATCTTCCTCTCGGCGTAAGACCAGGAGGGACTCTGAGAGCGTTTATCAACCAGTGCAAATGGCTGAGGAAGGTCAACCCTCGGTTACTTATTCCTCCAGCAAAGATACGTGAGGTTTCCTAGTTCCTGTGTTATTTTGTACGTTTGTATGTCTGCACAGTAAAGACAGTTCCAACCTTCAAAGCACCAACTGAAACACTACCAGTTCCTCCTGCCAGAGGTTGGCACCGAGCTACTTATCTGCCTCGTTGGAAAACAGCAATAAATTCACCTCCAGCGGGCACAGCTGCCCGGCGTGTTTTACTTTTCATTGTTCCTTTGCCTCCCTTTGTGACGGGCCATTTGCCACATTTATAAATGGGTTTGTGTTGTGTGGGATTAACCTACATTTATCATAATTCCAGTACGGAGAAATAAATGCTCATTTCAATACAAAAAGTGACCCAGGTTCTTTCCCACGCAGAAGGAGGGTATGTTTAGCAGGGTGGAAAGCACAGAGGTTAATGCCCCGGTACAGTGAATTCCCCAGTCATCTCTGGAGCAGGGAGAGTCTGTTTGCTCAGTGCTTTGTGCGCTGGCCTCTGGGCATAAAAATAACCAAATACAAATAACACAAATAGTGGGTGATCTTACTAAGCTTTTAACTCCGTCATTCGTGGGCAAAGGGGGACCCGGAGTGACGTTAGCAGGGCTGTGGGAAGGCAGAGGAGTTCACCTACACCTGGGGCCTGAAGTTTGCAGCGAAACGTGGGTTTCTGCTCCAGAAGCACGTTGCTGACTTGGAGCAGAGAAATTTGCCTTCCTATTTATTTCCAGCCTGTATCTTCTGCAGGAGCGCTTTTCTTGGGGCTGAGTACTCATGTACCAAAAAATATGTTCTGTTAACATATTATTACTAATATTATCTTAAACTTCTTATCAGGCCAAGATGGATTATCTTGCTCCTCTCTGAGCTATTCAGCCCAGTCTTGTCTCTCGCTAAAGAATTCCTCCATCTCCCTCCTACTTAAGAAGAGTAACACACATGCCACCTCCCTTGGGGAATGGGCAGGAATGCCAAATGACAAATGTTTGCTACCAAGACGCCGTGTCTCATGCAAATACTTCCAACCTCATGCACTGACCTTTCCTTTGTTATCCTTATCTTTTAAAGAGAAAAGGTTCTGAAGCTTTTGTCTGGGGAAAAAAGCAAGCAAACCAGGTTTCTCCCCACCTTTCCCTCCATCCACAGTCAGCAATGCCTGAGCAGCCCCTTCCACCTTGCAGGCTGTGTACAGACATTATTTTGCTGCTGGGGTCAAATAGTGTTTGGGATGAAAGTGAGCATCATTCATAAAACTCACCAGATGCGATACGCTTTGTGTCAGAACCACTGTGCCGCAGGGGGATTGCGCTGACCTTTTTTTTACCAAGACAGACTCAGCTTGCAAGCAAAGCAGGCTGACCCGTAAGCCCTCGCTGTGCGTGGATTTACCAGGCAGACCATTCCATCTGCCCTTTCCCCATCTTCCCCTCCATCCTTGCAGGCCCGAGTCCCGCGTCTGGAAGGTGATGTTGCTGCTGGGGACGTGCCTGCTCTACTGCGCCCGCGTCACCGTGCCCATCTGCGCCGTCGCCCTCAGCACCCACTTCGACTGGGACAAGAAGCAGTCCGGCATAGTGCTCAGCAGCTTCTTCTGGGGCTACTGCTTGACACAGATTATCGGAGGACATATCAGTGATCAGTACTGGAAATTATTCTTATGTTTTCCTCTGCTCGGGCTTTTTTAATGACACTTAGCTTGGTTTTGACCTCTCAGTTCCAGTCTTGACAGCGGCTGTGCCAAGTTTCACCCTGGGACAGTGATGGGGTGGAAGGGTGAAGCGTGTCCATGGGGAGAAGTTTTATGGGGCGCTGCGGGTTGCTCTGGAAGTGGTTGAGGTCTCTCCATCAGCCTCACTCAGGGTCTATAGCTCTGATTCAGAACGGACACGTGTGGTTTTGACAGTCCGATTAGATTGCGGGGTGTTGAAATTGCTGCTGTGCTTATAGGGCAGTATGCGCTGAAGGACTTTGCGCAGGCAAAATCCCCGGCAAACACAGGGACCGTCTGCACCATCACAGTCATCACTGCCTTGACAGTTCCTGCAGAGCAGCTGCCAGGAGAGATCTACAGTCATGGACACTTAGACCACCACGGGGGTTTTTTTTTCACCTGGAAACAGTGAAGAGCACTTTTATACCAGCATAATTTTTCTGATGGAGTTTGTTTTTAGCACTGGTTCAGTAATTGGAATAAAAAAGCAAACCCACAAGCTTACATGTTAAGCTGATGAAAGAAATAGTGGGTGTAAAGCAGACTTTATTTTAGAAAAGTGATAAATGCTGATGCTCTTGCGTAGTTCATAGCTGCTGCTCACCGGGAGTGTTATTTGTCCATTAACAAACAGCTTAATCCCAGCAGTGCCAGACAGCCATTTGGAAGGGTTTCTAGCTGCAGTCACTAACCACAAGAAGAAAATATTTCCTTTTTGCAAGGAATACAGCTTTTTTCTGTTTGATCTGCGTAGTCGAGCTTCATTTTCAGTTCAGCACCTCCAGTTTTTCCACCCTATATCCTCATGCAATCTTTTCACAAGCAAGCCCCCATCACAGTTTCCATCATGTACGGGAAAAACAAGTGTCTCCATTTTATCATATCAATTAAAAAATAACTTCCCCAGCTAGCTGTAAGGAAAGATCTGAGTAATTACCTGCTCGAGTTCCTTTCCCCCGCCACACTATTCTTAGTGAGGAGGGCTTTCCTATGAAATTTTTTGTGAGGAACACATGCCTGGAAGGAGTATATTATCCATGCAGTGCACTAGGCTATTTAATTATGTTTCTTAATAGTTTGCAAGCAAAAGCCTGCAAAAAACCAAGTGTTAACAGGCAGAGCTGATGCAAAAAAGCAGATGGAAGAGAAAACACCATCACTGGTTAAGAAAAGCGGAACGGTGACAGCAGCTTGGGCTTCCCCTCCGTCAGAGACTTGAGGGCATCTGTGCGGTGGTGTCTCTGGGGCTGGCTCGTGCTGGAGCTGGATGGGCAGCGCTGGCGGCCGGTGTCCCGGTGCGAGCAATGCCAGTGGCCAGCTGCTCGCTGCCTGCTCCGGGGAGCGGGAGGTGGGAAGGGAGGAGGTCAGAGCTACTCCCCGGAGGGCTAAAGACGTTTGGATGGGACGAACAGGTTTGGCTGAAAGGTTGCTCTTAAAAACAGGATAAACTGGGAAGAGCACTTGAGTCTTGAGTGGGCGACTTTGCCCTTTCGCCCTCCCGTTGTTTTTGATAGGGTGTTTTCTGTCTTCCAGAATAGGAGGTGAGAAAGTCCTCCTCCTCTCAGCATCAGCCTGGGGGTTCCTCACAGTCCTCACCCCGCTGCTCACCCACGCCACTTCTGCTCATCTCGTTTTTATGACCTCCTCCAGGTTCCTCATGGGGCTGCTGCAAGGTGAGACCCCTGTCCTGAGCTCGTGTCCGTCTGTCTGTCTGTCTGCCTAGGGGCTTCCTTGCCGGGGGGGCTGGTTGTGGAGTAAATTCAGATGCGAGTCATGTGGTTTGCAGTGCACGAACCCTTCTCCTGCGTGTTCGAGCAATCCTCTGCCTCAAAAGTGCCTCCACATCCAGAACTTCCACGGGAAAACAAGTATGACATTTCTCGAGAAAGTCGCTGACAAATCATGCCCCTGTAGAAATCTCTCTGCCAGACAAGGGCTGCTGGCTTCTGAAACCATCACTGTTCCTCTTTGATCTTCCACATTTTAAAACTCCTTCAAAGGACGTGGGGGAAATTGGTCCTCGCCAAAACTTTTAGATAATTTGGGATGCTTTTCCTTCCCTCTTGCCAAGCTGCAGCACTGAGGAACCATTGGGATAAGTGCATTGGCACCGATGGATTTACGGTAGCAGCGGTGATGATGAAACGGGATCACAGAGAAGGCACAAACAAACCTTTCATGGCGATGGATTCACTTACTTTATTTTATATCCCTGTTTTGAATTCACCGAAGGTTTTGGTGCTTTGTCTCGGTGTTTAACTCCTGCTGGATCTTTTAAATTTGCTTTTGATTTGCCCACGAGGGCACAGCGGCCTGACTGTTTGCTGCCTTGCTCCCGTTGCTCGCAGGGGTGTATTTCCCGTCCCTGGCCAGCCTGCTGTCCCAGAAGGTCCGGGAGAACGAGCGAGCCTTCACCTACAGCACAGTGGGGACTGGTTCGCAGTGTGGGTAAGTTCAAAAGGCTTTGAGCAGCGAGTGACAGTCTCCGGACATCGTACGTGATGAAATGCCATTAAATAGTTGGAGGCAAAACTGGCAGCCCAAAGTACATGTGGATTCCTGCGTCCTTGAAGATACCGGCTGCTGCTGAGGAAGCCTCAGGCAGTTGCTGTCGTGCCTGTCAAGGACTTATGTATTTTTTTTTTTCTTTCTTTTCAAACCAGACTTTGAAGAGTGTTTGCAACATTTAATTACAATGGGAAACAGCCTGCTCCAGTAGGAAGAGCAGGGGTCAGCCCGAAACTGGTCACCTGTCCTCTCTGATAGACGGGGATAATATAACTTCCCCATCTCTGCTCATCTCCATGAGAATTTCCTTTCTAAATGGAAGGGTTGCTTAAAAGCCAAACAGAAGTATTACTGTGTTTAATCACTTTGTTTTCCAGTGTATTCATTTCTTTTGCTGATTTATACATTCTCTGAGATACTTTCTGCACCCCAGCAGCCTCGATGAGCACGTTTCAGTGCGGGGCAGGCGAGCCTGAGGTCCCTTAGCGGTTTCTCCTGCCCGGCGGAGGATCCCGAGATGCCACGCAGGGAACAGGGCAGGTTGCAGAGTCACGGGGTGACTGGGCGGGTGGGCAGCGCCTGCACCCGCAGCGACTGATGGCTCTTTCTAAGTGCATTTAGTGACACCCCAGGGAGCATCTCCCATTGATGTCTGCAGTCCAAACGCTCTTAGCCAGACCTGTGAATCCGAGAGTGGTTTTCCTTGCAGGACGCTGGTGATCGGCGGTGCAGGATCTCTTCTCCTGGACTGGTACGGCTGGGAGAGCGTTTTCTACTTCTCCGGTTTGCTCACTTTGCTCTGGGTTTACTGCACCTGCAAGTACCTCCTGAGTGAGAAAGGTGAGTCCAGCCGCCTGCATCCCTGGGGCTGCCCGCGCTCCTCGGGCTGCGGGACCCGAGTGGTGCCTCTCCGTCATTTTCTACAAATCCTCTGTGTTTCCAAGATCATGGCTGGCTTCACACAGAGACTTTTTTGTTCAGATGTCTTCTATAACACACGCTGTGTCTCACCCAAGATGCTAAAGGCAGAAACGAGGTTCTGAGCTCTGGCGTTGCTGATTTCCTATTTCAAGGCCCACGCTGGATTATATTGCTGTCGGGAGCCTGATCTGACTCCTCAGTACTCTTAAGCACCAGTGAAAACACCAAACAGAGCATGATCTTCAAAGTGGATTAAGCTAAAGCAGGGCAAGATACTTATTACAAACTAAGAACATCTACACATAGAGCTTTTAAAAACCAGTTAATCCAGAATATCTCTTCCCAAATAACTGTCTGGGAGTAATTCCACACATGGGGAAACCATTAGACCTGGCTACAGCGTTGTTAGTGCCAGTGCGGTATGCAGGAGACCAGCTCATCAGGAGGCGGGTGTGTGCCTGGTGCTGCACAAAATCCAAACCTGGTCCCTGCCCAAGGGGTTTTTGTTTAACTATAACAAGAGATACAACAAATGAGGGAAGGTGGCTGGATGGGGCAGTGTGTGGATGCAGTGGAAAAATTTTGGTCAACATAACAGGGTGTTTTCGTGAGCATTCAGTGGTGGCATAGCCAAAAAACAAGGGCTAGAAGGAGATTAAAGGTAGTTGTATAGCGGTCTCCTGGGGCTCCCTCCAGCTGCACAGAACATTACTGATCAGAGTTTTCCTTTGTATGCTTTCTCCCCTGCAGAACTCATCATCCCCATAGATTATTTAATGAGAGGCCTCTCGATATCCAAGCAGACGAAAGTTCCCTGGAAGCAGCTGTTTAAGAAGGCGCCGATATGGTAGGCAGCTGCGGTGGCCGCGAGCACTGGAATACGGCTTCCACGGGCTTTTTCTCCCCTGTGCTTATTGCTTCTGCCTATGTGTATTTTGCCCACTTATTTATTGGGAAATATTACCAGGTTTTCTAATCCCTTCTGTATAAATAAAGAACTAAAAAGGTAAGCTTGACAAAAGGCAGTTTATGTTCTTTCTGGAGGAATGTCAGGCTTGAGTGTTACTGGCAAATATTTCTCCTTCACAGGCTGTTCCCCGGGTCAGTCGTGTGCTCCTCCGGAGTGATATTCTCCACCGCTCTTGTTAGAAATTCTGCTTGTAGTGGGCTCCTAAGAAGTCCTGCTCAGAGGCACGGGGTGGCACAGGCTGTGTTCTCATTGCTGGCAAAACATCTTTTTAATAGCTGTCGTTTCTTTGGGATGCTGCGTTTGGTACTGAAGCTCATCCAAGCATGTTCCCAAGTGCCGTTTAAAGACGGGGAGGAGGGCGGTGGGGCTGCAGGGCAGCAAGCCCATTCCTGCCTTGAATAACCATGGAGCATCTGCTGATAACAAATCCCTAGAAAACCTTAAACAACACCTCTCGGAGCAGGACAGCTCTTGCAGCGCTCGACGGGACCGGTGGGAAACGCACTCGCCCAATTGCCGCTGCAGTTAACCTCGCCTGAACGCAGGGGCTGACGTCAGGCGCCCGCCCGGGCGCTGTGCGGCGCGGGCAGCGAAGGAACGAGCGGTGCTGCAAGGTGGCGAGCCAAAAGGGGTGGTTATCTGTGAAAAAAAAATCTCAGGAAGCAATTGTAGTGCTGTGAGGGATTTATTTATAGACCAGGAACTGAAATACTGGGTTGCTCGAGTGCCCGTTTCCCACCCAGTGTGACATGTCACTCCTGATTATTTCCTCTCCGCTGTGCATTTTCAGGGCTGTCATCATCGCTCAGCTTTCTACGGCCAGCACGTTTTTCACTCTCCTCTCCTGGCTGCCCACGTTCTTTAAGGAAACTTTCCCCGAGTCAAAGGTAAGTTGGCTGTCAGACACAGGCATTGCCGGTCTCCGCGCAAATGAGGTTGTGCTGGGTACCTGCCGAAACGGGCGGGTTAGGGAGGGAGATGATGGCAGAGGGGTTTGCAGAGAGCAGGCTGGGAGGCAAGAGGAGGTTTCGCTGTGGGGTTAGGAGCCGTTACCCCCCTGCACATACATTTGGAGATGCAAGCATCCTCCCTCCCGGTAGGCAGAGGCTGGTTTCTAGTTGCCTTTTTAGGGGTGCTGAAATGAGGCTAGAGCTGGGGCACCTTCCAGGCAGGGAAGAGAGGGTTATATTTGGTTTTTAGACTGCTTTTCTTCTGAGGAAAGGATGGTTTTCAAATGGCAGAGAGCTCATGACGTTATGCTGTTGCAAACGACCGCCATTCACTCTGGGGTTTTCACAGGGTTTTTAACTGTACTGACATTGTATAGCTCAGACCTGCCAGTGAAAATGATAATCACCATTAATAATGGGTCCTTCAAAAATACTGTAAAAGCATCCCTCTCCTCAGCACAAATGATGTTCCCATTTTTCAGAAACCTAGGCAATACTTATCTGGGCTGAGAGCTGGTTTTTTGATCTTGTTCTCAGAAACTCAGACAGTCTTTTCCACAATGGCTCTGTTAGGTTTTTATAATTTCCAGAGCTGCTTACAAATGCCTTTTCATATTACACGTGTAAGGCGCTTTATGGCATCCTTGATATTTATATTAAAATCATGTATTAAACCAGCAAACATATTGTTGTGACGAGATCTGTGCACCTCGAGTAATGTGCTTGTGCAGCAGTAATTTACCATCTGTTAAGCATTATATCACGGTGCCCTTATGTAAGATGCTCTATATAGCGTTCCTGCATCTGATAATCGCTTCATATGTTTTAATAAAACGGGGCTTGAGGATGCTTGGTTTTAAAGGATGGATGATAATCCTTAATGTGGGAAACCTGTGTCACCCGCTGGTGGAAGCCCCTTTCTGCACGTGAGCTGCCTTCTCGCTGCCTTCTCCAGCAGCTGCCTGCAGCCCACCTGGGTGGAGGTGATGGAGGGCTTGGGCTGAGGCTTGAAAAAGTGACCAAGACGCAAAGTTTCAAAGGCGCTGAAAGAGGCAGAGGGACCCTGCTATGATTTCCAGGAGCAGCTGCAAAACCGAGATTATTCAGCCCTCCTGTGTATCCTCAAGCCAAGCGAGGGAGGGAGGGAGGGATGCCTCCTCGGGGTGATGGGCTCAGAGCAAAGGGGGAGAGGCGGGGGACGATGGATGGATGGATGGATGGATGGATGGATGGATGGATGGATGGATGGATGGATGGATGGATGGATGGATGAGCAGGTTCAAACAGCTGAGATGAAGCCCAGCCCCACCCGCACTGATTTTGGCCCCTCATGGGATCTGGGCACCAAAATGCCTCTGAGCAGCTGTAATCCAGATGACCAGTAATCATCTGTGATTACAAGTGCGGCAAGCTCGCTTAATTGAAAATAGGCCGAAGTATGTTGCTACCCATAATGTTACCTAATCCTGGCATTAGAAAATCCAGCTATGTTCCCTCAGCTTCACAGTAACGCTGCTAATGAGGCTGAAGCTGATGTCGGAAATTTTGCCGGCAGCTTTACGGGTGACCCACAGGGCAGAGTAAAATCTACAGCTTGCTTTCCAGGGCTCTGTGGCTCTCTGCCACATCACCTTGCTGAACAGTAAACTTTGCCATGTTTAATCCCCCTTTCCCAGAGCAGACAGAGCTTTCTGCCTCTCCCCTGGATGCAGGGTCACCGGGGCAGAAGGAAAGACAACAAACCTACAAATACTACAGCCCCGTGATGTGCCTGCCACCTTACAGACTTTGGAGTGATGCAGGGTGTAGCTGAGAGCTTGCTGTGCACAGGGGGTAGAGATCCTGCAAGAAGTCCTGATCACTTCATTTTTTTCCCCTTCTACAGATATCACAGACTATCAAATAAAATATTTGCAAACAAACTCAGCTCTGTCAGCAAACCTCTCTTGATTTTTGCTCCCTTTCAGGGTTGGGTGTTTAATGTAGTCCCCTGGCTGGTTGCAATTCCTACAAGCTTGTTCAGTGGATTTCTGTCTGATCATTTAATCAGCCAAGGTAAGAGCTCTTTCGGCTTTTCCTCAGCTCTTATTTTATGTGACGTGGAAGGAGGACCTGGGTGGGCGGAGGTGGGCTTGTTGGTAGGGAGAAGACCCAGCAAATAGACAATGTGAGTTTCTGATATTAAAGCAGAATAAATACTCCAGGGTCCAAATCCCATCCATGTGTTTGGGCTCCCTTTGATCTCAGTCGCAATATCCCCCCGGAGATGAAATCTGGCCATCTGAAATGCACTTACCATGTGGTCCCCTCGCTGGAGAACAAGGAGACCTGGTGAGCTGTGCTTAACTGCAACGCTCTCTTTCTCTTCCAGGGTACAAAACCATCACCATTCGTAAGATCATGCAGGTAAGAGAGCTGAAGCCACTGAAGAGACACCTGAGTTACCTGCTGACCTCTGCTTACATGGCAGATTAGACCTCTTGCGGAGCTGGGTTGGTGGTCATAGGCGGAAAGAGGAAAGGTTTTCTAGCTTTGCAGATTGATTGATGGTCAGTGCATATGGGAAACGAAATCCAGAGGAGAGCCCTGACCGAGGAACGGAGCGTGGACCAATGGTAATGTTGAGCACAGAGACCTGTGAGTGCTCCGGAGAGGTTTTCTGTCACAGGCAAAGGCCAGCCATACGCCGTCTCTCCAAATGACCCCTTAGATACTGAGGAAATAGCAGTACAAGGATGAACAGAAATAGAAATGCCAGGTGAGAGCACAGTGTATCCTCTCTGCTCCGCAGCATCGCATCCCTCCGGACAGACCTCCGACACAGAAAGGCAGGACACCGGGGAAAAAAACAGTCTTGAGAAGCACCTGGTGCATACAAGCCCTTGCCATTGTAAAAGGGAACAGTCTGTCCATGAAAGGAGTTGCTTTCTTCCTTACAGAAAATGTGCTGCGGTATTTAATTTTCCCTTTCTTCCAGGTCATTGGCTCCGGCGTCTCAAGCGTTTTTGCTTTGTGCCTGGGCCAGACCTCCAGTTTTTGCAAAGCAATAGTGTTTGCCTCTGCCTCTGTTGGACTTCAGACCTTTAACCACAGGTAACAAGAGTGATAACGACAGTAGTTGTGTCCCTTGGCTCTCACCCCGTGCTTGGCATTTCGGGGTCTCAGAGGAGGCTGCCTCCGTCGTGACTGTCAGAGCAAGAACCGGCGCTTGTCTGAGCATCGTGCGTTGCTGCCTGTGAGACTGGTGGAGTTTAGTGCCCGCCGCGTTGGAAATGATCTGGCAAACCTCTAGCGTGGGGAAGGGCGTGGACCAGCCGGTATTGGGGAGATGAAGCAGGAGGGGAATTGCATTTTGGCCCCTCTGACCGCTTTGAGTTGAATCCTTTTCCTCCTGGTACTCTCCTGTGCTGCTTTGCTCTCAGCCTCTTTCTTCCTTTCTCCTGCCAGCGCCATTTATTGTCTAGGACCCCTTCCTTTTGTCGGGCGAACTAAACTGTAAATGATGAAAAAGCAATGGCACTCCACTAAAACTGCCATTTTCCCCTCTCTGTCTCTCACTAGTGGCATTTCAGTAAATGTACAGGATCTGGCCCCCTCGTGTGCTGGCTTCCTGTTCGGTAAGGATTCCGGTGGGGTTTTTGTTGTGCTGGAAAGGTGGTGTGCACGGGAGGGGACAGGGTCGTCAGCATTAAGGTCTGAGCAGGAGCAGCTCTGTGCAATGTCTACTCCGTATGTGCAGCCTCAGCTTCCTTCTGCAATACACCTGCCATTGCCGGGGGCAGGTAACTGCACCAACGTGCCTTTCCATTTGCCAAATGCTTACCTGCGCCGCGGGGTGGGGACGAGGACAAGTGTCGGTTGTCCCAGCCATCAGCAGGGCATTTTGCTGAGCACGCAGGCCGGGGGTCGGGTGGGAGCCCTGCTGAAGCCGCTCATGTCTGCGGGTTTTGAATATGCAATTTCTTTCTTTTCTTTACAGGTGTTGGGAATACAGGTGGAGCCCTCCTAGGTAAGGCACCCTCCTGCAGCTCCTCCGTTCCTGAGAGTCCTCTCCTCGCAGGTGGGCAGAATCCGGCCCCAGAGCCTTTGCA
Organism: Sagittarius serpentarius; assembly: GCA_034782735.1. Classification (NCBI taxonomy): domain Eukaryota; kingdom Metazoa; phylum Chordata; class Aves; order Accipitriformes; family Sagittariidae; genus Sagittarius; species Sagittarius serpentarius. The sequence goes on from JAVKLA010000010.1 coordinate 29,318,804, forward strand.
TTGCTTTCTCTTCTCTCCTGTCCCAGGTGTCATCTGCGTGTACTTGGCTGGCTACCTGATTGAAACGACTGGCTCCTGGATTTCTGTTTTCAACCTGGTGGCTGCTGTTAACAGCATTGGCCTCTGTGCATTCCTCGTGTTTGGAGAGGCCCAGAGGGTGGACACAGACTCTGCGTACGTGGACCTTTAGAGATGAGTCCAGCAAGCAGCCGAAGGACAGGAGAGTGTCACGTCCATGTGTCATTGTCGCACAAGTGCCAAAGAACATTTTTTTTTTTTTTTGGTGTTTAACAGGAAAGAAATATACTGAGACCAAGTATATAATGGGTCTGGAGGAAACCCATGGGAGAGAAGAAATTTAGAATTCGGTTTTTGCTCAGGGCATAGCTGATGGCCTGCAGAGCCGTCCAGCTCAACATCTCTAGTGAGGATACAGCCCGTGTGACCAGTGTGCCCCAGTCTGTGTCTAGCGGACACATATCCGCATGCCCAAAGCAGCTTACCCGGCTTGTCTCCGAAGGCTGCCGCGGTTTGCATGCTCTGCCCTGGAGCGGTCGCTGGCTGAAGGGAGCCGCTTCGCCGTGCCGGCAGCGGGTCGCTCCGTGCTCTGCCACGCTGTGACTGCAGGGAGGGTGGCCGGCTCTTGGGCTGCCACGCAACATGTGTCCTCTGAACTACACGAAAGGAATAACCCAAACGAATGTACCTCTGACCTCAACCCTCCCTCGCGTGCCTTCATTTTGCAGTCTGCTCGACAGGTACAAGTCGGGTGTACAAGAGAACGGGTTGTGAGATGAAGTCAAGGCTTCCCTTCAGGGGAAGTCTTCTGGCTGGGTGTCTGCTGTGGGCCCAGGGGCATGAGGCTGCATCAGTACTGCCTTCCCCGCGCTTGAGCTGCGCCGGGAGGCTGCAGAGCCGACCGCTCAAACCAGCTGCGCCCATCTTTGCTCAAGGGCAGAGCTCAAGGGCTCCCTCCTCTCCTGGGTCGCTTTACTCCAGCCCTCAGCCAAGGCAGACCACCTCCAACGTGAGAGCAGAGGAAAGCTGCGGTCACCCGTGTTCAGGCTTAGCTGGGCTGACCTCACAGTGTAGGTGCAGCCGAGGAATCCCCCGGGAGCTGCTTTGCCATATGCTGTGAATGTATAGGAAGAACAGGTCACGTTCTGCGCTATGGATCTATACTCCCAAATGCTTTCTGCTTGATTAGATGTGTCCTCCACATGCTCCCGAAGGCGTGCGGGAGACTTTCCAAGGAGCCTGCAACAGGCAGGTTTTGTTTCTACGTTGAGCATAAAGCAAATTTCTCCATTGGGGATCCATAGTACTGGCTGTGGATCCCTCTGGTTCCCCATGTCAGAGGGAAATACTTGGCTGTACACGCCTCTGAGCCTGAATGTCTTAAGTTATTTATAAATATTTTTAAATTTAAGTACCAAATTCTATATTTTATGTACTTGAGGCCTGATTCTGCGTGCTTATTTTGAGCGGTACTCCCACCAAAACCCACAGTATTTCTAGAAGGGAAGGATTTACTAGCCTACAGTTTCCAGTTTTGTAGGATCTATTTTAAATGTGACATTTCATATTAAAGCAATTCATTGCTTTTCCTCCCACCCCTTGCTTGCAGCCTGAAAGGATCTCTTTGATTTCTCTGGTGCTTACCAGAAAACTTCAGCTGAGACTTGGGAGCAAATTTCCCGAGGGACCTCGCCGTGCAGGAAAGCAGGTTCGGACTCATTGTCCTTAAAAAAAACAAAACTATCCCCTGCTTCTCCTTTTGTTTTAGCCACATTTCTTCTTGGAAGATATGTTGGAGCCATTTTAAGTTTCTGAATAGCTGGGTTTGTAGTGAAAATACTGACAGCCTTTTAATTACAGAGTCACTAATGGGTACGGCTAAGCTCAGCTGAGCTACTTTTTGGGGATATTAAGAGATAAAGATGCAACTGCCTGATGTCTTTGCAAGAGAATATAGGATCAGTGTGGCCTGATTTGGGGCCAGAGAGATAAGAAAGTATTTTTTTCTCCTTCTGTGCTTTTTCCTTTGAAAGGCTGGTTGCTACCGTAGGTACAACGCTGTATCTGGGGTGCTGCAGTGCTCCAGAGCCAGGACACACGAACACTGCCGGGAAGCCTCTCAAAATCAGCCGGTAAAATGGGGAGGGCACACAGAGCAAACGCAAACCAGGCTTGCCAAAGAAGCCTGAGGCTGTGCAGACATCTCTGCCAGCCTTGTCCTGCGTCCAGTCTGAGCAGATTGTTTGCATGGCCTTTTCTATAGTGATGTAGGAAAAAAAAGGTGGGTTTTGTTTTGGGTTTTTTTAGCATCTTCCTTGGCTGTTTGGTGTTGCGGGTCAGGAGCACAAGGAGTGAATTCTGGTTCTCTTTGCTGGATGCACCATTTCCTGTGGAAGAGTTGATGAATTTAAATCACTTGCATTTGAACCAGGCAGCTTGGCCACCCCTTGACTCTGCAAGCTGGGAAATCTGGAACTAAAATCTTGAAAGGAAAGTCAGTGTTGCTGGCTGTGCCTTCTTTGTAAATCCAGCTAACGCTTTGGTGGGCTGTCCAGATTATCTGTCTCCGTAAACTGGCTAATAAGTTAAATATTTGACGTACACTGAGGCTTAGGTTTCATTATGTTCGTACCTCTTTGGCGAAGCATTGAAACCATTTTACATAGCTGTACTGTTATTTGTTTAAGCAACCTTGCCAAAGCTTGCTGTCTGAGAGTTTTTGTTACAGAAGGACCTAAAAAAATAAAGGCAGCGAATCATTTGCACACTGTCTGATTTTCCTTTGAATGCTGAGGTGCTAGTTTGCGTGACCAGTAAGGGACAGGCAGAGTTCAACTATATTTAGTGTGATTAACTCCTTAAAGGTGGTGTGAGAGGATGGGGAGGCTGGGCTGGGAGAATATCTGGGCTGGCAGATTTTCACAGCAACCTTGTGCGCACATCGGCCCTCAGAGTACATCCAGCTCCGCCTTCTTCCCACTTATTTTGGAAAAACGACTGAAAAGCTGTCTTCAGCAGAGCAGCGGTCAGTACAGCGCCAGGGGACACGGTCCGGCATCAGTTATTAGGGTAGTAACACCAATGAAGCCAGTCTTCGGTTGGGTGGGATGCAGCCCCGCAGGCAGGTCGCCTTCCACCTGGGGACTGTGCTAAAACCGAATACATCGCCCGCTGTCGAGGGTCCTCGCTGACAGGTTCGAACAGATGCCAACAGAGGGAGCTGTAAGATTTGGGATGTGGCAGCTCCTGGCCGGCCGAGAGCTGCTGAGCCCGGCCCTGGCACAGCTGGCACAGCTGGCACAGCTGGCTCGGTGGGCACCGCTGGCTCGGATACTACGGCTGGCGAGGCTGGTTTGCCTGGCGGAGCTGGCACGGTTGGAACAGCTGGCACGGCTGGCACATCTGGCACAGCTGGCACAGCTGGGCAGCCAGCGGAGCCCGGCCCCACCGAGGAGCAGCCCTGGCTGGTGGCTCTCACCGCCGCAGCCTGCGCTGGGGAGTCCCAGGACCTGCTGTCCCTGCGTTCGCTTTCCCTCTTCATTTGACAGTTGTACAGTTAGTATGGGGCGGGAGGGAGCAAAAGTTTGGGAATACATTTTAAAGGGAGAAATAGCCACTAAAGGAACTTCAAAACCTTATCTGTAGGGTCAGGTAATCAAGGAGGTATCTTTAAGGACTGCAAAGTCCCCTCATTTTCTCCTCAATGTGCTCAGAAAAAACCAACATGAAACTTCGTGGTATGAAAACGATGCTGAAGAGAATTTAGCAGAATGCAAGTTATCCTCGACCTTTCCTGTCCTTTTGCTCCTCTTGTAAAGGTGCAGACAACCTCTGACATACACACTTGAGCTGTTTTGACCTGAAAAGCTCTTAAGAAGCCACAGACTGACCTTAAACCCTGCCCTGTTCTTCTTCAGGTTATCCTGCAACTGTGTAAAGCCTGAGAGAAAAGAACGAGCTCTGCCACGTTCCTTAAATTGTCCCAGGGCTACCCTGCCTCTCAGGCGGGATCCCAGCTTTCCAGCCTGCCCTGAGCCAGCAGGGATGGGGACGCTGCAAAAGGGACTGGGAATCTGGGACTGGGCTTAACGGCTGATTAATCACAGGTATATTGTGTTGCTGCTGCAGGCTGGAATTGATGGGTTGGTTTGTATTTAAATTGTTTGGGGCATATTCAATAGTTGGCTCTAGAGCATTGGAAGGATACTGTTTTATTGCAGTTTGCATAACACTAAATCAATAAACACATTCAAGCAGATGGAAAGCAAAGCACAGGAAAAAAAATAGCACTATTTGGAGGAGAAAAGAAATTGCAAAGAGCACTCCTCGCCGATATTTTTGCCTTGAAAACACAAGCAGATGCTCTCACAGCAGAGACCTGATCTAACATCCACCTGCCAACTCCCCAGGGCTGGGACATGCCCCAAAGACACCACCATTCTGCAAAGGGCACCCAGCACCGTAACAAGCAAAATATCACCGTTTATTGCAGCCCTGACCTACTGCATGGCACGTAATGAGGAATTTTCCATTTCAAAATTTAATGCAATAATTAAGGCGTCCATTACAGTCTTTACAGTTTGACTGCTTGTAATTAAAAGCGGGGGCGATGGGGGGGGGGGGCGGGCAATGGCAGGGAGTTGCAGTCCAGGGCATCATGCTCCCGCCGGCAGCTTTAAGTGCTCTCCCCTTCTTTCCTCCCTGTTTTGTTTCTTTCTTCAGAATAATTTTCCTGGTTTTGGTTGTAACTGTCCTCAGGGCAGGTGGCCTGAAAAACGTGTAAAACAGTCTTAGTTCCCACAAGTACAACTTGGTATTAAAAAAGAGCTTTTCCCCTCTACCAAAATACCTCCAAAATACCGGTGCTCCTGGGCTGCAGTTTTTGGGGGTGCCTCTGAGTAGGGAGATGCTTGGGGCTCTGCAGGCATCACCTGGGGCCAGGCTGCCGCATCCAACTGGGGACACGGCGTGAGCCGGGACAGCCCAGCTCCATCAGCAGAGTCACTGGAACAACCCAAAAGCACAGTGTGACCATCAGCCGCAGGAACAGTAACTGGGGTTTTATGCTCCAGTTGGTTTCCAGACTGGTATAGCTCCCTGCTTACACAGCTTTCAGCGCAGGATTAAGAGTGGGGTAGGTTTTAATCCAATAATGAAAAGAGAAGAAACCCCCATATAAACCCACATCTTCCAAAGTGTCTCTGCTCCTGGGAGGCCAAAGTCCCATTATCCAGTAATAGGATTTGGCCTCCTAAAGCAGTACTGAAATACTTGTAAAATTTTTTTCCCAAATCACCAGATTTTTGCAAAGGATTAACAAAAATTAATGATTTGACTGAGGAAGTAGCTGCCAGAAAAACTTCGGCTGATCCCTTGAATCCCTTCCGAAATTGCTTTCCCCTGCTCTGTACAACTACCAATTTACTGGTGACTCTCTCTTGTTCTTCCAAACACAGCACTGTGCGCGATCTCCTGGCACTTTGGCATTAATTATTCTCTAATAAATTGTTTTTAATTTCAGCTCCAAAGGAAAAAAAAGAAAAAATCCCACTTCCATGGGAGACAATGGAAAGGTACACGTGTAGCAATTATCGGTAGGATTTTACACAAAGAATTAGCAACCCACTCGCGCATGTCCTGCATTCTCATTAAAGGCAAACCATTTGCGGTTGACAGGGGATTTTCCTGTGCAACCATTTAGGCTCGTTGTAGCTGTTAAATTCCTTTCATGCTGCTTCCCCCCCCCCCCCAACCAAGTCTCATACAAACCCACTCATTTACAGTCATCTCTCCTGTTTACCTGCATATGAGTTACAAGTGAGGGGGGATGCTTTCATGAGACTCATCCTTGGCCCCTGAGACACCCACAGCCGGTGTGAACCTTGGCTGGTCACGGCCGCCTTTCTATGTTTTTGCTCTTATTTTGCCCCAAATGAGACAAGCGATGGCTCGTGCCCGTAAACCCCGTGTCACAAGTTTCCTGGCTGCAGTCGCCTTCGTGTGGTTTTGCTGCTGCAGCCAACCTGCTCCTCGGTGGATGCCGCTCCGCTCTGCCTCCTCCAGCATCCTCCCTCCAGCTCCTCCATCCCGTGGTCCAGCCCTCTCCCAGCCCCACTCCACCAGCCCATTTAGTAGGTTTGGGGGAGCGGACAAGGCCCCCACATGTCCCCAGGCTCATGGAAGGGAGGATCTGCCCTTTTTTTCTGCACCCCAGACCCTGATTATTTGCTGGTTATTCAGCAAAATAACCCCCCTAAATGAACAGTATTATCAGCAAGAGCATAATCAAGTATCAGAGAGGAGGTGTTCAGATGAGTAATTTATCGTGATCCGGTTTATTTCATTTTATTTCAGCCCATCTGGGGCACAACTGTGCTTTGAAAGGGGCTGGAGGCTGCAGTTCCCACCGCAGGAGCCACCTGGACCAGCAAGAGCTCAGCGTAAAACCTCCGTCCTTGCAATCTCGTTTTACAGAAACTTCTAAGTAGGACACGCTCTGCAACAAAGTGGGTGACCTGAGACATGTTTGCACAGCCCTGGGCTGTCCTTCCAGGAGAGCCAAGGCCGGCGGGAGACGGGCTGTTCTGCACCTGGACAAAAAGGTTCAGGTCCAGGAACCATGACAAACCTTTTCAAAGGGGTAGCTCTTTTCTGGGGATTTTGTGCCTGGAGTCAGCTGGCAGTACAAAATTAAAAATTAACTAATTTCTTGGATAAATGATGCATTTTTCAGGATTAAAAACTATGGGGAAATTTTGATTAACCTCCAAATCAGACTTTTTTCCTGGCTCATGTCTCCATGACGATCTAAGTGAAAAGCTTTAGCCTTTATGTCGCCGGACTCTGGACGCAGCTCTTCACCCTTTGAGCTCTGTCAAATACCAAGATCATTCAGCACCCTCAAATCATTTCAATATTTTCAGAAATGCACTGTGTAATTTTGATTTGAATTAGGATAAAATTACTGAAATCCAGAAACAGAGACAGAGCCTTGAGATGGACAAACTCTTCCTGGCAGATTTTGGAAATATTTCATAATAGCTTGCGGTTGAAAAACGGGAACTGTTTGGGAGAGCTAAAAGATAAACAAGCCTGGAACCAGCTGTATTTTAAAGGGTTTAGGACAGAAACCATGCCTGAAAGAGCATCATTAAGATGTATTACCCACAGGTTTAAAGGATACGGATAAAGCTGTTCAGGATGGAAACTGAACCAGATTCACTGTTGTTTCAAAACCAGATATGCTAATACACATGCAATTATATGCCGAATTTGCCGTGGTAGTTAGCCTGGCTGAGACGTGCCGGTGTGGGCTGTATCTGCACGCGCTGTCGCACACACACGGACTAGACACGTGAAAATCTGGCTTGTAAATGTAACACCAAGGCAATGCAATTTGGGGTATTACTGGTTGGTTTTGCTGTTTGGATTGGAAGGGGGCTAAGTGTGGCAGCTCAAATAAGGCGTGTGCCTCGAGGAGTGTCCCAGATCACTGGAAACCAAGAAGGGTTTTGCTTTAGCGCCTACCCTTTTCTGGCAGGTTTAATGCAGAGCCAAACACTACAGCACGAGTAAGAAATGGCATATTTTGGCATTGCTCAGGGCTTCGGTGTTTGTAGGTGAATCTTTACCGCTGGGCTGGTAAGAACATGTCACTGCTCTCCGTAAAGACACTGTTTTCTCTCTTTTCCTTAAATGCAGTGCCAATTTTTATCCTTTTCTGATGGTGTCTGTTCATCCTCTCCCTCCTCCTCCTTGGAGATTTCTGGATTAAAGAATAAAGCACTGAATCGATTTCCTGAACATGCATTAGAGAGGATTATTCCAGGAGATTCGTCTGTGTTTGGTGGCTTAATATTTCCAGGGAAGGGCATCTCCAATCTCAGCCAATACTTCCCCCAGCATATCCCAAAACATTTTTTTCTTTTGCAGGCAAGGAGGAGCATCTCTGCCTGGCAAAAGACAGACAACAGAAGTTCACAGCACTGGCTTTTGAGTTTCACTATCTTTTGTAACACCAGCGTTTCCCATATAAATATATGAAGGGTAATTTGTGTGAATTCTGCCTTTTCTGTACTCTGCTAATAATAAAGAATAAAAACAGACACATGTCAGACAGACACAGAAGTCAGTACCAGCACCAGGGAAGTCAGGCACAAATCTCTGCGTAGCATCACTTGCCACCAACAGCACCCTCTGAGACAGGGGCACAGCATTCAAACGAAATAGGGGCCTGCCCAATTAATTAAATTGGCCTCCATACCCTGCACAAACATGGCAGATCAAGGGCCTGTTATGTTATAAGAGCAATCTGTGAAGCCTTTATAGCAATGCATGGCTCTGAATTATGCTTCAGAGGTTAACAACTAAAGCAGAGCTAAAGCTCCCTCCCTCCTGGTCTGGTTTGCACATGGAGGAGACACTGTGTATAATCGAGCAGAAGAGGCAAAACCTCTTCCCAGGAGAGGTGGAGGCGAATCAGCCCCAAACCCTAATTGAGACCTCGGAGACCAGCCTTTAGATGTCAACCAGCCGGACAAAAAATGATTGCTTCTCAGTCATGCTTGGACAGATCAGCTGGGCTCCCCTTGCACTCGGCTTTAGCAGGGCTTGGCCTGGTAATGGCCGTGAGGAAAAAGAAGAAAGGAATAAACCCCCTCCCCAGATTTTAGCAGGGGGGCAAAAGAAAGGACTCAGAAGGAGTCTGTCCATCCCTGGAAATGATCTTCTAGGTATTGACCGCTTTATCTACTTGTACTCTTGCATGGTCCAAGGTTTGCAAGCAACACTGCTGTAAGGCAGAGTAAGGGTCAGAAAGCAAGCTGGGGACTAGCGCCCGCGGGACGGCAGGTAAAATTGTCCTGCCCTATCGTCAGCACCTCTGGAAGCTGCTTCAGAGAGGGAAAGTGCTTTTACACTGCCCTCCAAACTGAGGAAGGCACTGAGTGTTGTAGCCACACTCTTCTGAGAGTCTGAAACACTTGGTTTCAAGAACTGGTTTGATTTTTTGCTTCTACTCCCAGTATAGGACCGGAGCAGGAAATCCCAGAATGTCAGAGAGAATCAGCTACATGTCTGTAAGGAAGGGGAAGCAAACAGGGCCATTGCCTGGCTCTGAAAGGCGGGTGGGAAAGCCTGGCAGCAGCTGAAGGGTTACGCTAGAAGGAAGGATGGAGCTCCACTCACCCAAGATGGACACCGGCATTCGGAGCAGGAGATGGGAACGGGGGATTTTAACTCCTGACCTGCTCTGAAGAAGCAAAGAGCTGGCCCAGTGGCTGGGACTGTGGCGTGGGTGGGAACGTGGTCAGTGTAGGGAAGTCACAGTGGAAAGTACATCTTACCCCTCCTCGCAACGCGTTTATCTCCCCGCTTTCACCTGGCTCTCAGGGATGACATTTATCAGGGGGAGGTTTCTACCCAGGGCCCCCAGGCACAGGTGACATCCGCCCTCTTAGATACTCCAGCCAGAGCGAAGCAAGAATTTGAAGTGCAAGGGCAAAATATCTGGTTGACGTTTTGCCCATCTCCTGAGCAGCATCGTCCCAGCAGCTGCACCCGCATCCCCGCAGCTCCGCCGAGGGACAGCCCTTTGTGCAGCACACACAGAATTCCTCGGCAAACACCTGGATGCCTCCACCCGTGGCTGATAAACCACATGGTCTCACAACTCTTTCATTACTATTACCAAACTACAAACACAGCAAATGGATTTGCATTTTCTCAGATCCACCAGGAATTTGGAGGAATAATTTTTCCAGCTGATGCTCAGCCCTGGGCAGTAAGGACATTACCCCATGTGCCACAGCTCTATTTGGGATGCTGAAATGCAGAAACATGACCTGACACCAAGAATAAATACAAAACACATGATTTATTTATTTATTAGTCCCATCACATGATGTACTGTTAGCTAATGCCTCAGCAATGCATTACCAACAGGCAACATAATGAGTATTGTCTTGCTTGGCTTCAGATAGAAACTTCAAGTTGAGACATGGATTGAAACATCTCCTTGTGGTCCCTCTTGCTTTCCTCCTTTTTTCCACAGGAATTACAGGAATCTCCAGCTCCCTTCCCTGTCCCCACAGCAGAAGTATCCCACACCAGGTCACCGTCTTTTTTGCTTTCTGCAACAAATCATACGAGACTTCTCTGTACCTCCGTGTACCTAAACAACAGGGGCAGTTGGACAGTACCTTCCTTTTCTCCTAATTTCTAGTTTTCTGTAATTAATGTTTTCTCTCTAGAAGATTCCTCCTCCCTCCCCAAGGTCTGCCTGAAAAAAACAGCTCTTAAAATAAAACATTTGGGGTTCAATATGGATATACGCCACAGGAATTTCTCTCGGTTTCATTTTCCAAGTGTTCCGAATGGAAAACTTCAACCAGATGGCGCCCGAGAGAGCGCCTCGCAGCTTTGCATTTTTTAGGACTGATACGACTTACCATCAGCTGCAAAACAGCTTCTTTCACCCTTATACCTTACCATCCTTATACCAGCCCTTAACAGCAACCTCTTTGGTGACACAGCTCAGTAATTAAAACCTGCACTTGGGAAGCGCTTCCTTTCGCCGTGGAAATTAAAGACGTTGCTCCTGAGCTCCCAAACATTTGCACGGGGCTCGGAAGCCACCCGAGGGCCTGTCCCCACTGTGGTTTTACTGTAGGAAAAGGAGAGAAAACAAGAGAGCGATGCAACGCTCGGCCCTTGGAGAGAAATAGCCACCTGCAAGTGCCTGCGCTCCAACCGCAGCCTGGGCTCGTCGTAAACCTTCCCCCCGTGCAGCAGCACCGCTCGCTTGATAAATGATGCTGCAGCCTGAAGTGTCAAAAGGAAAGAAAAAAAAAAAACCCACGTTGGGTTTTGTTTCTTACTTCTTTCTAGTTATTTTTGACAAGCTGGAAGAGAACGGGGGAGAGGGAAAGGCTGACGCATGTTTGATATACACTTTTGACGGAGCTTTTACTTTATTATGTTTAATTGAAAAGTGTTAACATTGTCCGACATGAATATTCAGCTGATGCCTTTTGGTGCTGTTCCAGGAGTTACGATCGCCTGTGATTCCACTACGGCTTCTCAGCACGGAGCCCTGTCAAAGCCAGAGTGACAGTGGGGAAGCTATTAATTGAAATAGCTTCATTAATTAGTAATTAACAGCAGGGTAATGACTATGTCACACATCGTATTTCAATGAATGCCCTTCATGTGTTATGGGGCTTTTAATTAAAGAATATGCATTTTAATTAAAGGCAAGTTTGGCCCTTTGGCCTCTGGAATACAAAAGATGTTTCTAACTTTCAAGACTGGGAGGAGGAAAGGTTAGTGTGGGGAAAAACAGGCTGAGTGCAAGTCGTTTCAAAGTTAAATCCCCACCGCTGCCGTGCCCGGAGCGTGGTTCCCGGCTCCCGGCCGGGTGAGGAGCAGCCGCTGTGTTTGCAGGATCCGTGTGTAAAGTCGGATCCAAGCAAACCACGTCTTTGCACCCAGGATATCGCTGGAAGCTGCGGCCGCATTTGCGTCTGACCAAAGGAAAAATGCAGGTTTGGAGGATTTTGGAGCAGCTCGAGCACAGCTCCCATCCTTCACAGCGGTTCCTTGGGAAGAAAGTACCCGTCGCTCCTGAGACGGGCACAGGAGTGGGAAAGAATAATTTCCATGAGCCAAATGGAATAAATCATAGCAGATACCCTGCTGGTTAGGATTTACTCCCTGGGACTGGAGCAGCCACGGTGTTGGTTTCTGTTGGCTGTAAGCACAGCTCTTTCTGCAGTGACCCCACACATATGCTCAGAAAGACAATTTGGAGGTTTGAAATATATGGACTGTACAATGAGCATCAGGGGAAAGTTTAGGGAAACAGATCCAAGGTGCCTGAGAGCTATTTACAGTCTCAAGCAAAAAAAAAAACCTCAAACCCCATAAAACAATAAAACCTCAACCCAACCAGAAACAACCACCAAAAGGGTTACTTTACATTTTGATCAAAAAAGCGTTTATGTTCTAAAAACAAAAAACTTCAAACTGGCCCCTTTCAAAAATAAACTCTACTCCCCTGACATCCCGATCTGAAAGACTGAAGAGAAGCTTCCCAAATGTGATGAGGATTAGATGAGTGAGACATTGCATTTCAAAGAGAAAATGGCACATCAAAGGCGGCTCCAGCCCGATATTGAAGTCCCCACCCAGGAGGGCTCCTGCCTGGAGGATCGGACAAGGCAGAGGCGGTCGCTGCTGCTGGGAGTGCTCGGAGAGAAGGTGGGAAGGGTAAGAGGCAGCTCCACGTCTTTCTGAAGGCAGCTGGGGTCTGGATCAGGCCAACACATTTTTTGGGAAGCACACCTGCCTCTCCTGGCTAATGATGCCGGTTGGAAAGTCACCGCTTTGCCCTCTGCTGCTGAAATGTCAGCAATGTAATCGTGTCTTCAACCAACCCCAGAAAGTAATTTAATCATGAACTAAGAGCATCTTCTGCCTCCCCACATGACCATTTCCAGAAGGTCTTGGGTGAGGCATCCTCTGCCTTGCCGTTACATTGCCAGCGTGTCTCGGGGACGGCCGACCCTGCCAGAAGTACGGGCTGATCCCTCGGTCCATCATGTGGTGAGGATGCCGTTTCCCTCAAGCAGACCAGACATTGTCTCAGTTTATGGGCTATAGAAGAAATTCTGCTAAAACTTAGTCATAAAAGCCAATAGTTTCACCAGGTGAAGTTAATTTATACTACTATTCATACTAAAATATGACCCTGCTATTGCACTAGAGCGCTAAACTCCTCCAGTATCTCTTTAGCCCCATCGGAGAGGGTGCAGACAGATCTGCGAGTCCTTGATACCCAGCAGCACTAATTGAGCTCACCTTGGGTCTTGGCACGGGCCAAACCCTTCCAGACCCCAGCCATACCCCCGTGGATATGATAGCTGGAAACTGGGACACACACGTACGCACCCAACGGAGACTTGGTGGCTGCGGAAGAAGGGGATGCAGAGGAAATAAGGTTTGGAGCAAAGTGGACTGGGATGGTGAGATACCATCTGCCAAATCCCTTCTGCTGCTTCAAGGAAATAAACGGAGAAAACAAGCGGATGTCGAAATTCAGAGTTAAACTTTGGAGGAGAAGTTGGGGGAGGGAAAATGCGTGAATCACTCAGAGTATCCAAGTATGGTAATTAATGTTAATAACATTAAATAATTTAAATGGACAAGCAATATTTTATATTATATTTCTTTGGCGTTTTTACTGGTGTCACACTGGGTTTGTCCTTGTGTCCTGGATCAGTAAGATCCTATTCACTGCGAGTAAAACCAAGGGTGACTTTAGGGTGAGGGGTTGTTTTAAAGATCACCTATTTTTTTTCTGTTTCCCAAGGTAAAATTCCAGGTATGAAATTCCTACTCAGGTGAGAATGTAAATTGTACAGATTATTTATTTCGCAAAAGCAGGTATTTTGTGCAGTTGTGGGAAGATGGACCATGTTTCTGTCCACCACTAAGGATTTTGTGTGCACATTTTGCTGTTACGCTTGCTCAGATACTAAGAACAGCATATTTTAAGCGTATTTTCACCTTTAGGCCCTACATCCATCCATTGGTTTCACAACCTGTGCTAAAGTTGGGTCCAGGCTGGAGTGGAAAGTGCCATCACAATGTGTGTCCAAAAAAGTCTTTGGTTTTAACACAATTGCTTACATAATCGTTAAAATGCTGTTGGTGTGCTCAGCTGTATATAAAACACGGAGATCAGGTTTGCCTCCTGAATGAAGCTGCTTGAAAAATCATATATGAATTTTTAAAAGGAAAATGGCTCCCTAGGTAAATAAATTTTGGTGGCACATAGAACAGCAAAAGATGCTACGGCTTTTGTAAAACTACGAACCAAACCCTCTTGTTTTCCAGTTATGTGATCTGTAATGCTGGCTGGATTCACCTTAGGAGAAAAAACCCTAAATGAGTCTTCATTTTCTTCAACAGTTCTAACAAAAATAAACCTTGATTTAGGGTCGGTCTTGATACACTAAACCTAAACATACAGAGCATGAAATGCCTGGATTGTCCCAGCCGTATCCCCTTTCTTGCTGTAGGGCAGAGAGATGCTCGAGGTGTTTTCAGACGCAGCTCTTTGCAACTCTGCAGCTGGAAAATTCATCAAAATACAGTAAAACCCTGTTCAGATGCAACACAGACAGAGGGAGAGTAGTCTGGCTGGTCTCTGTGGGACATCTTGGCCACAATTTTCCTTTTTATTTGCAGACAGAGCAAGAAAGTCCAACCTGGAGATGACCCACCTTGTGCAGAGCAGAGCTAATTGCTATCACTGCAGGAAGGCCCCCCACCCCCGACAGCTCCCGCCCCCAGCCAGGGGATGCCGGCAGCCAGGTCTGTGGCCCATGCCGATGCCGAAGCCGAAGCCGACTCTGGAGTCGAGCCCGTGCCGCCCTACGCCTTAGCTCCACCTGGGAAGAGCATCGTGGCAGAAGAGAGACAGACCTGTCCCATTTACAGGTTTAAGCGAAATCCAAATATCCCTGCGACGCGTGCTGAAAACCCATGTAAATGCCTGACCTTGCTCTGCTTTCCCTCGGTTGTGCAACTCCAGGAGGGGAGCCAACTTGTCCCTTTTTTCCTCTGCTTTTTTTTTTAATACCTTGTTTGTTGTGTACCAGAAGTTGCCTCATCACTTTCAAATCAAACGCCGTCTTCCTTTCTGCTCCCAGAAATTAAAATGTGGCAAGGTCTTTTCTTCTTCTTCTTTTTTTTTTTTTTCTGTTGTTTTTGAACAGGAAGATTAAAAGTTGTTTGAAGAATAATGTTTTCCTAAGTTTTAGCTGACATTCAATTTTAATGACTTTTTAAACAAAGTAACTATTAACTGTGCATCGTTTTATAGTTTCCTGATGTCTGACAGGTGTTTTTGCCCATGTGGGAAACAGATGCTAATAACATTTTCCCTAATAGCTCATAAATAATAAGCATTTAGCATTTTCCTTTGTATACTGCTCTGTCAATAGCCAATTTACTTTTCAGAAGCCACAACGTTTTCCTGTCAATCAGTTTTAGCCTCGGGCACTTTTTGGTGATTAGAAACCCCTCAGAGAGTGAGAACTCCAAATTAGTTTTAAATAAAAAATAAGAATATTCATGCTGTTGAACATCTAAAGGTAAAAAAAAAAAAAGATCTGGGTACATAAATATCACTGGTGGGGTATTAATACTTCATAGAAATAGAGTGACCAACTGCTCTCAGGAGAAATGCGGCAAAGAGGCACATGACACAAAGAAAGTAATGTATGCTGGAGAAAAATAACTTTTTATTTAAAAAAGGAAGGAATTTAGGGGTTTGCTAAAAAGCTTTCGCTCTAGGAGAGCTGTATCACCTTCTCATTTGGAAAATAAGCAGCAGATCTAGCACAGCACTTGATGCCTACCACGTTTTCTCATTCTTCCGTTATGCCTTGGATCGAGTCCTGACATTTTGTCTCCTTCCAGAAGAGAGAAGGGGTAAAGCCAAGATCTTTCCCTCCGAGGGGAGAGCAGATGCAGAACTGGGGAGTCCACAGTGGTAGGCACCAAACCCAGAAGGTGCCTGGAGGACCGCGGGGACCGCGGGGAGCAGGGACCGGCTCTCCAGGCATTTGTCTTCTGCTGGTTCCTCCGTGCAGAAACCCTCCCTTTTCTACAGTCACAAGAAGTGTCAGATAAGGGTCCGGCTATCTCCTGCCAGACCTTTTAGGCTTCACTGTAACAGCTATGCACCTCCCAAGTAAAACCAGTTCTAATAAACTCCATTTAAATCACCTTTTTTTCCCTCAAAGATCACAATAAACAGCACATCGGAAGAGAGAAGAACCTTGTGCTCCAGGATTCAAGCCTATTTCTGGTGGTGGTGTGTTCAGATTTCACACCAGCTTTGCATCACCTGACTTCATCACATCAGTGTTTTGGGGGTTGTTGGACCTTCAGCAGAGTTCTGGTCACCGCTGGAGACAGGAGACCAATATGGATAAGGCTTGGCTCCGACACAGTTTGGCCTTTTCTGCATAAACGAGCTGAAATTAATTGATTTCACTGTTCATTAGCCTTACATCATCACATTGCATTGTAATATGCAGCTCTTCTGCCAAATTTATTTTCTTACTCCTTTTGCGAGAGAAATGGAGCGATGCAACATTCACCAGCCAGTACAAAAGCCAGCATTTTTTTTTAAGAGAAAGTGGCCTCATTTGTTCTAACATATTGACCTGAAACTCTGCGGCACACTGACATATCTGCAGCCACACTGAATACCGTTAAAGCCCAAGGGGTCTTAGTTAATCAAATGTAAACATGAATAATGCAATGACATAAAATGCAGGTATCACATATATGCAAGACAAAGGGTCAGATAGTGGGTTGGTACTTCTGGTTGATTTTTCTGCGTGAATGAAGGAAAAGGAAACTTTTGCCCTCAAATGAAGTGATTCTTCAATCCCTGCCATCAAACATGACAACAGTGACGTGACCCACGTTACTTTCTTCCTTCACGCGCTCATTTTGTAGCAGCAGCAGCAGCAGCGTCGCATCAACTCCTTTTGAAGTGACAGCAATGACATGGTTAATGGCAGTGTTAAATGACTGTCCTTGGATTTAGCATTAACACTGAGGTGAGGAAGCCTGGATTTCGCTAAGCAATTCAGGCTGCCTGGTTGCCCATGCAGAAGGCAAACGTGTAATGTTTCAATTCACATGTGGTAACTTTCTAATAATAGGGGTGTTAATTGAGAGTAGACTAGCTCTGGCAGGTGAGTAACAACTAGCTGATGCTCCTGCTTTTACAAAACATACCATGGCACATCCATGCATAGTAGGTGGGAAATCACTTTTGCATATCTAATTTTTAAAGCTAAAAGATGGCTGTTCTGGAAGGAAAAGGGCTTCTGGCAGCAGGCTGGGACACTGCGTTAGCACTCATTGCTCCAGAAGGGTTGCACCGAACAGCGCTGACATCACTGACTGTAGGGTGTTGGGAGTTGTTCCGTTCGACACCTTCTGTTCAATTCCCAACTTGACAGTGTCCTTCAAGGAGTACTTGCCAGGAATAGTTGGACGAAAGAAAGGTCGATGCTTGGTACTGCTGGGCTCATAACTCCTTTTCATGGTCTGGGTGCCGACGGAGTACCAAAACCTGCGAGAAGTCTTGAGACTCGCTCTCCAGACGGTGTTGGGTGGGAATGGTCAGTGCTGAGTAGCTCAGCGTTAAGTGTAAGAGGTTTGAAAGAAACCTAAAACTTTTTTGCCTGTTATTTTTCATTCATTTACTCCTTGGTAATCTTCTCCCACCCATCCCCACCAGCCCCAAAGCCCTTATCACTGCTGCTCAGGCTCCCACGTGGGAACAGTTCACGCCAGCCTCCTTGGCCAACCTCAACAGCCTGAAAATGAGGGAGAAGCTCTTAAAACCCACACATATCCTTACAAGACTTTCTCTTGCACGTCAAAGTGATGGAGAGGAATCAGAATAATCCCAATGAGATATTTCAGTGTATATAACCCCAGTTCTTTATACCTCTGCACTAGTCAGGAATAATGCCTGGTTTTGGTCTTCTTCCTTCCCTTTTTTTTTGGCTTACTACACACCAAATGGTAAACTGCCCTGAACAGCTACCTTGTTAGTTTTTCCTCTCTGAGCAGTTGGGTTGAAACATATGCCATTAGACCTGATGTCCCCAGTTAAAACCCCTGCCACATCACTAAATATTTTAGCAAATAAAAAATTTTTTAAACACGCGGCCAGATGTCCACATTGACATAGTGCTTAAGGCGTTTGACTGATAAAAAGCCAGGGCCCTTGGTAAGTGGGGATTTAAAAACATGTCCTGAGGCAAGTGTGTGATATTAAAAACATCCTGGGCTCTTTTGTATGGAGATTTGCATACGTTGAGGTTTTAAAGAGAGTGTCCATCTGTCACTGAGCATTCTCCCAATACAACAAAGCATCGACAAATATTTTGAACCACAGTCACTTTTCAGCAGGCACCAGCAAGGAAGCAGAATGGTTTCAGCTGGGATATCCATCGCTTTGTGCAATAAAAGGAGCTGCAGTTTCACTTGGAAGCTGTGTTTAATATTTATGAGGATGACAGGCCTGTACAATTACAGAACTACAACCTGGCCCTTGAGTGATTCCATAAAAAGTATCGGCCAGCCAGAGCAAAAAAAAAATCCTAAAGCTTTTGTTCTGGAAAGTCTGGCTGCTGGATGTAGTGATGTACTGCGATCGTGCTTCAGCACCCACTTGCAACGCACATGGCAGCAGGCCTGCTCCAGCGTCTGTTGAAGCAATGGAAAGACTCCTGCCAGCTTTAATGAGCTCTGGACCAGCCTGGATGCAGCTGAATTGCCACTGAAGAGGATGAAATTCATTGTTCTTAGTGTATATGTTGGGAAGAAAGGGTCAAAAATTCAACCAGCTGCAGTCCTGTTCAGATCTCTTGCATCAGCAATGGGTTTGGCTCCTTAGATTTAAGACAATATTCTGTTTTAAGGCTCAGTCTGGGATGCGCGAAAGCATACAGCGGCAGCAAGGATGGAGATCAGGATGTTCTCACTGTTCTAGAAGGCCCAACGCGTGGAAGGCATTTTTCAGAAGGAAAAAGCAAGCAAGCAAGCCGGTGTCGCTCGATGCCTTGAGGAGCTGGCAGTCTCATTTCAGACAGGATGGAATGAATGACCAGCTCCCCAAATTCCACATTTTTATTTAGTTTCGCTTTTCTGGGTTGACATTTTTCAAGGAGGTGCCATATTCGTCTTACTCTCCACCCATCTAGAAGATCTGAAGTGTCTAATTGAGACAAAATAAAGTCACAGCACAAAATACGCTTGCAGCAACTATTTTAGTTAATTAGACAATTACAGCTTAAGCACGTGTGCATCAGAACAGATTGACTATCTCACTAGATTTCCAGCCTGTCCTTCTCATATTCTTTCCTCCCTTTAATCTGAATCCATTTCTGAACTCTTTCTGCCTGACCACTGACCTTTCTGAAGAGCCACCCATAAAATAGATGGTTATTAACGTTTGGTTTCTCTGTTTCTCTTGCAAAGCTGGTTCTAATGGTGCAGTAAATATTACGGTGTTGATAGTGGGAGATGCCAGGTGGCAGATGGATTTTTTCATAGGTGCAGCATGATGCTTTTGCACAGTATATGGGTAGGTGACTGCAGATCCATCTTGACTGAGAAAGAGGAATCTCTACTAGCACATGTTTGGGGGTATTTCTGTAAGTCTCGGGTTTAGGTTGTTAAACATCTGACGAAAGGAGAGTTTCAAGAAAGCGAGAAGCAGACAATAACAAAAACCATCTCTGTTTCATTCGCAGAATACACTAACTTACTGGAAAGGCATTGATTTCCCACCCCCCGGCAGGCAATACATATTTACTGCTGCTTAAAGGCATATGCTCCTGAAGAAAACTCTGACTTTCCTGTCTACAGCTGTAGTACAGCTTCTATCCAAGCAAGGGACACTTGATCGTCTTTGGGACAAACCCTGTGTGTCTTGATGGTTAAATGGCTGCATCAGTTGTGTCAGTGGTTGTGGTGTTACATGCATGATTGCTTGGGAGAACAGGAGGATGTGACAGAGGAAAAATGGCTCATGACTGTATTAATTTCAGACAGAAGACAGGGGATGATGTGGATAAGAATATCAGCCAAAGACATTCCAGTCCTAAGGCCAGTTTGGAGAAAGTGAATGCTCACCTGCTTGATTAATCTCCGCTTGAAATTTAAACAGCCTAATACGCAAACTGGGAACTCAATGTGCAATTGCAGCTCACAAGCTTTCTGCACGCTCAGTTGCTGGTAGTAAGACATGCGATCAGATGGCTCGGTTCTGAAGAAGAAATCTGGTGTTCTAGTCTTCGCTTGTATTTTAGGCACTAATTTATATTAAAGGGCCATTCCCCCACTCAGGTATAAGACCTCAGCTGTCATTTAATATAAGGGCTTAGGTATTTTCCTCAAGAATAAGGACTATGATGACCCACAGCTTGCATCCATCCCAGGGGTGCGATACCTCTCAGGGGCTGGCAACATACAGATCAAGTGTCGTAGACCTTCCCTGGTGAAATCTGGTTCCCAGGAATTTGAGAGTTGGGCTGCAGGGAGCAATATTTCCACATCTCTCTCAAACCCCCGTGTTGAGCAATCTTCTGCTTCCAAGCAGGCAGCAGCCCCTCCCTGGATTAAGCAAATGAATTTCAGAAGATCCACCTTGACGACTGCTGGAAGTTGGTGCAAAAATTTTTGAATTTAAAGTTTGCCGCACCAAGAACGCGCATGAGGGAGTGTTAATGCTTCCGGCACAAGCAAGAGCCAGGAAAACAAATGGTGATTTTAAAGCCTTTGTGGACACTCCCAGTCTTTTTTGCAGAGGGGAGGCAGCCATATATTGAACCAGTTTGGCTGGGCTTTATTTGACTGCCAGAGCCGGCTTGGGTGCAGCAGTCCTGTAGCCCGTGCAGCCGAAGAAGGGCTGGAAGACTTTTCTTGATCATTTAACAACCTGTTGGTTGGTGCATCCTCGATCCAGCACTGATTGCCTGGGGAACACGCACACCGTGCTCACGTCAGCCAGAGCCTCACCTCGGCAAGACAGCAGAGCCATGCCTAGTTACACTGGCTCTGACTCTTGCCAAATGGGTATGCCATAGAAATTAAATGCCAAATCCTTTTGTTTTTTATATAGCCAATTAAAGTCAATTAGACTACTGGTGTGAGCCGGGCAGACCAGCACTGGGGTAAAGACAAAACGGTGCTGCATGCCTTCAACAAGCAGAGCTGAATTATGCTCTGTTTTCCCCCCAGAATGATTCAAGCTAAGGCAAGAGGCACTAGCTTGGGAGGAGAAGCATTTCAGAGAGAAAAAATCAGCCCTCACTAAATCCATATCCCATCTCCTCAAAGCGTGCTTACTGCCAGCTCCCTAATTTATGTAAACTGGTCGTCAGAGCTGAATTAAAACCTACAATTAGCAATCCAGGAGGGCATGGCTGTAATTCAGACAGATGTGCCACTTAAAAATATTTACATAAAGCTTGCAGGATAACTAGCACTCCCACGGGGAGCCATCAAGCAAGCCTCCGGAGCCGGGGCAATGCGACTCGGAGCTGGCTTTGGGGTCAAGTCCAACTCAGCTCAGCTGCCCCAGTCTGCAGAGCGCAACTACGGCTTAGGTTTGCAAACTGCTGCAACCACAGCTGCAGCTCTTGAGACTGAAAAGTATCAAGACCTAAAGAAGTTATCACGAGTCTGACGGTTTTCTGACCTTTTTCTCAGAGGAGATGGGAGAAGATGCTCTGGAGCCAGCGTGAGTTTGTTTGAAGCTGCTCAGAAAAGCTGAAAACCATCTTAACAGACCAGGAAAGCCTTGTTGGTTGCTGCACCGTAAGCTCACTGGCAAGTACCCTCCCTGCACACAACGATTAGGACTTTCTGAGCTTAAAATCCGGGAAGAAGTACATGACACGGGGAGCAGCTTGGCTCAGCGGTTAGAGCAGGAGGAAAGGGCTGGCAGCTGCCTCTTAATTCACTTTGTTGCTTGTAAAGGGCCAATTCAATCTAGCAATTTCTTCTTGGGAAAGACTTTAGAGATTAATTTGCAGTTTTAAAAACTTCAGATTATTGACCAGACTACAAAGCTTTCACTGTGACCTGGCTGTGAGCACGGCTTCCACTTTTGTTTTAACTAGTTTGTGCCAGCAATGTACTTTTGTTAGAAAGCGTGAAGAAGCTTAGGGGAAAAGTTTTAATTTGCAAAGGTCCATTGCTGTTACGGTGCAAAATTTAGACCTGTTTACACACAGACTTAGTCATTTTCCGGTGCAATTCAGATGTGAAGAAAATCCTTGTGAACGGATGCTGGGTTCCGTTTGTTGACCTCTCCCTCTGTGCACCCCCTTTTTTATCTCCCAAATCAAATGCAAGAGATAAACTATCTCTGAAAAGCAGCAGTTTCTATGTATGAAGAAACTTGAATTTAGAGGCTTTATCTCCAATTTCAGAAGCAGGTAAAGATTGCTTGAAAGGAATCGTGTCGGTGGCGTTGGGATGCCAGGAGGGGTCTCAGGCTTTCCCAGGAGGGTTTAGGAGCCCTGAACAAACACATCTGCCTGAGCGTTTTAAAGCTGGGAAAAACATTTGTAACAGTCAGTTATAAAACGGGGCCAGTTCACACAGATGGTGAAGACAGTCATGCTGTTTTAAATCCACAGCAAAACCAATGACTAAAATTGGCTCAGACATAGCTCTGGTAGAACCAGTAAAAACTATTCACAGATGTCAATTTATGGAGATAAGCTTTCTTTTCCTCCACCACTGCCCTGGCTACTGATAATCACCACTTTCCACCTTTCCAGTTGCAGAAGGTCTAATGTAAAGGAATTTCAGCCTGGAGAATGCAAATGAAATTTGGAAGATATTTCTTTGATATTCGCTTGCTACTCTCATCACACACAGTGTTTCCTGCTCCCTTACTGGTAGCCAACACCTCCACTGGCACCGACATGTATTCCAAAATGCCTGCAAAAGCCCATCAGTTTTTCTCAAATATTTACGGGAGTATCCAGAATATTCACAGCAACAGATGAAAGAAGACCGAGTACCAGATTAACTCATTTATTAGCAAAATACAGAAAAAAAAAGAAAAGTGGTTGCCCCGTTTTGTTTCTATTCTATCTGTGGCTTGCTCAAAACTTTCCAAATTTGAATATACTTTTATTTTAAAATGGAAGTGATTTACACCAAGCTTGATTCATCTGCTGGCCTTGGCAGCTGGAATATTCCAGCAACGGGTTTGCTTTGTTTCAGCACAATAGAAGTTGAAAAAAATACTGCAGACAAATTTTATTATTGCAGCTTTTATACGGGACATGAAAGCGCACTAGTTTAATACAAAGTCATTACTGCAGTTAAAACCATTAAGTTAATTAATATGGACATTTATTACTACCGATAAAAGATAATATCAGGGGATTTATAGAAACAATATATCTGTATATTCTTCCTCCTAAAGTCTCCACAAAGACAGGACTTTCAGTGGGGCGGAATATATTGTAATGGCACCTGTTACTGGGGCTTGCACTAAAGGTAGGTCAAGGGGAACACTTGCAGGAGAGTCGTTAAGATATCCCCGCCCTGAGAGCACCAGGGCTCGCAAAATAAATCCTTCAACCTTTATGATTATAATACACTGGAGGAAGCAGAAAGTCCCTTGGTCCTGCCAAGCCTTGAGTGGTAGAGAGGGCGTTGTTAGTGTAACCTGTTTCTTTCATCAGGAGCAGCCCCTCCACTACCGAACGTGGGGACAGTGTCAGCTCCCATCCTCAAACATAAAGATAATTCTGTACTCAGTTTTTCAGTTAGAGAAAAGTCAGCAAACCCTCAGCTTTCACCTCTTCCACCTTCCCAGGTCTTCGGAGCTGGAAAACCTCAAGCTGTCCCTGACTGCTCTTGGTCATTTCCTTGTACTGATGCTGGATAACAGTTGGGAGACGTGATAATTTAATAAAGCTTTGCAAATGTCGACAACTGCAGAATGTGATAGAGGGGCTGTATCAATCATGGTAATGACAGACATTAGCAGAATGCCAAGTGTTTTGGTCTCAACAGATCTGTCACCGGTTTGCAGGCGGCAGTTGTAAGTACAGGTCTGTGCAACGGCCGCTCTAATTTAGTGCTGTCTGCAAAGCTGTCATTTCAAGAGGAGATTTATTGGGCTGATACATGTGATTTATGTCAGACGGTTTCAGCATTGCTAACTTGTGTGCGACAGTAGTAGTTAACAAGCAATTAAAATCTTTGGTCCATTGTGCTGGAAGCTACAGGATAGTTCCCCGGAGCCATCATTCAGCATTATTCCCCCTTAAAAATCCTCATTTTGGAGGCTGCAGGGAATTTCAGGGACTGCCCGCCCTGGCATAGATAGTTTCTTCCTCTACTTAAAATGGTGTGAATCTGTTCTTGGGGAGGGTATTTTTAATTCTGACTTTCTCTAGCTCCACTTGTTCCACGGTTATGCTGTGCAAGTCTGTAGGTGATGGGAGATACCTACCACTTACGTGTCTGCTCCTGCACGCACACAGTGCTGTGGCCGTGGTCTGCAGCCAGCGGGAAGCACCGTTAGATATAATGACCCAAACAAACATCGCCACGTCTCGGGGCTAAGCCCAGGCAGCCTGTGCACACACGTTTGCTGTGATCCCCTCTGCCAGAGAAGCTCCCCCAGGACCCCTCTCCTCGGCTGCTTTCCGCTCCCCCAAAGCTGGCGAGCTGGTGACCTCTTGGTGACGTCCACACACCCAAACTGCTGCTGCCGTACCCGTCCTGGGAGCAACCAGGCAAAAACCTGATGCAACCTCACCTGGATATGAAAAACAAATATTCTGGAGCAAAAATGATTTTGGGCTGATTGTTTCCGGCCGCATCTCCTCAAGCTGCACTTGCGGACCCGCTGCCGTCATCCCAACGCCGTGCTCCATCCTTCCCGCGGCTGCGGCTGTCAGGAGCTGCAGACGCTGATGAGCAGTAACAACCCTTTCCACCGCCTCCGGCACGGGGGCGGGGGACGGGTGTCGCGGTCTCCCGGCGGGCCGCCAGCCCTCGCCCCGGCCGCGGCGGCGGGAGGCAGGCGCTCTGCGGGGCCGGTGCCGATAGATGGCAGGCTCATCTCAGGCCTGCCGGCAACAGCCGCTGCCTCCGGCCCGCGGCCGGGCGGGTGGCGGAGCCTGGGCCTTGCGGGAGCCGGGCAAACCCCCCGTGAGGGCTAGGTTACCTCAGGACCACCCCCACCCACCCCCCAAATACAGGCGTTCTTAAGTGGCTCCGGTGGCTCCTCCGTGTTTTCACGTGGCTCAGACACAGGCTTAAAGCTTCTGAAGAGCGGGTTTAGCTGGCCCCAGAGACGAGGACAGTCTTTTCGTTTGTTTGTTTGAAGGGGTAAGCCAGTCCTATTTTAAAAAACACAAAGTCCAGCTGGGTAAAACATCGCCTGCTCAGATCACCAAGTTGTTTCCATCAAACTTCAGCAGTCACCAAGCACCTCTTCTCTGGAGCTTCACATCACTTAGAGTTCACTGCTTGTGGTGCCTGCTGTAACAGCATTTCATCGCAGTTAACACCTGCACCCGACTTTGCATTTCACTCTTCTCAAGCTTTTCAGCCTTGCCCCTTTTCTGACCGTACGTACCCAAGCAGCTGGGATATAAATGGGGCAACACAGAAAGAGAAGATTGTCATAATTCCCATCCTGTATTTCATCCTGACTCTCTCGATAATGGCATTTTTCTTGCCACTCAACACGACAGTCATGTGGCTTTTTCTCCCCTGCTAGCTTTCATGGCAGATAATTTTAAAGACCCAGAGCCCTACCTCAAAACACATAAACAAAAAGCCAATGGGAAATACTGTAAACTTAATATTTTCATTTTTAAAACTCCCCACTTTTAAGCACAATTCAAGATTCTTAAGGCATACAAAATTTGTTGAGTCTTCCTCAGTCCTTGTTTCATAGATCTTGCCTGTGAACACAATATAAAGACAGGACTGAGCAAGTGTCTTGACCACAACATTAGCGCAGCTTTAGGCAGGGCAAAACAAGGGTTGAAGTGGAAATCAGGAAAAAACCCACATGGTTTTCAGCCAATTAAAGCACAAGGGAAAGTTTGTTTTCTAAGTAAAGCTTTCCCATACATTGAAAAAAAAGGGGGGGGGAATAATTTTAGTTTTTTAAGTGCCTTTTAAAGAATGCTCTGCTGTTGTACTCAAGAATAAACTGAATTAAATGTTTTCCTGATCATATGGCAAGCAAAATCCTTATTTCAACTTCAATCTGTTTAGTGTTTCTGCTGAAATTTGTTTCAGTCCAGCCTGCCTTTTTCTCAGCACTCTAAATATCTCACAGAGCACTGTGCATGCTTGCGTGCATAGGGGGAAGATAGGTATATGTGTGCCTACAGCACACCGGGCAGGGTTTGCGTGCATTGACACATGCGTGTGTGTGTGTGTGTGTGTGTGTGTGTGTGTGTGTGAGATGGCTGGGAAGCGGAGTTTTATATAATCATTGCCATGATATGTGGTCCCTGATTATAGTATCTAATTCCAGTACCTGGCTTCACAGAAAAGGTGGGAATTGTCATCATCCCTCTATTGCAGAGATGGGAGCATGGAAAAGTAACCTAACAGCTGAAGGTTGCCCAGCAAGCCCACAAACATGGACAGGCGGAGAACACAGGTTTCCAGATTCCCTGAATCACAGGACAGCACCTACTTCCTACCAGAGCCTAAAGATGCTGTGTCTCAACAAAGCCCAGATATAGCAAGTCTATAGTTTCTACAGTGCATAAAACCCAGCCCCAAAATAGGTCCAAAAATACATGTTGTGCAATTATCGGCACTTCCCTTTGCAGATGAAAGAGTGCAGAAGCACATGAAAAGACCAGTATGATTGAGAGCCCCTTGGGTGTTTAGCATGAGGACTGGGACTCGTGGGCAGTTAACAAGAAGTACTTGAGGTCAAAAAGAGGAACTCATGAGTGGTTTGAGCTTGGGATTTGGATGACTTCACCACTCGCTTATTGTTTGCATTGAAAGCATACGCAACCTAGCAACTATCACTCAATGTGAAAAAAAATTGTTTGGGTTTATATGGGTGTATGTGATTTCAAAATATAAGTGGATTTCTGAATTCAAAATATATGTAATTCACGTGCAAAACTCAGTCTTACCTATTCCCACGATTAGAAAAGTCCAACTTCAAAGAATCTGAATTATCAGAAAGTCTTTCACATTTCCAAAAAAATGAGAGACTATCTTGGACTGGAAAATAAATTGATATTTGCCCCAAGTTGGGGCAAATCTGGACCCAGGTTTTGCAAAACACCTCAGATTTTATAAAAGCTAGTGGAAATGCTAGTCCCCGCCTCCAAGCTGTTCAAAATCTAATGCAAATGCTTGCATTTTAGGCTTTCTTCAACTACAGATGTGGCTCAGGTATAATCTCCTATTAGGTGCAAACCTCTCACCACCGCTGCTTGGGAAACTAAATATCACTTAGTCTTATGTAATTCAAAACATGTTTCATCAAGCAGGTGAACACAGTGCTGAGAGTTCAGCAGCAGTTTACCTTTGGGGGGGGAGAAACGATTCATTATGTCTTGCACTCTTGGAGATAGGCCCTGCTGAAAGATATCTCCAATTATGTCTAAGCGTTACTCCGAGACAAGCCAAAAGGTTTGAAGGTATAGCTAAGGCTATGACAAGCCAAACATTTGTCTTAGCCCCGTGAGGCAAAAACATCATCAGATCTTTGGATCTGAGCATGCAGCATGAAAACATGAGCAGTACATAATGCGGCGCACACTCGCGTGCACGCACATGCACGTGCACACATACGTGCGTGTACCTCAGGTCGCCGTGACCGCCAGGAAGCGATGCCAGACAGTTTTCAGCGCTTTGGCTCTGTCCCGACTCTCACTCATTCAAGGGCACAGAGCCGAGACAGAGCCAGGTTTTTCAGCTGCAGCCAGACTTAATGCTTCATTACTTTGCCCACCTCTACACAGGATATAGCGTTTTTAACATTAGTAGTTAGCATTATAAGCTCTCATAAATTATCCCAGGCCTGTACTGCTGAAAATATGTTCCAGTGCATGGCCTGTCCATTCCCTGCCCTGTGAGATGGGTGGGATACCAGCTTTGTGAACCGTGGCTGTTTTCCTTCTGCTGCCTCCACTCGGTCACCATTTAGAGCCTTTGAACTGGGTCCAGTAAATGTTTACCTGCTGCTAATGTAGATTTCCCATGCGATGTACTAGGATAGCATGAAACCTGCTAGACGTGAGCAGCTCCTGTTGGGCTCCAAAGCAAAATCTTGAGGATGGGAGCGAGAGCTTCTCTAGCCAAAGAAGGCGCAAACTCAGTTGAAGCAAAGCCATTGCTGGGCACGCCAAGGTGTAATAAACACATTCTTTTTTAGAAGGAGAAAGGGAAGGGCAAGGAGCAGGTCTAGGGTATGCAAGTAGTTTAAAGTTACTGCCAAGCTAACACCCACGCAGACGAGGGAGAGCCATAGCATGCCAAAGGCCACCCTTCATTTCAAAGCCAATTAGTGAGTTGCAAGCTGCTATGCATCCCTGCAGGACCAGATTCCCTGCTTCAGCCGCAGCCACCAGCAAATGATGACACATGAGATGCCCTACCTCAGAAGCATCCCCAAGAGGTTTTATGACTCAGTGCGCACATCTTTGAGTTACAGCTCCTTTCTTCCTCACATCTTTTCTCTTCAGGACAAGAAGCTTGCCAGGAGCACCTTACCTCAGCATTCCCTTACACGACAAGAAGAGGGAGGCTTCACCAATTTTTCCTTCAGTTACTGCTCTGGTGCTCCAGTCTCACACTGTTGCTCCACTGCCCTAAGGTTTTACCATGCACAGGGAGGCCAATGGAGTCAAATACTGAATTGGTGGGCGCTGGCAAAAATGTGGTGGAGCCAGAGGGCTTTTGGCTAGTTCTGAGCTTTTAACTAGGCCTAGAAAAGTTCACAGCAGCAAGAAGAAACTAAGAGAAAAATACTTTTCCCCCAAAAGCCTACAAATAAATCAGGGGCCTGTGAGGCAGTATTGTCCTGGGCTTCAAGGTGAAGAGCTGATCCTCAGAGTCCACTCTTCTGAAGAAATTCCCAGCTTAATAACATGGAAGGACACTCATAGGGTGCAGAGATGGTGTGAAGACATGTGATTGCTTTCTGAGAGCTTTTGAGTTAGTTGTGAGACAGGTGAAATACAGACTGCCATTTGGAGGAACAGGCAAAAGTATAAGCAGACTGTGAGGATAAGGAGAAACCATGGACGAAGCTATCCCACAGCAGGATGCACAGGACATACCTGAATGCTCAGGGGGCTGTAAGAAAAGGTGCAGTGCATAACCAACCTAGAAAGGTGTGTGGGATGATCAGAAGCTACTCACATGTAGGCCCTGCCTGCCATCTGGGAGAAAGAAAAACTGTCAAGGAACTAATGGACTCTTTCCTACCCAGGCTCCAGTGAGAAGGGCTTGGTGGTTCACTGAAAGAAAAAGAAGAGCAGCACCCTAAATTTCTACCTCTCAAACTACTACTTCTACCAAGGTGTTTCTGTTTGTATCCTCTAGACTGGAATGGCCCTTTGTGCTCAAAAGTTTAATTAAAAGCTAGAGACAAACAACCTCCACATCAGTTACAGACATTTTGCATTCACAACAGACTTTGGTTTTCATATGACCTGCTTTTATAACCAGCTCAGTTAACATTTTAATTTTAAAATGTAGTTAACGCTTTGAGGAGTACTACTCATTTTCAAATGCTGGAATGCATACATAACCTCAGGGGCTTGTGTTTCTGTTTATTTTGACCAGCACAGTTAAAAAAAAAAACAACTTTGGCACACAAATCATATCTTTTACTGTGGGGAACAGCACACAGAAAAAAAAATGCCAGCAAGCCATACACCTGAGTGTCAAGGAAATCACTGGGAAGCCAGCAGAAGGAGCAGGGAATCGGGAGGTGATGGTGGTAAAGACTAACAAGTCAGAAGTGCTGGGATTTCAAGGTGTGAAAAGCAAACCTTTTGGAAAGGACAACTAGCCGGCATGTGCTCACTAGGCATGGACGCAGAGGACAGATCCTGTATTTTTCACCCCTTTGGGGCTGCAGTCATATTTTTTGCACTGACCATTTACTCAGGAGAGATCCCAACTTTGCATGCTTGACACTTTGTTTGGCAGCCACCACTTCAAGTGCATGCTAAGGGAATGTGTTGAATAGCAGGATTTCTTGTTCCTTTTGAAAAGAACAATATACAGCAGCTATAACAAATGCCCTGGCTATCTCTACAAGAGTTAACTATATCAGAAATGGGGGGAAAACAACCTTCTCCACATGGAATATGCTGCCTTGGAGAGACAAAAGACTTCATTAAAACCAGACTCACCAGAGCTTTCTTTAAAAATTTTATAGCCGTTCAAATGTAAAACATATTTAACAATGGCTCTTTTGCAGTGTTATAAGCTTATTTATTAGTCTATGTGTGTTCATAAATCATCCTTTTATCCTCCTTGTTATTTTTCCAAATTAACACATTTTCGATAAAAGAGATTACGAGAGAGATGATGAAGTGCTAGATTCTATCTGCTGTATCTTTTGTGCTCCTAAAGAAAAATCATAAAAATAAAAAAAAAAGAATGGGGCAAACAACACAAAGCTTTGCTGATGGTAGTGATCAGAAAGGGTAATAAGGCTGTCTCGTCTGTGCTCATACTCCTTTCCTCATCCTTTTTTTGGCCAATATTCCAGCAAATGAGCTATTATGAATGCATATAGTGTGCTGCAGATGTGGTTCTCCTTGTCAAGCCTCTCTCTCTCTGCACAGTTGCTTGTGGAAGTATAGATGCTGTAGGCAATGTCAGATAATAGGACTGACAGACGTTTTCCATGATAAAACTCAAGATTTCTGTTGCTTATAACTTAGTCACATGCTGGAAACAAGTGCTCTAGATTTCATAGTTTTCCAGTAGCAAACCTAGAGAACAACAGTGTCTTTTAATCTCTCTGTCAGCTGTGCAGTCTAAATGCCATGCTGCTACCGAGAAGAAATCCAGTCCTGAGAGAAAAGTCGTATCACACGTCTTTTGCAACCATCAGCACAGCACGGAGATAAATGCAACCTAATCTATGGCAATGAGCTTGTGACAGCACGTTAAAGGATTTGGCAGCCTCCATGGGTAAGTATCACCCTTCTAGCTTAAAGCGCATATGTTGTGAAGTATCTTCCTACGTGCCTAACTAGGCATAGGAACTCACCGTGGTGCAAGGCAAGCAGTGTCCTCCGTGGCATGACTGGGGTCTCCATCTGAGTGGTTTTTGGAGAGGCCTTTCTCTCCCCTTGACAATACAGGGAGGACAGGCTTCCTAACTTGGTGCCCGGGTGAGGTGCCAAAGTTAGATGGGATGGATCTGTCCCCTCAGGACCCTAAATGAAGGAGGCAGGGGCAGTGTGGCTTTTTACTCTTTCCACCCCTCCAAGCCCTGCTGGCAGTGGGGAGAGGGGATAACTTCTGGCACAATTGAACACTGCCCAACCTACTGTCACATCCCTGGGGGAGCTGCCCGAAACTGCATTTGCTGGCTATTTCTGTTACACCAGGCAGAGGCAGGAGCTGGGCTACAGTAGGATGCTGTAAGGCCTGACTTGCTGTTCTCCGCACTCAGGGAAGTCCCTGGATGCCAGCTAAGGGCAGCTCCATGTCTCATTGTGCAACTCTGATGGGAAACCTTGCCAGGGATGGGGAGCCCACCTTGGAAAAGGGGAGAGAAGAAAAAGCAAACATAGCTTTTACAAATCAGCTTTGCATTAACCATCCTTGTCCTAGTTGGAAAGATTGAGAGGGAAAAAAAGTGAAATCAGGCTGGCTGACCTTTCCATTAACTTTTTGGCCTCACATGTCATATTTTCCACAGCACTAATGCCCAGAGCTGCCAGTGATGCCACGGGAACCACTTGAGGCCACAATTGCCACAGGCACCATCTTGATGTCAAGCCAAAGGTGGCAAGGAGGATGGTGGTTGTACCTGCAGCAGCAGTACGGCAGTGCTTGGAGCTGGGAAAGCACCAGGCAAAAGGGCAGACCCTGTATTCCCTTTCCTAGCATCTCAGGGGGTGGGCTGAACCAGCACTGGGGGCTAGGACAGCGTTTTCCAAAGTGGCTATGTCTGCTGGGGATGCGGAGGAGCAAAACCCAGTCCCTCAGGCCCAGAGACCTCACTGGAGGTTGCTCCTGCACAGTGGGACCCAAGTCCACTGCCCTTGCAAGCCAAGTTGACTGACTCACATGTGTTTTCATTATAAACATTTACATTTTTTAAGCTGCCTCTAGAGGTGATCTTTCTGGTTATTTGTGTGATGCCTGAAAGTGAGAATTTTGGAAAGACCTGTTCATTTAGTGGAAGCAAGTGAAGTATTAAGTAACATTGGTGGTCCCTTGCTAACAGTGCAAATGCCCTCATGAACCAAAAGGATCAGCACATTAGTGAGATAACTTCAGTACAGACTAACTCTCCTGTAAAATCCTGACAGCAAACAACCATTTTTAATGCAGTCATACAGACAATTTTGTTGCTCATTGGTGCTTTATGTTAGCAATTTGATAATCAATACATCTGGCCACTGATTTACATTGCTTTCTTCCTTAAATAATCAAGACTAAAAAAAAAAAACCAACCACCAACCCCCCCCAGTCCAATTAGAGCTGTATTCATACAGTTTGCAGATTAGCATTTTTGAAATGCTTATCCTTAGTGCAGAGTGGGGCTGCAGCATCTTCTAATTATATAGAGCAATTAGAGAAGATCATCAAGACATTCTGAGGTCTCATTAGGGAGAGTGTTGGTTGTTACAGACATCTTCATGGATTACAGTAGTGTCTAGGGTGCATCACCACCCCCACCCCCACCCCATACACACACACATGCACGCACACACTCTTTTGGAAGAGTTAGACCGTGACTCACTTCTATTGAAACAATGGTCAATGCTCTTACAGAACTGTCTTATATTGGCTTCTTTTTAAAGAAATGGTGATGTGTTCATACCATCAAAGAAAGACACTTAAAATAGAAAAAACTCCATGAAATTTACCTGTTTTTTCAGCTTTCATAATTGAGCATTCTCTGGTAGACAAATACAATTTCCAAGGCAAAATTATTGGGTATTTCCTTGTAGAAAAATGTGAAGAGCCTGCGCCTCACTTGCAGTGGGAAATATCAGTTTCAGTGATGAAAGAGCTGAAACAAATACAAATAATATTTTCTTATAACTTTCATGGTTAATCAGCATGGAGAACACAGCAGCCTTTGAACTCAGGCAGTGAATCCTTCTGCCACAGTGCTCATGCTTTTGCTTGTGGAACATGGTGCTGGGGATCGGAAATGAAATAACGAACATGTAAATAATTAAATTTTCTAATCTGTCTAGAGGCTTGAAAAGGACTTAAGTCACACATGAGGCTCATCACACCTTTCTGCACAAACGTAAATTTCCTCCTAAAAATGCAAGGTTCTTGCAGTGTGTTACAGTACAGTGGGAGCTGCTCAGGGTCTTGGCATAAACAGTTGTGCCAGCTGCCAGCTGTGCAAAAATCATTTTTTTCCCCACTAATTGGCCGGTTCCATGCTCTGGAGCAGACGAGGCAGTTTGTGTGTGGCAGCTGAAACAGCTATCAGAGGAAGATCCTCTTGGAAGTGGCAACCCACCCTGAGGAGCCAAGCCCTGGGGTCAAAAGGATCATGTACAGGAATTTGCCATGGCACAGCAGCATCACACAACATATACCCTGACTCGCCCGTCTGCAGTGATTCCTATCGTGCAGTCATGCAAGAGGCGACAGCCTCTGACTAACGATGCTGTTCCCCTCGGCTGATCCTTAACATGCTCCTTCTGCTGTCTGTCCTGTGCATGTGTGGTGTCATCTGCAGAAGGCAGCATGGCTGCTCAGTCCTGTCACCAGAAACTCAGGTAGTAATGCTTTACCTGTAAGGTTAGGGAGCACAGTAACTGAAAAACCCTTTCATTAGTGATACCACACTGCAGTTTGTGATGTAATTTTCTGTCATCATTGACTGGTGTTCAGATCAGAAGAAGTGGTCACAGGAATGATAAGAGGGGCAAAACAGCCGGTCTGTGATAGAAGCAGCCACTCCTATTTTCCACAGTTGCTTGAATATTACATTCTCACAACCCAAACCCAACCCAAAACCTAAACCAAAAGTGCTACTTTGAGAAAGTATTTTTGAGACCGAATATTTCTGTTCTAACACAGGATGACAAGAAAGATCACTGCTAAGAGCTGTGCACAGCAGCTTAACAGAAACTATTATATATGTAGCTGCAGAAAAAGTAGAGTATTCCCAGTTCTAGTAGAAGGCAATTCCTTACTAGCAGTATGTATCTATAGATAGACACATAGACAGATAGAGAGACAGACAGTTTTCGTGGGACATTTCCAGAATACCTACTCAGTAGGAAGTTAATGAAGTCTGGAAGAATGTTTGAAGTGGCATCTTTGCTTAGGAAGTTATTTTTCATAGATTAAAATCACTTGTGCTTCTCCTTATTTATGTTGGTGCTTGTACACCCTGCTGTTGTCTTGGGCTTTGGTTGTGTTGCTTGCTGCTACTGGTTGTCATGGAGAATGTTGCACAAAGCCAGACAGTGAAGAGATAAGAGCGGTGATATTTTGGTTCATTTTGGAATGCTGTATTTAAGTTTAGGGAGCAAATTTATGGGAAAAGCAAAACAAATTATTACAGGCAGCACTCTTTTTTTAACTTCAGAAGGCAGAGGAATGGGGGAGTGATTCCAGACGGTAAACAAGTCATCCCATCTGCAGCAGTGACTGGCATGAGCGGCATTCTTTAGGAGCTCAACCTTGAACGGTCCCCAGGGATCAGGTTTCTGGCATATTGCACTCTTGATGGTACAAGAAAATCAAGTTCAGAAATGTTGCATTAACAGCATGTCTCATGTCAACGTCTTCACTTTAGTCCACTACCCTGGGGGTCACAATGTGCTGTCTAACTGGTTACTGCCAAACAATTATTTATAAATCATCTGTAGCATGAATATATAGATCCTTTTAAAATTAGAGGGCCAAATTTTGCCTTTCCTTCTGACCTGCTCTGCACCTCCTTAAAGTCCTGGGTTGCCCTATGGGTACTGGGGTTATTTCCATGCACGGTGCTTCCCCAGTCACAAGAAGTGGCAGGTATGCCTGGGTCCCAGCCCCTCTGTCCCCTGCGTGATGCATCTGCATTTCTAACCACGTGCAGTGACATGCCAGGTACCTTTGGATGTCTTCCCAGAGAGGCTTGGATGCATAAACGTAGAGAGAGGGAGAAAATGAGAGGGAAGGCTTATGGGCAGAGGCAGAGTTGGCTGCTGACACTGGAACATGCCACTTTATTTGTCCCCTTACCCTTGTTAGTTTATGTCACAAAAATAGGAGCTTCTTAATGAGTATGGGAGTTGAAAGCTGAAGCACCAGGAGAACAAAGGTCACTGTAAAGATTCACAGCAGTTTAAAGGCACACGTTACTACGTGTGGGGAGGAGGGCAGCAAACCTTTTGGAAATGTAGAGCAAGATAATTCTTTAATGAAAAGTGCATATATTTCATATGAATCATCTCTTTGACTCAGCTGAGACAAAACAGAGGTATTTATTTTCCAGACTGGTATCTTTAAAACTGTCTACCGTTTTGGGTATTGATTCTGGCCTCAGG
The DNA here is from genome assembly GCA_034782735.1 of Sagittarius serpentarius. Lineage (NCBI taxonomy): Eukaryota > Metazoa > Chordata > Aves > Accipitriformes > Sagittariidae > Sagittarius > Sagittarius serpentarius. The sequence continues at coordinate 29,354,164 of JAVKLA010000010.1, forward strand.
AAGTGTTTTCTGTTCCTTCTATCATCATGAGACAGGATTAAATTACAATTGATTTTACTATGGATTAAATATATTCGTACTGGATTAATCGCTCATGAAAGAACAACTGCTTTGAATATTTACCCTGCCACCAAGCTCAGAGTCTACAAATAAGAAATAAATGTTTTCTTGGGTGTAATCCACCAGCTGGTTTCATTGGTTTGTACCATCCGTTCCCACCTCTGCCTTTGCGGTTTTCAAACATAGCTGTGGATTTATTTTTTTTAAGTGCCTGAGAGTTTTGAAAACCCAATTTTAATTTTAAGGGGAATTGGACAGCTATCTCTCTGAAAAACTCAGCTAGGGTGTTTTCACCCTTTCGTACTTGCTCTTCCCTCCTCTCGCAGCAGTCCTATTTTTAACGCAGGGAGGTCAGCTATCATCCTGACAGATATTCAGGCACAACAGACTTCTGGCCTGGCTTGCCTTTCGAGCGAGCGTAGCTGCCAATTCACATCCGCTTTTCAGTCAGCAGCCATGAGATCAGCTGTTCCAGGCTCCGGGAAGCTCTGCGCCCGGCCAGCATCCTCCCTCTCCCCGCCGTCCCCTCCGGCCGGCCGCACAGCTGCGGCACCACAGGCAGAGACTGACCGGCCCCGGGTGCCAAACCTCAAATGCGAGACACTGTGCCGGCAGAGCAGATGTCATCTGAAGAATCTGGGCAGCGCAGGCGGGATTTCTCAGGCCGGCGGCGAGCTGCCCTGCTGCCCCTCGGGAGGCACCGCTGCCCTGGCCCTGAGGAGACGGTGGGAGATGCTTGCTCCTGGCCCCGTGTGCCAGCCCCACACCGACACACAGAGCCTGAGCAGGGCTGGAGGCTGCGCGGCACCTGTCCCGAGCTGGTAGGTCTCCCAGCCACCTCCAGGTCAAAGCTGTGCCATTAAAGCCCTTAATTTAACCACCACAGGTATCAAACAAGCATCTTCATGTAAGAAAAGTCTCAGAAGCTGCAAATTTTTGCCTCCTCTTCCAACAGTTGTCAACTTGTTTATCCTCAAGTAGCTGGTAGTTAAGTTTTATTTTGTGTGATGGATTGCTGATACCTGCTCCTTGCAAAGCATTCATAGCTCAGTGCAGGAAACAGGGAGGTTCAAATAGTTTTGAAGCAATGAGTTGTACGGTCACCCTGTGGCTCCCAGGAGGGAGAATTTTATCATGGCCCATGTAAAGTCTTGAACTGCATCTCTGTGGCAGGAATGAAAAATGTAAGATGCACTTTTTTCCAGACGGCATTGCAAGATTTAATGTGCTCAGCAAGATGGCCGGGTCCTCAGCTGGTATCAGTCGGAGAAGTATGAGAAGCAGTGGAGCTATGTTGGTTGGTAGCAGCTGAGAGTCACGTGGCTCTCCCTTGTTTTACTTTTCAGATCTCCTTCCTCCAGGGTGCCAGGACAGTGTTTTGGTTATGGAAAGCAACAAGAGTCAAACCTGATGTTACTGAACCACCCTGGCCGAGCTGATGCATGGTGACCGGGTTAATCTGTAGATCCTGTGGCTGGGCTGGGTAATAGGAAGGACCGAGTGCTCCAGCATCCTCTATTAGCCTGTCCAGCTGGAGTGATTTCCTCCTTTTGCTTTTATAGACTCTTTCTTTTTAGGCTAAGGGAGATTTTTGCAGTTAAAAAGAGCGGCTCCACATATGCACACATAAATCTTTGTGGACTTTTTCAGGCTATGCTCAGCTTTAATGATAGTCTCCCCTCAACTATGTAAAGATCTATTAATCTTGAGTCAAACTATTAGACAGTCACACTAGAATGGGTTTTGAATTAAACAAAAATGAAATTAGTTCATGCACCATATTTCCAAATGCCTTTGCTGTAATGTCTGTGTATCTAGGACACATGTTTCATCTTAGTTTGAGATTTTAAGTTCATCTCAAGTTGGCCGGCTAGGACTGGAACCAGGTTCATAATAACACAGTAGTCCTTCATCGATGAAGCAAAATCACCGGCTGCTGAGGGCTGCAGAGCAAGCACCATGCACATGGAAGGCACCACCCAGCAGCGTTGCTGTTGCTGTGGTGGCTGAGGTCAGGGCTTCTCTGCACCAGGGTCCCGGCAAGGGAGGAGCGGCGAAGCATCCCAGCCAGCGAGGCATTGGGGTTTTCAAAAACCAGAGGAGGAGGTGCTGCACAGGTTTCCTTGCCACTGGAGTTGAGGCGGAGTGGCACGGTGGCACTTTATCCGGAGTCACGGAGCCCTGATTGCCAGAGTCCTGTTCCCGTGGTTTAAACCGCGAGACCATCCTTCCTCTGCGTGTATGAAAGTCATCCTCCTGACCTGTGCAAGTAGTGTGTGGTATGCTGTAAATTATAACCTTATCCGGCCAGTAACCATTTTCCTGGAGAAGTAGTTTTTCCATTTTGGTGATATAAACACCTTGCTGAGAGACAGAGATGCTGTGCAAACACCTGGCTGTGAATATTGTAGTACCTTCAGTCCCACAGACTTAGGTGGCACGTGGTAACTGTGCTTCATCAAAATGTGCAACTTTTAACCAGTAGGTAGCTAAAGTTTCAGTTGGGAAACCACAAACCAATAGAGTATAATAACGCTGGTGATAGGGGGAGAAACACGGCCATGTACTGTAATTACAGTCCAAGAGGCCATCACTGACAGATAAAATGCCACAGTCTGTGGTGGAAGCGGGAAGCCACATGCTGGGACGAAAACATGCTGTTTGCAACATAAACATCTCTGCTGCCGGGGCCGGGTGGATATTTGCGTCTCTTTCGCAAGCTAAACAAAACCAAGCAGCTGACCACACAGGGCACCTCCAGGTTTTACTCACCTATTTTTATTTCCAGCAGGAGGAAAAGGCTCGAGGAGTGTACAGTGTTGTAGGCTTATTTGTGTGTTTTCTCCAACCAGCCCCATATCCTAGGGATAACAGCAATAAAAAATGCTATCTGAAGTGATGGATTATCACCGGTAGAAAATATCAAACATTAAGAGTTTGATATATGTTAACACAGAATATTTTGACAAGAACCAGTAGGAAAAAGCAAAGAGAGGTGTGCATTTCACTTTTTCAAGCAGCCCTCTTAGGTTTTGGCAGCAGTGAAAATGTTTACATTACTCTTGTATTTCATATGTGATGTATAACTCTTCTTCGAAAAGTTTCTGTGGCGTGAATCAGCCAGACGTACTCCCTGGGATGTAACAGAGAGGCAGCTCTCGCTTCTAAGCTGAAAAGAGATTTAGTCAGTTGTATGAAGTAATTTAACCAAAAAAGTTAACTGATGATCATCGTCTCTTCTGAGCAAAACTCCTTAAGAATGCCATATGTATAAACACTGCTGAGACTTTCTGTGAAGGTGATTTTGAATTATACTAGCTGGCTGGCTCACCACAGTCAGCCTTAAAGAGAAAAGACTGAATAGCAGAATGAGTGAAAAATATGACAAGGGGGCTGGCAGGAAAAAAAATCTGTTCATGTGGATATCACAGTTTGTGGTGAAGAAAGCTTCTTTTAAAATATAAAATTCTCTACAAATTCATTACAATTTGCAAAAAAGATGAAAATTCCATTGCAAAGTACTTTTTGTTAAGGAGCTATTTGAGTGAATCATTCTTTTCAATGACATTTTTCACCTGGTTCTGTTAAGAACAATAAGGGCTATACACTCAACTGGTACTAGAACCACTACAGGTATTATAGCCACTAGTTTAATTAAAAAGTAAAATAAATTTTGTCATAATTGCCTGTTTTCACACACCAAAAATCTCTGCTTTTTCAACCAAAATTTTATATACTTTTTTTTTTTGTCTGAAGATGTATAATTTCTGAAGACCTTGGAAAACATTCCTTCAATTTTGCAATCAGGGAACATTAAAACAATCACGGGCTTTCAGTCTCTAATACTCAAACTATAGCTTTTTTACAGAAGGCTTAAGACGTACAAGAAACTGTATACAGAGAAACATCAGTGCCCTCACAATGTATGCAGCTTCAGTGGTCTGAAATCAAGCAACTCACACGCAGGAAATTCCCCCCCCTAAATCTAATCTGTAATGGCAAAATTATTATCGACATGTTTCATTTGTGAAATCCTTTTTTTCCTGCCTTGTTAAACGGAAATATTTGCATGTTGCTCTCTGGTCCATTTTAATCAGTATCATACTGCATCTCATTGCTGATATGCAATGCAGGTTAACTTGATCTTACCAGAGCAGCTTCTGGCATTTCCTAATTTTGGAAGCCTTATTTTGTGAACTTACCATTACGTTCATTTTAGTATCATTTACATTTACTCTTAAAGATCCATATCCATATTTTGCTGATTTTGTTCAATCCTACATCCTGCTGATTTTTCCCAGTATTTTAATGGAAAAAAAAAAAGAGGAAGGCCAGAGAAGGGTCAACCTTAGAAAAAGTCTGCTCTGCTCTTTGAAACTGAGTGAGCTCAACCACAAAATAAACCACTGTAAAAAATGAAAGATGAGAATACCTTTGCATACATGGCACATGGGAGGAACAAACTAGTCACAAACCATCCAATTGCTTCTAACCACAAGATTTTAACAATACCGGCAGCGCTGTTGATACAGCTATTCTTAACACATTTGGAAAATATTCTTAATATTCAAACATTCTCTTTCCTAACATAAAAACCCTAATACAAAAAGCCAGGCACCAGTAAGAGAGTCCATCCTAGCCTGACTGAATTTAGGAACAAATTCTCATTGACTTCAATCTTGTGTGGCTTCCAAACTAACAAAGAATAACAACAATAGGTCCATAACACAAAACATTTCTAATGTATTAAATTAGTATTACAGTGGAAGATTTTATTTTTTTTTATGTGCTTCATGGCAAAGAAATGCTTGTCTCTTTTCCTTGAGGCTACCATGTTGAAATCAAGAAATACAGTAACCTTGCATAGGTCTAAATATCCTACTTGTATTTATATGATTTTACAGCTATGCTTATTTCCAAATTAAAAGTAGTTCTGAATTTTATTGGGTAGGTTCCATACTTTATTAGAAAATGGGATGCTTAAAAATTAATTTTCCTACTTTTCTTTCCATAGTATTCAGATATTTTCCTGTTGTTCTGGATGTAGTTACAGGAGATTTAACATAGCACATTCATTTGAATAGCTATAAAAATGAATGAAAAATACGAATATGAAATATAAAATGGGAATATGACTTTGCAGTTCCCGTTCTGTGTTGTTTGACTGCTGCCCTATAATTTGCTGAATTTGATTGTGGAGGCTTATCGGGATGGGTGGTGGTGTTTGTCATGCCTCTGATCCAGATGGCTGAAAGGGGTGATACTGAATCCATCTCTTGTAGGGCTGACTCCCCTCCCGGCACCCCGGTGTCCCCCTGCCAAAACTCAGGGGTCACTTCTGCGTCAGGCTGCTGTAAAAGAGAAGAGACGAGGGGACCATCAGTGAGGTAACAGGGTACTGCAACATTTAATGTTTTGAAGCCTTGAGTACAAAAGCCAGTTCTTTAATTTATATGTTTTTGTGGTTCTTATGAAGACAGGAAATGCTTGGGTCAGACACTTCCCACAATTAGGAGGCAAGTGGACTAAGGGACCTCCGTCTCACTCCGTCTCCTCTCGCTGGGGTTTACTCACCAGGGAGTGAGTTATGCATTGCTCAGTAATGCATAACAAAGATATTAAATATAAAGACCCTACAAGAAAAAATAAGCTGTGTCTACTTATTTTAGGTAAAAAGAGGGTCATATGCTTGTTAGAGTCGATACCTGGGTTGCTCAGAAGGGTATATAGAGATGCAAAGGCTGTTTTTGGGGGCCCAGCACCCTTTGACCACGGGCAGATGGGGTAACACTCATTATTTCCCTGCTACATTGGTGTAGAGAGAAACCTGGACTTGTAAAGTATTAAAACCCATTGGCTGGGTCCCCTCCTGAGAGCCCCATTCCTCTGTCCGTGAGGCGGCCGCTGCGGCCAAGCTGGCAGGGTGGGGGGGTTTGCCAGGTAAGGTCCCAGGCAGAAAAAGGGTGTGAGGGGGAGCCAAGCAGCAAAAAACCTCCTCCAGCATCAGCAGCCCATCCAGAAACCAGATCCCAGGCCCTGAGCCACGGGGCCACACAGAGACTAGTCTAAATTTCATGCACTTTCCTCAAATGATGATGTAATTCATAACTTACCCAGAGCGGACAAAAATTAATGACTAAGCGGCTTGTTTCAACTCACACCAGTCATGCTATCAGCTTTGTTCAGCATCAAATGTGGCTTTCATCAGGGCTGGGGAGGGGGGATGAGGGCATCATCATCTCTGTCTCTTGCTCCCGTCAAATGCATGTCACACACTCGCCCGCCAAGGGCAGTTTTAGAAATAGCATGGGCATGTGGCTGTGCTCCTCCGGTATCGAGTAACAACCTTTGCATGCTTGGTGTAGGGAAGGAAATAGCAAGGCAAAAGGGGAAATGAAAATAAGTAGAGAAAAAATCCCACATAAAAATAGGGAGAATGTTAGTAAAGTGGAGCTTATGATTCAGTTTTCTAACCGCAGCTTCAAGGTCCCAATTTCTGAACAGGATGTGACTTAATGCTCTTGTGGCGACAATCTACCCAACCCCCCCCCCAAACATCTCTTTGCCACTCACGGAGAAAAGTATCAATTTCTGCTTTTTATGAAAAAGAGACAGATGGTAATTTTCTGTGTATTTAGATCAGCAAACAGAGCAATCACGAAAGCCAAACTTCTGTTATCTCCTTGGGTGACTGTATCCTTCTGAACCCTTCAAGCCTAATTCTGTTTTGAAAAGTAAAAATCCGCATGCATGCTCAGCACATCCTTTCCATTGGTATAATCAGAGTTACAGCTAATTCTCAGTACAAAAATATGTATCATCTCCTGCATTGTTATCCCGTTTCTGTCAGCCTGCAGACCCAGCAGGGAAGCTGGGCTCCTTCGCTTTGCCAATGCAACTGTTAACCATTGCAAACTGCAAAAGATCAAATGATGGCAACTGAAAGCATTACTGCCTGCCAGTTGAAGAGTCATAATGTGTGCACACTGTCACTGCAGTACCATGAGACTTGCTGAACTTATCTCTTGTGCAGGTTCCTGTAACCTCAGCTGACAAGCAGTTGCTTGCCAAGCCTCTGCAGTGTAAGTGTTAGCTGTTGTCTAGCAAGAGTTAAAGCCCGGCGCAGCCCCACCTTTGCAGCCCTGATCATGCACTTGGTTATGCAGGTGGTGCTTTGAGCACCAGGTTTGTTGCTGCCTCCTGCCCTCTCTGTAGCATCCAGCCCTTCTCTTGCATGTGCGTAATGAGTACCCAACGAGCAAAGTGGCGGAGAGCTGGACTGCAAGAGAAGGTGATGAAGCTACTGATACCGCTGCCGTGTACTTCAGCGTAGACTTTCTCCTGTAAAAACTCCCTCAGGCTGAAGGTGCTCAAGAATGATGATCTGACTGGCAAAAGGCAAGTGCCACAGCTCTGCATCCACGACCCAGGACTGTCCTTTGCAGAACAGCTTAAAAGAGTAGGGCGAGAGGGTAAGGGTAAATTGAGAAAAAATTCTGGAAATGTTGCCTATGCGTGTTTATTTGGCAGTTCATTGGTTCAAAACTCAAAGTGACTTTTCTGTGCCACAGGCAATTACTAAAGCCTCCCCTTAAAATGAATCCACAAGCTCATTTTGAGTAAGTTTGTCACTGCCTGCTGGGTACCTCAAAAACCCAAAGGACCTTGAAGCTCAAGTACTGCATCTGAAAATTAACTGGAACAGCACTTAAGAGGGATGTTTTCATGGGAATATTTGCAGAATTACTGTGTGCAGTGACTGGTTGGTTATGGCCTCTGTCAGACCGGGTTCTGACCCAGTTACACAGGAGAAAGTAGAGGTAGGATCTCAGGAAGTCTTTGGGATTGAAGAGCTTGGACCTCTTCTACCTCAACGGTATGCATAAACTATTCCTGACAGATATCTGACTAAGCTGTACTAAAACCTGCTAAAGCTTGGGCCAAATCTATGTAAAAACCCATACATAACAGCATAAATCCTGCTCTTTCAACCTTTTTTCATACCTATTATTTTGTTAGAAAACAGCCATTTTTCTCTCCCTTGAGATTTTTGTCTGTGAGACACTCTCATACCCAAGTCAACGTGAGTTTGACAGACAAAGTAATCAAAGCAGACAAGCATCCAGTAGGCTTTGAAACACCATCGTACACAGTGATGGCCTGAAGGGAAGCTGTCTTTTCGGGTTCCTCCTATGATGTATGTGTATGTAACGTATCTAAATAAGGATTCATTTGTTATACTGTTTTTTAACAATTACTGCTGGGTGGACCCCTAAGCTTTCTCCAGCAGTGCCACAAATATAAAGAGCTGTATAGCATATATAAGCTCTTTTTTCCTGGCCAGCTCTTACAGTCCAGCAGTGGATGGATCAAATCTGTTGTTTTATAACTAGGTTTCTTTATTGGTTGCACAAAGTTATCTAAAAAGTAAGCCAGGGCATAGGGCACCTTTTGAAATAAGTGTAGAAGAAATCCTACTACACTTGGAGCATGACTTAAAATAGGAAAGTTCAAGATAAATCTTTGCGATCAAAGCTGTTGAAATTGCCACTGTGTTATTAAAGCTGCCTAAACTCTTACCACAACAGTGCCATTGGAGCACTGTACTCCTCACACCTGAGTTCCTCCCAGTCTTCAAAACATGGATCCTCCCAACACCTTCTAGGTGATGATAAGATGCTTGCTCTTCATTTAATAATCATCATAGATTTACAAAGGCAAAATAGGCTTGACCAACTTGGTATCCTTCTGTGATGAAAGGAATAGCATGTTGGGTGGGTGGACAGCAGTGGATATAATTTAAATTGACTTTGGCGAGGCTTTTGGCGCTCTGTCAAATAACATCCTCACAGGCAAACTGGGAAGTATGGACTAGGTAATGGACAGTGAGATGGTTTGAGCAACTCACTGGCTCAGTAAAATCTCAACAACTGGGCTTAAAGGATTGTGATCAGTGGCATGAAGTCCAGCAGAAGGGTAGTCACTAGTGTTGTACCCCAGGGGTCCATACTGGGGCCAATGCTATTTACCCTTTCTATTAAAGACCTGAGTGATGGGGCAGAGTGCACCCTCCTCAAGTTTGCAGATGATAGAAAACTGAGAGGCATAGTTGGTGCTCCAGATGGTTGTGCTGCCATTCAGAGGGACTAAGACAGGCTGGGCATCAAGAAATGAACCTCATGAATTTCAACAATGGGAAGTGCCAATTCCTGCACTTGGAGAGGAGTAACCCCAAGCACCAGCACAGGCTGAGGGCCAGCCAGCTGGAAAGCAGCTTTGCAGAGAAGGACCTGCAGTTCCTGGTGGGCAACAAGTTGAACATGAGCAAACAACTGTGTGCACCGTTATGCCAACAACATCGTGAGCTGCATCAGGCAGAGTGTTGCCAGCAGGTTGAGGAAAGTGACCTTTCCTCTCAACTCAGCGCTGGTGCAGTCACATCTGGGGTGCTGTGTCCAGTCTGGGTTCCCCAGTACATCAGAAACAGAGACATACTGGAGCAAGTCCAGCCACAAAGATGGTTAAGGGACTGAAACATCTGCCATAGAAGGAGAGACAGAGACCTGAGTCTGTTCAGCTTGGAGAAGAGCAAGACTCAGGGAGATCTTATCTATGTGTATACATACCTGAAGGGAGGGTATAAAGAAGATGGAGCCAGTCTCTTCCCAGTGGTGCCCAGTGACACGACAAGAGCCAATGGGCACAAACTGAAACACAGGAAGATCTGTTTAAGCATAACAATTTTTTTTCTGTAAAGTTGATCAAACACTGGAACAGGGTACTCAGAGAGGTTTGGGGGTCTCCATCCCTGGATGTGTTTAAAACTGGACTGGACATGGTCCTGAGCAACCTGCTTTAACTGACCCTGCTTGACCAGGGGAGTTGGACTAAAGAGTCTCCTGTCCAGCTTCAGTGTTTCTGTGACTCAGTGAAACCACACCTACACCATAATGTTGACACAGACACTGAAATGAAGTATAAAATACTGTGGTGTCCAATGTACAGGAAGGAACTAAAATTCCGGATTTGGCCCCAACAATATCAATATGAGGCCTGGGAGAGCAGGGTGGCTCAAACTGGGATCCACAGCAGTCAGCTTATTGACACTCCCACCTTGCATGCGTGTCCTGGCTCTCTGGCTGGAGATATTTCTTCTGCAAAATCATCTACTGCAAAGTAAGTGAAAAGAAATGTTGAGATGCGCTGAGTCAGGAAGAGCTAGTAAGAACAATCATGGCTGCTGGTGGTTAGGACACTCCTTTGGTGAGGGAGAGCCCTGAGTTTGGGTTCTTGCAATAAGGATGCACAATGCAGAGATGATCTGGAAACAGTGACTAGGACTGAAGCATCCCTTTCTCAGGTGTCTCTATTGCTGTGTTATTGGCTCTTGTTTGCCCTCCTTCTTTGGCTACAGCTCTGTATAGTCAAGTGGCTCAGCTCCAGTGAGAAGGGCACAGGCAGATCCTTTTTCTCAAAAGCCTGTAGTTTTGATTGGGAATCTTTCTGGGAAGCAGAGATGTACATTTGAACCCTCCCAGGATGAGATGTGCATTAAGCCCAGATCTCCCCCTCTCTGGGCGGGTGCTTTAGCTGCAGAGAACCAGGGCAACTTACTTCTGTCCTTTTGAAGGAAAGCTGCAGCATCTGCTGTGATTTTCAGGGCACTCATTCGTTTTGCTGGGTGTCACCTATGCTGAGAATGCCAGAGGATGTCTTAGGAAAGCCAGGTCCAAGATCTGATTTGAGCTGGGGCATGTGAGAGAGGCAACAAGCCCTGTGGAGATAGCAGCAGGCTAAGTCATGTGCTTTAGGTGCTTTGAAACATGATGGACAAACACGGCATGGGAGGTGGTACTCAGGATCACAGACCTCACATGGGGAGCCTTGACTATTTCTTAGTCCTGTGTGAGGTGCCCTGGTTCCTCCGTGACTTTCCCTGGTCAGCCTGCCCGGGGTCACATTTCTGCATGATGATATGATTCCAGCAAGTCATCATTTTTACCTTTGAAAACCACCTTAGATGGCCACCTGAGTACCATATGCTCAAAAGTCCTTCTTAAGGTCTTGGAAGGTGTTTTGTTTTTTCTTTTCTTTCTTCCCCAGATGCGTACAGGCCCGGGTGAATATAAGCCATGGGGACAAGTAGTGCATCATATTATATTTGGAGCAGACAGGAGCAGATACCATTGTCGTACACATCCAGCAGATGTTCAGATCTCCTCATTCTGTTCCAAGGTACTTTGGTCTGTATCAGGAGCAAGCCCATCAAATTCTGCCCACAGTGCCTTTTATTCCCTTTATTATTCCTCAGTTCTAACCCACAAGACATTTCAAACATTAGAAATGGTTCAGTGCATAATGGTTTTCAAAAACATGCTGTATCTCTGTCTAAATGAGAAAAATAAATATCTAGGGAGCTTTTGCACATGTCAACAGTACTCAGTGAAGCAATATGTGTAGGCAGCACTGGAAACAGTGACAAAGTGAGTATCTGTGCATAACTTGGTAATAATATCATCACTGTCTAGACAACTCAACAATTAGCATCCAGACATACCGAAGCCTTCTTTAAGAAGTCTCCAACAATAAAAAAATATGCCTCCATGGGGAAGAAAGCCACAGCTCTCTCTGCTACCTTGCACATGCACATTTAAGTTTAATTTCATTTAAAAGGTTGCTTTCTAAGATGAGTCGCTTTTCTCAAGGCCACTGCTGAGTGCATCTTTGCAAAAACTACAATTGATGAAGATCTTCCTGTTAAAACATCTGTTTTAATATTCTCTGTGTATAGCAGTTGCTAGGCAAAACTCTGTTTGATATGGTAATTCCCATGCACTTCCTGGGCTGCTTCTCCTTTTTTATTTACTTTGAAAAAATGTTATATCTTCAAAACTGTACCAATATTGGGGAAAACTCGGGAAAAACAAAGACTTTCTTCACAAGGCTGTGACTTCCAATGATATATCTTTAAAAGCCCTATCCAAGAGTTGACTCTTCTGTAATGCACGGGCCCAAGTCTGGTCTCACTTCCTGATTTTTGTCTGTCCAAGAAAGACAGCCATATTACACAGGGATAAGGCCAAGGCAAAGGCAGAACGATGCCCTCAGATTTTATTGACACAGGAGTTTTATTGCCTGTGCTGCAGACTTTGTCCCAGAAGAGTGCAGGCAGAAATGACATTAGATCCTCCTTATCCAGAGGACTGACATACAGAGGGAGGCAGAAAACTCTGCAAAACCCTCGGTTATTCTAACAGAAGGCAAGGCTTATCTCTTCCTACCTCTCATGACTTGGGCTCACTAAGGGCCATGTGGGTTGCAGGCCTTTGGGGAGCCTGTCAATAGGACCCGGTCCTGGCTGCAGGCACCATGAACCCACCTGGAGGGGTTAGGGCTAGGCACCACAGCTGCTGTGTGGAAAAACTCATGCTGCTTAGGAGTGCAGTGAGGAGTCCCTCTTTCACATTTAAAGTGGTGAATATGTGTGTGTGCAATTGTTAATGACATCAGCAGCACCTTCATTGCAGCAAATGGTAGCAATGATGGCTAAGGCATGTTTTTCTTCAGTGGTCAAATGCCAAGACGAAGAGGAACGATTTAAGTCATCACTACCTTTCCATCCCACATAAGCTGAACTATATTGGGAAAAGGAGCCCCGAGGTGCCTTTGGCCCCTTCGTGGGTTGCAGACCAATCATGGAGTCAGCTTTTAATTCTTCCTTGCTTTGAGGACCAGCCCCAAACTGTGAATCATACTCTGCTGCTGCTCTGAGTGCATCTGATGTCTTCATAGCTCCTTTTCCCAGTGAGCAATATGAGCAATATGAGCAATAACCCAAAGATGTAGAAAGGTCGTCAGAACATGACAGGGTAGTAATAGAAAGACATTTCTGTTCAGTACTTCCCACACTGACATAAAATAGGATCCGGGTGAAGTGGTTCAGACTAAACTGGTAGTTGGCTCTGCAGTTTTTGGAAGTGGGAGAAACCATGTGCAGCATTTTTCAAGTCTGTTAGCATAAGCTCTTTGTTCTTAGCACTGTCAATGTCTCCAACATAGACAGGGCTTAAAAAATATGTGTCTTTTCCTTGGGCAATTCAGCCTGACTGCAACATCCATAGAAATGCTATACTCATGAAATCAGGAGGGTCAATAGTTGAGCTATGTCTAAGATTTGTTTATGACTAGGAGAAAAAACATGCAAGTGAAACTCCCACCCCGAGTTCTGTAGATGACATGAACATTTTGTTGAAATGTCTTTCCACGCCCAGTGGTGAGGAAAAAAACCATGGTCAATATTTCAAAGGTTCAGACTTGGGAGGGGATGGCTCTCACCAGCACTTGCTGTGCTCCAGCCTGAAGCCAAGTTTAGATATGAACTGAATATAGTACAGTAAAAGGCTACTCATTACCCCCACCCCCATATTTCAGCCCTCTTAGGATCAGCTAATCAATGACAGGCTTGGATAGCCACTGAGATAACTCTGTACGCTTGTAAGTGTACGTGCATGCCTGTGGTGGGTTGATCCTGGCTGGACACCAGGTGCCCACCAAGCCACTCTATCACTCCCCCTCCTCAGCTGGACAGGGGAGAGAAAATATAACAAAAGGCTCATGGGGCGAGATAAGGACAGGGAGATCACTCACCAGTTACTGTCATGGGCAAACCAGACTCGACTTGGGGAAAATTAATTTTGTTTATTACCAATCAAATCAGAGTAGGGTCATGAGAAAAAAACCTAAATCTTAAAACACCTTCCCCTCCGCCCCCCGCCCCACTTCTTCCTGGGCATAACTTCACTCCTGAATTCTCTGCCTCCTCCCCACCAGCAGCACAAGGGGACGGGGAATGAGGGTTGCGGTCAGTTCATCAAATGCTGTCTCTGCTGCTCTTTCCTCCTCAGGGGCAGGACAGATCACACTCTTCCCCTGCTCCAGCGTGGGGTCCCTCCCACGGGAGACAGTCCTCCACAAAATTCTCCAACGTGGGTCCTTCCCACGGGCTGCAGTTCTTCATGAACTGCTCCAGCGTGGGTCCCTCCCACGGGCTGCAGTCCCTCAGGCACAGACTGCTCCAGTGTGGGTCACAAGCCCTGACAGCAAACCTGCTTTGGCCTAGGCTCCTCTTTCCATGGGACCACAGGTCCTGCTCCAGAGCGCGCTTCCCACGGGGTCACAGCCTCCTTCGGGCACCCACCTGCTCCGGCGTGGGGTTCTCCCCGGGCTGCAGGTGGAGATCTGCTCCAGCGTGGGCCTCCCTGGGCTGCAGGGGCACAGCCTGCCTCACCG
>JAVKLA010000010.1:29368612-29389999 GCA_034782735.1 Sagittarius serpentarius
ATCCTTCCCGCGGCTGCGGCTGTCAGGAGCTGCAGACGCTGATGAGCAGTAACAACCCTTTCCACCGCCTCCGAATCCCACTGTCAGGGCCAAGAGCCGAAGTCAAACTGCTCCGACTGAAGTGCAGCCAGCCTAGCTGTGTGAGCCCCTCTGCATGTTCCTGTGAACCAAACTCTTTTAAATCAAACAGTACTTTGGAGATAATTAGCCTCATTGCATATACACAACGGCTCTCCCATGAATGATGCAGGCTTAATTACCAATGACAGGGCTGGGGTTTTTTTTTTGTCCTTCTGTTACAACCATGAGTGACGGTAAATACACACCTTAGTGGGCATTTTCACCCACAGAACACCACAGTCCTTTTTTCCCCTTTCTTTTTGTGATCTTTGAGGTGGTATTTGAGAGATCAGAGTTTTTCCCCCATTATGAGATGGGTACTAGAGGCTGCATGCAGTCACGGTTTTCTGTGTGTAGAAGATGCGCTCGCTAATACCTACTGTATATTTAAATCTCTTTTCCCCTTGTTTCATGTACAAACTTCAGTTCATATTAGAAAAAAATATATTCATGTTTCTGCACTTTTCAACCTGTTAAAATCAAAGGGAAATGGTACGGACGGGTGACTGCGCAGCGCAGAGAGCAGCTATCAGGAAACGCAGCATGTCACTGCTTAACCCATAACCAGAGCTTTTGTACATTTTCCAACTCTTTGGCCTGCAGGGACAGTGCTTATATGTTGCAGGTGAATATTTGGTGCTTAAAACCCCACAAAGCCCTCCCCTAACCCTTATTCCTGCTATTAGTCACTTACGGTCCACATGCAGAGAGCCTTGAGCCGGGGAAGGTGCTACAGGAGGGCAAACTCCAGTGACGGGCTTAGTTCAGATTTTTGGCCCCAGCCCAGCTTTACTAGTATTCAGCCAGGATTTTCTGGTATTTACAATTTTCCTGGCTGTTCTTCCCTCTCCCACCACCCCAGAGGCTGGATCCTTCCTGCCCCCCTCCCAGCCCAACGAGCCAGGAAAACCCTGGGGCATCAGCTGATGAGGCATCGGGAGGGGTTTGTGCCTTTTGGTATGAGGTGGGCAGAACAGATCTACTTCTGCTCCTTTAAAATGTTGAATGGATTCCTCCTTTTCAAGGCAAAACCTATATCCAGTCTTTTGGCTCATCTTTTTTTTACCAGGGGGCTGAACTGTCTGATCCTTTATACGCAGGACCTGGGCATGAAGACCCAAGTAAGCCCAGGATCACAGTCAGCATCCCAACACCGTCTGCGGCACTGAGCTGTGCAGCCTGTCTCACACATCAGGTTGGGAAGAGGGCACGTTTGCTTGAAGTAAAGCGAAAAACACCTAAGGAACTAAACAAACCCTCTGGAAAAACTTCTGCTGAGCAAAGGTGATCCGAACCGACATTGAGAATTGTTTGATTTACAATAACAGGGAGATAATATTTTGCTAAGCCTCCCTGTAATACAATGTGTGTCATTTTAAATTTCCCATTACACTGAGCAATCTAATAAATAAATGCCCCGGCTGCAATAAACATGAATCATTCAGTGCGGTGAAGCTCTCAGCAGCCCTGTAACACATATCTTCTTCCTAATGGTCTTTGGAAGTCACCGATTAATTTGACTTTCAGCTGACTGACTCTGAAGCAGAGGAGCCGGGCTACTGCCAGACAAGTGCCTGCAAGATGCTGGGTCAAACTCTGCAGAGATTTAGTGACAAATCAGATTTACAAATTAGGGATGTGCCGCTCTGTAAAGGATACGGCTCGAGCCTGGTGATGAGCAAGTACACAGTCGAGTAGAACGGACTACCGGGGTTTTTCAGTTTTTGGTTTTTTTTCAATGGTAGAAAACAAAAGCAGTTGTTTTACATGCTGCAGCAATGAAAGCCACCTTCTGAGAACAAAAAAGAAGTTCATGTTATTTGTCCTCTAATTTCTGCTGTTAATCTTTCACCGGATTATGTGCACGTGAAGGTATTTCAGCTATCTTCTGCCCTCATGCCAATATTTGTTAGAATTTGGGATGGAATTTAATATGAGTAATGTTAGGAGAAACAGGTCAGGGTTTCAGATTAACACCAATAACCATAATGAGAACAGATGCTTATATCCATCTGGAATGTAGATTTAATATGTTAAATTCATAGCTCAGCCCATGAAATGCAATCATCAGATGTTTACTGGTCCCAATTTAATGAACGATTTTGGATTAAACAGGGGCCAAACAACAGGCCACCAATCTATATTAAATCTCTGCAAAATGAAAATTGCAAAGATTTACTTAGGGTCATTACACAAGAAAATTTAATCACAACCTCATCCATAATGTCACATCGTCATCAGACTGATAATTGAAATGCCATGTGAGGGATTATGAATAACCCTCTGTTTATGAAGATAGCTTTCTGATTATCTCTATGTCCTGTGAGTAACATAAAATATGATTTGTATTAATGTACATAGTCCTTGCCTAAAAGAAACGCATTGGGGATCTGCATAAGAAGTCTGATTTTTTTACCTTCACGAATACTGGCGGGAGATGTTGTTAAGTAACATTATTGCCACAATTTTAAAGCTGCACAGTAAGGCGAAGCCTTGCATACAGACTCGTGCTCTGTTTCATGGCATCGCAGGGAGACATAGCTTGCAATATCCCTGCAGCTGTGTGGGTGCTATAAAGTATTCAGCACGTGAATTTAGTGAGCAAACATTGATTTGTCTAGAATCAATATTAATTTTTCAGACTGTATGTTCTCTGGGGCAAGAAATGTATCTTCCAGTATTTACTAAACACTTAGTACATTTGGGATGTTAATAAGAGCACACTTTTGGTTTTGGCATATTGCAAAATATTAAACTCTTGGATATCTGACAATTATATAATTCTGCATTGTACTGGGTTATACAACAGCCTACAAATAGCTGAGTTTCTAATAGCATTTGGTTTGAAAGGTCCGTCTAAATATTTATAGGGTGTGTGCTAAGGGACTCTCTCTTCCAGCCCTGAAGGCAAATGCTCAGTTGAGATACTCCAGAAACCACACAAATGAGCAACAGGCTCTTCTGGTGAACAAGTGTATATATGCTGCTGACATACATGTGTTGCTACCACCCTTTGCTTCCAGATTTACACCTGCTTCATTGTTCAGTTCACGCTTAGGTGATCTAGCCAGTCAGGAGATGATGCCCTGCTCTGCCATCGACTTCCTTGCTGGCCCTGGGCACGTCACCTCCTCCCTGTGAGACAGTACCACGAAGCCAATGTGCCCGGGCGCAGGAGGCGACCCAAGACACTGTTACCAGAACCAGCAAGTGCCCTGCATAGAGAAAGGGGTTTCTCATTTTCTGGCCCCTGCAGATGAGATCTCGATTTGAGTAACTAAACTAAGCTTTCCCCTGCGAAGCCCAGGGCAGGAGTAAGGATGAACTGAGCAGCTCAAATCCAAACATGTGGCCTCCTCCTCCTCCAAGTTGCCCGAGCTCAGTCTGAGCATGCCACACACCCCGGGGATTCGGCTCCGTCTGGGGCAAGATCAGAAGGCAAGTGGGAATGTGTCTTTTCCCCTGTTCGGGGCTGCTTTCTGCACCTCCTCATTGTCAGTGCTGCAAAACTGATCACATCCAATGTGTTTTAATTGTCCTGCATATGAATTAATTAGCCCCTTTGTCAGAGAACAATTACGCGGCAAGCCCGGGAACAAGAAAAGCCAAGGCAGAATAAAAACCTGAGTCTCCTGACTGTCAGACAGAAGCCAGCAGTCCCTGAGACGAGCATCTCGCATCCCAGCTGGAGAGCGGTGCCCGCGGAGGGGCATCTGGACAGTCGCGTCTTTGCATCGCTGCAGCCCCGAGCAAAAGGTTGGATCAGCTCCCCACATTGCACTTATTTATCGAAATTTTAAACAGCTTTAGCTCCATACATGCCCACACGGAAAGAGCCGAGTTTTCCAGTGGATCTCAGCCCACGTTGAGCTTAACAGGCTCTGTAAAACTTTTGCATCTACTTCTTAGCTGTGCTACCCCGGGAATGACCTTCCTCTCTGTAAATCATTCGTCTCCAAGCAAATCTGTGCTCCTCTTTGACTGCAGCAAGCATCAGGCAGCCGTAAGTGGAAGAAGCCAGATTTTCCACCAGCAATGAAGTAGGAGGTAGAAGAAAGCTGCACGCTTTGCAGGTGAAGGTTACACCTGGAAAAAGGCTGGCAGTCAACACTGGGTATGTAACCCTGAGGTCTGATACATTTACCCATGTCTATGGCTGAGGATTCACAGAAAAAATGTTGCTGTGCATTCAAAACACGTATCTGCTGTATATATACGTATAACTGGAGAAAGCGGTGGAGCAGCTTGATGGACCCACAGAGGTACATCAGTGCCACTGCCCGTGGGCACGGTTTATACATCGGTTTGGCTTAGGTCAGAAGGTACAGGGCAATGTGATAAAAGTGCAGACAAAGTGGATGTTGCAAGTTTTAACTACAGGGCTTGTCAGAAAACACAGGCTGAACTTCTCGCCCTGAGGTTACAGCCAGGGTGCCAGGTCCTGGAAGAGGGGTGAGGTGGTTACTCTGCCCCGACAATTGGCTCAGGAGGGAGGGAGCACAGATGGAGCCCTTTCCAGCTGGCTAGCCCGGATCAATGACTGGACCCCAGCTTTCATTATTTACACAAGTAGCACAGATAAAGCTATTAAAAACAAGACATCCGCAGAGAATGGGGAGCCGTATGCTGCGCATAATTTCATGAGAACATGCACCAGCACTAATACATAACCAATGCAATTAAATGCAGATAAATAGGTAAGCCATATCCCTCCACGGACCAAGGTAAGAGAGGATGTTATTTTAGAAGAAGTCCTTGTGACATTTCTGGCTGTCATTGGAAAACCAAGGACCAACTCTCATGTGGGTGGAATTTTGCCCAGGGTGCCACATGCCCGACTAAATCACAGGAGACAAGGTGCATTAAGAGGCTAATAATGGAGTGGACTCCTTTTGTTAAGTAGACATAAATGATAATGCCCCAGCACTTGAAGCACACAGTGATTTCCATCTGCAGGTGCTGGCAGAGCACACAGATGGGGAACACCATAGGCAATGACACTGCTCTGATAACTTCACTTCAGCGTAAACTTCTTGAAGGGGATGGCCCAAAGCTGCTCTCACGAGATGAGGTGGTCTCCAAAATCACCAGAGCACCATGGAAAGGTTCCTTGGAGGATTACCCCAGCCCTTAAAAAGAAACGTGTTTTCCACTAAGGCCACAAAATATTCACTGAGCCTCATTTACAAGCTGTTTAATCCCTTACTGGCCAATAGTGTTTTTATGGGGATTAGCATGAAGGAATGGACTGGGGGATGTCCTCTATGCCTAAGGGTTTGTGCTTGTCATGCCACCCAAAATGCTGAAAGATGAGCAGAAAATTTCTGCTACCGAAGGTGCACGACCCCTACCCTGTCCTGAGTCAGGACAGAGAAGCAGCTGTGGTGTTCGAGGCGGGTATCCGCAGGAGGCAAGTTGGATATGACTCGAGCTTTTATCTAAGAGCTGTTTGGCCCTTGCTGTCTTCCACATTAGGTGTGATTCCGTCAGAGATCACTGACAGATGATGGCATATCTAGTGGCACATTTAATGGCACCCTGAAATGCCACTCCCCAGCTATCCCCTGCCGCCGCTGCGGAACAAGGTCCCTGCTTTCCCAAGGCGTCCATGGCGAGGGTGGTGTGTACCCAACACGCGTGGGCTCTGCACACCATCTTCCCGTGCTCACGGGCAAGAATCGGACAGCTGTGCCTGCAAGTGGACGGTTACAGTCACTTTCTCGGGATCTGCATGTTTAACAGGCTTAGCCAGCGTTACAGCTCCCAGGCACCTTCTCTCCCGTGGGCTGATCCATATAAGCGTCTAAAAGCATCGTACCACTGCCAGGCGATGGTTTGCTCCACTGACAGATGTCCCTGTGTGATATTTAAACTCTGAGGTTCTAATCCCGCAATTACCCATTAGGGAGGTCATTATACATGTACCGACACAGCAAACCTGGGTGGAGATCGACAGCTTTCATTAGTCCCTTCCTCTTTTCCAAACCCAGGATATTTTACTGAATTTCTCTAGACATAAGGTGCTGGAGTAGATTCAGCTTTGCAGTGATGACAGGACGCTATCTGCTACTCTTTCATTGAACAGTTGGGCTGAGTGTTGCCTTCCTTATTACCGAGGGTAAAAAAATAATGTCATTATTAATGGTTGCTGGCATGTGGGCAAAGTTCAAAGGTGTTGGGTGAGGGCCAAGTTACGCACATGCCCATGGCTGCATGGACACAGGCATGCTCTCCTGTGTGGGTCTCCCTGTAGCTATGGGAAATATGAATGTATACGCAAATACTGCTATAGGGACAAAGCTCTCCGGTGTGTGACGGGGCTGATAGAGAGGAACGCTTTAGTGAATGCCATTCTGCAGAAGTCCTCATCTGAAGGTGACAGCAGCCACAAAATGGAGGTGTTAAAGAGAACTGACGCATCAGATAAACTCCAGCTGTCGCCTCCAGTCAGCGCCTCTTCTCCTTCCCCTGTCTGGCCCTCTTCTCTTGGCTAATATCCCCAATGATTAAGATTGAAAACAACTTTTTCTTCTTTTGCTGTCAGCCTCAGAGGTTGATCTTTGTTTTAATTCCTTTCGTTCTTTAAACAGCCTTGTTTCTCAAAGAAGAGGCAACTGAAACCCAGGAAAAGTCAACCGTTTGCTGCTTGACCTGTTTTTCTCTAGAAAGTCTGTAAGACACCTTTTAGATGCTTTTCTGTATTCCTCCAGGTATACACTGCTCCAGACCCTGTGCTCAGTACTTTTCTTTTCCTCTCTCAATCCCTGTTTAAAAGATCAGGTTTGAAGCTTTTTTTCTTGCTGCAAAAAGTCTTACAATACAGATCAGAGGACCCCAACCCAAAGTCTCTGAGGTCACACTCGGGTCACATCATCTAGTCTGAAACAGATTATCTTTGCTGTATTTTCTGGCTGAAAGTTTGGCGAGGTGGTGGAGGTTTGGTCTGCAAACAACTGCAAACTACTACAGTGGCCCCTAGTCCAAAAATTAATTGAACTTAGTAGACTCTTTTTCTGAATTGTTTCATAGGGTGACTTTCTCATAGCTTAACCTTAGCCAGGGGAAAGATGAGTCTGTTTGCAAAGAAAATCATCAAAGAGTTAAAGGAGGCTGCAGACGCAGAGGCTGCCAGTTCAGGATGCAAATACTCTACCCACTAAGCCAGCGCTAAAACTAGTGTTCCTCGGTGGGTAATAAAGACTGCTGTGTGGCTCTTCTGAGCTGAGATGAAAAGATTTGTTTGAGGTCCCTCCCAGGTACCAAATTTTTGCATGGCAGATCCTAAAAGCATTCCTGGCTCAAGTAACAGTGCCAGTAAGGACCTGTCTCCCTCAGCTCTCATAGCAGGGTAAGGCAGTCTTCCCTGCCTATACGCAACCCTGTTGTGATTCTCTCAAGCTGCTAAAATTGATCCCCCTCTGTGTACAGGTAAAGTATTTAGGACCTTTTGGGACACTTAATTTTGCTTCAATAAGCCCAAATGCATAAAGTTAAGTGCATGTGTGTATACAAGACCATGGGCTTTAAACGGACATTCACTGTCGTGCTGACAAACGGGCCAAACAGGTCTAAATATATCTCCAGCAACAGAAGTATCGAGACATCTATCAATCCATCACTATACCTCAGGATGTTATTTTGTGCAGCGAAATAAAAATCTTTTGAATTAATTTCTACTCTTATCTCAGGGGTGCTGTGGAAAATTATCCAATGGTGAAGAATGTCGCTTACTAAAGTCTTATTCTGTCCAAGTAAAATGGTTCATACATTCTTGTAAATAATCTACAGCACTTTGCTTTAAATAGTCCACCATCAGTTAGAAATCTCATAAAGAGAATGAAGCAATGAGAAAACGTTGTAGAACTGATCCCTTGATGTTGTTTTTTTCCAATAGTGTCTATTTTGAAAATATACTCTGCTATCTTACATGAACAGCATACAGAGAAGAGTTAAAAGTGGCACATTATCTTTCCAATGACATATTTAGCCAGTTATTCAGGCTATAATGAAGCTGTGTAATGAAGTCAATGTCCTTGAAAGTTCTTCATCAATTTTTTTCTCATCTGTCAGCATATCCACTTGCCGACACAATATTAATTAAACACAACATTTCCTGGAGTGTTGAAGTGAAGTCCCATCACTGATAATGAACAGGTTTAGGAGAGTCACATCCCAACAAAATTACTTTTTAAACCAGCCTTATTAAGCAGAAAATTAGACCTAAATCACCCTACAACATCCTCATTAAAAGCCACTGATCCTTGGCTGCTTCTATGTTCTAACATCTTTAATTAGCAAACTGCTAGTCTATCTGCCATGATAAATGCTATTAATCTTACCTTTCATTTGCTTTCTCTTAACCTATCGTTTGCCCACTTCAGGGAGACACATGCTTCCACCAGAATTCATTTTATTGCGTCTAACGTCCTTGTAAGAATGAAAAATGCGGTAGTCACGGGTTAAACGCGATGACTCTCTCCGCCCTCACTCCATCACTGAATTTCAGGATTTGCAGATATCTTGGATGGCAGACTTGCTGTGTTTGAGGGGAAATGAAGAGTATTTTCCAGTAGATACGTATGGAATACTGTTGTCAAGCCCTGATAGCAAACCACAGCGTAACCGTAGATCGGTGCCCTCTCTGCTGCCCTACTTAAACCAAGGAAGAGTTACAGACGTCAATTAAAAAATCTTCTGGGTGCCTATGAAAGCTCCACCCAGGGAAAAGATATGCTTTAAAAACACAACTGCATTTTAGAATTGTAGCTACTAAATCTACAGCCTTTGAGTAGCCTTTACAAAGCGTGACAGCTTCACAGCTTCCTTAATATTTGTTCACAGACGCTCCAGAATGTATCAGGACAAATAACATACCGCATTAGGCCACTTTCACGTTACATTAATCAGACACAAGCACGTAATGCGAGGCCATACTATGCATTTCAGAAATGCATTATTATTTGCTGTGTTCCCAGGTGCAAAATGCCGTCTTGTATGTGCAGTGCTTTCTTCTAGTTTATGACTATGGAATTGGGATTTTCACTAGGTTCATGCTGGCTGATTTTTGCAGTGTGCCTGTGCATCGTCTTCTTACGGCAAATAACACCACCACGTTCAGCTCACAGCTCTTGGGCAACAGAGGAGTACAAATTTGACCTCACCCACTCAAACATCGTGTGATAAATTCAGTTTGCGTTATTCGGTAGGTCTTTTCAACGGGCCTCTGAAAGAGGCTCTGACCTGGGTTAACGTTACGTGTTCTGATCGCAGATACTGTCCGCAACCTTCAATTTTAAGAGCTTAACTCTGAGGTTTGTCAGCATAATTTACTCCATTTACCCCTATTCATTTATCTCTTTCATTGTTATTATCCCATATTATGTAGTGACCACACTTGCGTCCCACAGATATAAACATCTTCCCTCGGCAGCTTTAATGAAAGCTGGTTTTAATTTCACATTGCCTTAGATTATTCTTATTGCTGATGGGCTGCTTCTTATTGCAGCCAGGTTACTCTAACTGCTGGGAAACCACAACCTTTTAAACTCTCATTTTAAGTCCTAGCACTAGGCTGTAAGGCGGGGGTTTCACTGGTTTTTCACTGTCTTTATGCGTCTGAAAACCAGGCATCTATTCTAAGCTACCTGTGCAGCTTCTGCCGTCAATGTCAAGAGATAAGCAACCCCAGAAGGTGACTTGTCCACCTATTCTACAGTGACATGAATTACCCTTGGGAAACCGTTAACTATTATTCCTCAGTATAGAGACAGCCCAGGCTTAATTCGTTGTCTGACTTTTAGATGTTGAGTTAGGTACAATAATCTGACTCCCAGTGATGTTTTTTCGGTCTGGAGCAGATGAGTCACGGTTCGTATGCAAGAATCATATTCGTGAAGCTGTGCTTTTCTAATGAAGCCCTTCTCTCAGCCCCAATATGTTTCCATTATCTTGCCATCAGGAAATAATTTTTTCTCCTGCACACAAAGACACATGACATGCTCATTTACCCGCACACGTGCGAAACCAGATTAACTACTCCATAAATTACTTAAAAGATTTTCCCAGAGAAAATGAAGAGGAAAGACATGTAATTTCCACTTCTCAGCTCCTGAATGAATGAAGATACTCTGTCTGCTCTGTCCATGACTATGTAGACAGACAGTAGAAATCGAGATCACTGAATTGTGATGACCGAGTTTATGTGAACAGAGGGTCTCCAGTCTATCCCAAGCTATTAATATTTTTATCTCAAAACTAACGACCACAGCGGGTTTTTTCATATTTGGGTTAAACTCCACCATCCTGTGCCTCCAAATCTGGGATATAGCAATCCTGAATTTTAACAGCTGGACCAAACGAAACCCCAAACTCGGGGTAAAACCACATCTGAATGGAAATCAAGATCAGAATAAACTTTTGGTCTAACTCAAATAGTGTTTCAGGCCAGCAGCTAGGATAACATGGTGAAGGAATCATAGGGCAGTGTAGCAAACAGACTGAAAGTCATTAGAGAGTCATCAGAAGATTTGTGATGAAAAAATATCAGCCTTTGCCATGACTGGACTGGCTACAGGGCATTCTTGTCTGAGCAGCTACCCCTCCCATCACCGCCAGGCTGAGCCACTTTCTGCTGGCCAAATCCCAACAAAACCCCAATCCGCTGCCCCTTGGAGGAGCTTTTAGAAGTTTTTAGATTATATGAAAGTGCAAAAGATGAGCGTTTCTCCAGCCGCAGGACCTGACGGGAGTGACACTCCTGTGGAGCATACCTGCCACATTCAGCAAATGAGCAGACACACCTTTTCATCTGGGTTGAATAAAATCTCTTCTGTGCCTCACCTGGTCACCTGGGTTGTCTCCTTTCGACCAGAGCACTCCTCATGTCATTTCCTAGCAGAGTCTTTAATGCCACTGAGTAGGTGAAAATAGTTCTTTCATTTCAGACAACTAAACCTGGCCATTAAAAGGGTTTCAGCCAGCAGAAATGTGTGTGTGTGTCATCAGCAATGCTGGGTGTTACGCAGGTCACCATGGAAAGGGCCAGAGAACAGAAATGAAGCGCTAGAAGCCGACTGCCCAAATAATGCTGATAACAAAAAGTGAATTTGATGAGGCTGGCACTTGTCTCATTGGAAAACAAGAAGGCTTCCTGAGGTTAGGAGAGTGATACTGCTGCAAAATTAGTGTAAGAAACATTAACTCCATGGCACGAACACCAAAAGCTGGGTGTCAAACTGGGAGGGGAATTACAGGCGTGTAAGTATAATCGCCTCAGGATGAGCGAGAGCAAACTGGGGCTGGTTCAACACCAAAGGCTAGGCTAAAGTAGGGATGTGACAATGAATAAAAAAATCCCTGTTAGAAGTGCCTTTTTTTCCTTTTTTTTCCTTGTACAAAGAAAAACAAAGGGTTGTTCCGCCAGTGATAGCACCGCCTCCTCCCACTGTGTATCAGTCTGACTTGTGTCTTGGGGTTACCACCTTTGTGCAGGACTCTCTGAGGCAGGAGCCCGTGGCTCAAACAGGGACGGAGATGCGGAGAAAGCAGCAAAGGACAGCCCTGTGATGACACTTGATGTTACAGACTGGTGCTTTCATAGACAGAGCCAGGATCTTGGCTGGAGTCTTTGCCATCTCCCCTGTTGCAGGGCAAGAAGCAAAGGGTGTTGCGAGAGGAGCTCAGAGAACCAGAAAGCTGCGTTTTGCAGCGAGGGCATGTCTCTATAGCAAAGCATTTCATAAACTCTGGCCCAGATTCTCCCTATGACTCGACTGCGCTCAGTGCAAGACGAGGACTGGAAAACAAAGGTGGCTTCAAGCCACCTTTATGCTTCTCCACTCTGGAAGCAGCTGGGGACTGGCTGGTCCCTGGGTAGGTTCAAGTCGCCTCGGGCTAGAGTAGCGGCAGGAGATTGCTAGAAAATAGCCAAGACGTAGCTACACCTCCTTTTCCATTGGCTGTCACTGCTCCAGAAGGAACCAGGAGGTGACTTGGGTGACATCGCTGCCACAATAGAGGCTCAGTCTTCCCAGGGACCCCGAGCGTGCAGAGAGAGAGAGAGGAAATGTCAGCACGGATGCTGCTGAGCAGGCAGCGTAATGGGCGGCTTATTTAGGAAAGCAGCAAGCTACGATCGTCTGAATTCAAATATGGTGAGCCACTCACTCAAGTCAGTGTGTGTCCATGGGCAAATGCCTTGATCTTTTCTGCGCCTCAGGGCAAGGCAACTGGAGAAGGAAGTCAAAAGCAACAGAATTTCACTAAAATGGTCAGACGCTGCTTCCAAATTTCGTTTAACTCTAAAACCAAAACTAAGTAAATATCTACAGACATGCACACTCAATATGGTTGAGAATTAATTTCTCACATATTTACATAGAAACTATTCTGTTTGCAGGCTGGATCAGAATCCCACTGAGGGCAGAAGCAGTTACAGGGGAGATAGTTTGCAAGAATGGGAACTTCAACAAGCGGTCTGGTCCTAACAAGTGCACACAAGAGCTCGGAAAGGAAAGGAAAGGAAAGGCTCTTGCCTGACAAGGGATTTTCGTTTTGCTTTTGATGAAATAAAATATAAGACCTCAAACATCTGCACAGGAGAGGAACGTTTGAGAAAAGGTGCTCTTTGCTGCATTGCTTACCCCCCAAAAAAGGGTATTTGTGAAGTGCTACAAGCAAGCACCTGAAAGAGGAGTCAAGTCATACAGGAATAAACTTGCCTACGTTCTGCAATCTCCCAGTACCAAGATTATTCTATACAGTGCCACATTCAATTGCAAAAAGGACCGTTAGGAGTAATAGAGCTCCTGTAACTAAAGTGTTTTCTGTCCTCAAATCTTCCAGGAAACTGATTGAGGCAAGAGGGGGAAAAAGCCAAAGGGAGAAAACTTGTTAGAAGTAAAATTGTATTTTCTTGGACATCAGAAAGGAAGTAAAACTAAGCCAGAGGCCTCCAAGTCAACAGCCATTTTAACATTTTGCGAGAGATTTTCATCTTTTTCCCCTACAGCCTCAGTTCTGCTGTAAACACCGAGCGCACCCACTATGGTTGTCAGCTGTGGAGTTTGCTTCACACTGAAGCTGCCAGGAGACAAAAAATACTTAAGGTAATATAATTCACAAACCGGTGGCATAAGGATTTCTTCATGACACCTCTGTGAAGAGCTCAATGCATACACTTACTTTTAGCAAATCAATAAAAATAGGATGCATGCATTTGGAAACCAGTAAAAGCAAAGATACGCTGGTTCTCCATCGTTCTAACTGCAAAGCTGCTGATGGCAGAACGCGAAACTAACACTCTGTCCTGTCCCAAGACATTACTTTCTTTTTTAAGGGTAAAATAAAATGATGAAAAATATTATTCGTGGGTTTGTCAGGTTGAACAGGTCAAGGCAGTTTTTCAGGAGACCAGTGTTTTTTATGCAATGACACTTTCTGTGCTACAGTCGAATGATGTTGTACAAAGTTTCATGAAAACATAATAAAAACATTCCAGTAAAGCTACCAACAATTGATGGAAAAAAGACACATTGGGTAAATTAATTATAGAAATATTCGTTCATGCATGCATGAGTGCAATATATGTGAAGACATTACAAATATGTATCTACATACCATGTACATGGATGTGCGTTTTACACAAACATGCCCGCCCATACAACCACATTTATCAGTGTAACCTGATTTTGAAAGTTATTTTTCTTCAATAATCAATTGACTGCTGTTTTCTTGAAGGCAAATACAAGCACAATAAATTCCTTACTGGTACTGTGGAAGAGGAAACATAACTACAGACTACAGAAAAGTTCAGCACTAGTAAATTCTGATGAACACCATTACTGTGATTACTCTTTGTGCAAAGATATGCCTGCCTCATTGTCATTTCTTATACTACATCAAGCAAAGGCTGGTGGGGACCTAGTACTGCTGTCGCCCAACTGAATGTGACCTTTTTTGGGTGACCGCGTGGCAGTGGGGGTTTTCCTACTCCTCTGGGAAAGCGTGAATAATAATAAAAAAAAAAAAGTGCAGACCCCAGGATGCAACCTAAGGTTTTAATAAGTACAGAAATTAAATAGATGAGCTTTTTGCTTTTAAATGTCAGCATTGCAACTTCCCTGTCATTTGCAGGAGAAAAGGGAAGGGGCTAAATATCTTGGGACGTGGCAAGTTTTAAACCGCATAATGATGGCGATAAAAATCTATAATGTCAGTTGCCTTGTGGCAATCAACAAACATTTCGCATTATGCTTGCATCTTAAGGTTTGCGGCCAAAAAACAGATTTGCCTCTGTCTCATTAAAATAACGAATGCAGTCCGAATGGATCTGCAATGATTCACTGTACGTCACACTAAATCACAACGCTTTTTGGAGCCAACTGACTATGGCCTCATTACTTTAGACAAAAGTAGGCTTGGAGGAAAAACTGGGGTGATGTTTTTTTGCTCAGCCATGTTTTTCCCTTTGAAATACTTAAGGCAAAAGAGCAGATAGTTTTTTCCCATTGGTAGCTGAGGAAGGTTGGGTTATATTCATAGTACAATTCCATATCAATATACATAAACACACAAAACATTAGTGTTAGCGTGGGGAAATAGAGATTAAGCAAATACAAATGGCATTAATGAAACAGATTTTAATGAACATGAATCACTGATGAAATTGAAGACTTAAAAATGAAAATAAGGTGTTAAATAATAATGATAATAATAATGATAATAATGATAATAATGATAATAATGATAATAATGATAATAATGATAATAATGATAATAATGATAATATTTTAACTGCTTCACTAGGGCAGGGAGTTTGAAAACCAGCATGCTCTCCTTTTCCGTTGTGTAAGATGTTATGTACTTCGGGTTTGTCGTCTGTGAGTGTTCTGCAAATTTCACTACCTGATGTATAGCAAAAAAATTAAACCCCATTTTTTTGTCGGAAACAGCTTGGCTAAATATCTCTACAAATTAATTTATTTTAAAACTAATACTTAAGATTAATCTATTTGGCCTTAAAGAAATTTCAAGATTTATGCTCATCGCTGTTTAGTATTTCAGGAATAAACATTAACTCAAATTTTATTATTGTTAAATGAAGCTAAGAATATTTAAAAAAATTAACTGGATCATTAAAAAACTATGCATTTATAAATACAATTAGAAATAAGAATTTGAGGTAACAGGTAAAAGAATGTGAATTTTGACTATGAAAAGATTACATAAAGTTCATGGTGAAAATCACGGTTCAAAACATCCAGATGAATGGCAAAGATCTCTCAAATATATTATTTGTTTTCATAATTTCTTCCATTTTCTCTCTTATGCACATATGCTTTATTGGAAAATGTTTGATATTAAGCTATTTTTCTACAAAAAACATGCAAACATATTTCTAATCTGACAGCAAAATATTTTGTTATATACCCATTAGGTATTTTTTATTTCAGGTAGAAGAAAAACTGCCTGACAAGTATTCATGGAATGACTGATTTAAATGTCATAAATCCCTGAATTTTTCATCTCCCTTTGAATGGAATGCCAAAGGGGATTAGAGACTAAAGACATATCACAAACAAATTTACATTATTAAAATTACTGTAATCAAGAGTCTTTTCTAGCCTTAATCAGGATTAGTGAAAACAAAAAACCCCAAGTTTTCTACTGTGCAATACTAATCAAAATTCTATCAAATGACAGGTAACAGAGTACAAGCAGTTTTGAAAACTAAAAATATTGGTTGGTGTATTCTAGTATTCTTAAAAAGTATTTTCACCTATTTGAGATCAAAGCAAATATTTCTCTGCTGATAATTCACATGGCAGGCAACAAGCATAGGTAAAAATAAATTTCAGTAACGCTGCAAAGTCCGACCTCTTATTTTCAGGAGCGTGTCCAGGAAACACACTTGTTTGAACATATGTTGTAGAAGCAGGAGGGAAAGGTGCAATGTGGAATGCTTGGTTTTGTTCTCCTAAACTATAAGCTAAATAACGTGAGTCGTGGCAAACTCAACTAGAAACCTGCCGTAAGTGAGAATTCAACCTTGCAGGACACGCGCCGCGACGCTCTCGCTGCTGAGCTGACAACAAGCAGGTTTGGTCTGAAGAACCACGAAAGCTCTTAAGCAAGGTCTTTATCCACCCTGCCCTACGCTTTACAGTTATGCTACAAGGCTAACAGAGTAAAGGGATAAAGCTTGTACAGATTTTTCTGGTCCTCTGGAGTCTCTTAAAGAAGGCAGCATTACGTTGGTTTTGGAAACCACCACTGTGCTCTGGAGCGTCAGGCCCCATCTTGCTGTCATTAATATCACCAGAAATGCCGCCAATTAGTAAAACAGCAGCAGGGTTGGACCCTACGTTCATTTCACCCATGTAAAATGTCAACTACTATTTTAAAATGGAAATGATAGAAATGTATGTGAAGAACAATCCTGAAAAATGATCTGAGAACAATGACCAATCACTGCCTAAAGTCTCAGAAACAAGCTCGGCAATGCAGCAGTATTCAGATATTGTGACAGTATGTCAGAAAATCAACTATACGGATTCAAGAACAAGGAAAACTGCATGATTCTCATGGCTTCTTTCTAGAACTCCAACCGATTTAACTTTTTGCTGGTATCTGACGTAGACAGCCGCCTTCTGGGCCCTCCATCTTCAAACCTGTTGCTTCCCTGTATTTGGTTAAACAAGATTTTACCTTGCAAGCTCAAGACTGCTAATGTTAAATTTTGACTGATGCAGTGCAAACTGACAGCAGTTTTCAACTCCCTTTTAGTTACGTTATATATATAGATTATTAAAACCTTAGTTTTGGTTAGTAACTAGAATTACGCAGCTTAAAAAGGCAACAGACAGCAGAGCAGCATCTCCTCTTTGCATCTCTTCCTAATGACACCTCATGCTGATCGTTCTTGAAGTTCAAAGAAAAACTAAGTGAGGTTAGAAAACAATATATTATCTTTAATTAAAAGTTGGCATTATGTTTTCTTCAAAGTGTGAACATACCAGGATAATGAGTACATTAGAACACATGATCTGTATTTCAGTTCCATTTGAGCATACACCATAAATCCTTCTTGGAAAAAAAGCGGGCATAACAAGAACATTTGAGCAGAAAAAAGATCTTCAGCATTTTGAAGTCCTCCCTTTACATTCTCTGAAACACCAACCAGAAGCAGACACTTAAAACCTCACATGGTACACAAAATAAGTTGGTTTTTTTTTTTTTTTCATAAGCCAGAGAAGGGGAAAAACAAATGACAAGTTACAGGATCTCATCCCCAGGATAACCATGCACATTTGCAAGGTCAGCATCGATGTTTCACACACACAAATGCAATAATCAGATGCTAGTTTATCCCCTCCCAAAAAAATCATCTTTCCAGTGGTATTAGGCATTCACTTGGCAGCGGTTTTAGCAGCAGCTCAGCACAAAGCATAAATCACATCAAAAGAGATGCTCTCCTGTTAATGGGAAATGCGAAGAGCTCGGTATGGGTTTCAACTCTCTATGAGAAGAGTTAAAATCCTACAAGTCTGTGGTGGCTAGAAGCAACACACAGGACTGAACTTTCAGATTAACGGAGAAGTTAGTCAACTTTGTTTTAGTTTAATATTAAATTTGTTTGTTGCAGGAAAAGTTATGATTGGACTTTTTACTTTTGAATTAAAAAACCTGTACTTTAAGGTTGATTTCAATAATGATTTACAAGTTCCTCTAGTATTGATAAGTTTGACATTTCTGTTTTTAATACCTAGCCTTTTAACAGTACTTAGATACTCAAGCTTGCTGTTTTTTCCTATAAAATTTTTCTTTAATGCAGGCTTTATCTTCTGTATTTGAAATTCCACATTTAGCCTCCTGAGATCATTTAATTCAAAGTGGGCTCTCAAAGAGCCTTCTGATTATTTCAAGGACTCTCAGAAGGTGGATTTTTAGGATTCTAGGTAGATACGGTAATATAAGCAAGCTTTTTACTCATGTAAATTATAGGAAAAGAATTAAACAATCACTGTACTAAAAATCATTGTTCAAAAAATATCTTGTCTCTAAGACTATGAAAAATTTTTTAGGCTCTGAAATTAGTGAGCCACTTTTTTTGCCATAGTTATTTGAGAAAGAAGCAATCATAAATTCCATTTTTATTAGCGTAAGTCTTTATAACCAAACTCATATTTAATATTAAGCTGTTAAATACTTCATTCTCCAACTATTTTAGTTTTGGTGAAAAATGAACAGTTAAACTAATTTCCATTTAAATACTTCCAACTGCTCAATCTTCTGTAACTTTCACCAGAAGGAATAAACATTTACCTAAAAATCATGATTCTATGTTAAACTGACCTTTTTCTTCAAAATATTATCTAGCAACAACTCAGTCTGCAAAATTTTAAATGACCTTTGCTGATCTGCAGTTTCCAGTCATTTTTGCTTCAGTAGTGGTTTTGGTCGGCTTTCAGCTTCATCAGATGCCTTTTAAGAGTATTTTCAAGATTTTCTTTTATGGAAAAAGGTACAACAGATAAACTGTTCTGTAAAACTATTCTGTAAAAAAAAGAAGAAATGAAGATATAAAAATGGAAATGAGCAGGAACCAGTTTTAAACATATGTCTTTATGAATGAGGCTTAATCACACACTTCGTTTTCTGAACACAAAAAGTCTTTTGGAAATGTATTAATTAAAATTAAGTGCCATAGACAAGGAGCTTTAGAGGGATGGCAGTCCTTTTCAAATTAGCATAACACTAGCGACAGGCATGGAAATTGGTTTAATAACCCTAAATAGTTACACCCCACTCCTAACACAAATGGCCACGGACAGCTCTGGCCCCTCAGGCTGCAACTGTACCAGTTTATGCGGTTGCTCTGACATTGGGTGGGTATTCCAATCTGAACAGAAATCACTGAATGCACCTCAATTATTATTATTATTATTATATAATGACTAGTGAAGCATACAAGGCACCAAAGCATTAAATGTCATAAACCAGAAAACCAAAGGAAACCAAGACAAGCAACATCAAAAACTTAGCCAGCGAGGGACTCACTTTGGAACTTGTACTAACACAGTCAATACTTGGCAAGAGATTATTAGTTTAGTCATGATACCAAGTGGCCCAAACCCCACACATAGGTCTAGGGTCAAGCCATAGGTATAACAGAAAACCAAGCCAAAGGGATAAGCAGAGTCTTTAAGCGATTTCCTTCCCTGCCATGTTTTACATGGGTGCCCTCGGAGCTAAGCTCAGTGCTACAATAACCCCTTTCCAACACCACTTTCAGGGCACAGCGTTCTCCAGCAAGTGTCAAAATAAACGAGCTAAATCTCTACCTGCTTAACTCTAAATGTCAGGCATAACCAACATTTTTTTGTGTGCTCACGATTCATGAGAAACTGGAGAAAACAACAAATGCCTGCTGATAAGGAGCTGAATGTCCACAAGCTTTTTCCAAGTATTCTGATCATTCACCTAACTTCACAAAGCCGCTCCTCCACAAAGGACAGCCACATCCGTCCCCGCTTTACCTTACTTCAGCAGGGCTTTTGCTTTGACTGCCAGCTGGCTTTAGAGACATGTAGGACAGAGAAAGTGGTTATTCATGTCTTTTATTTATTATAAATACACATAAATAAGTTAAGTGACCTTTTGTTTATCGTGATGAGCAACAACTTTGGAA
This sequence comes from Sagittarius serpentarius, assembly GCA_034782735.1. Taxonomy (NCBI): domain Eukaryota; kingdom Metazoa; phylum Chordata; class Aves; order Accipitriformes; family Sagittariidae; genus Sagittarius; species Sagittarius serpentarius. The sequence goes on from JAVKLA010000010.1 coordinate 29,388,423, forward strand.
AATCATCTGGAGAATTTAACCAAGCCGAGAAACAGGCAAAAAGCAAGCATTCGCATACAATCACAGGTTCCTCTCAGTTTAAGAACGGGCTAATTTTTATTTTTTTTGAGGGGAAAAAAAAAGCGCATCTTATTTTGAAGCATCTATTGTTTCATCAGGAGTACCGATCTTCCCCCTCCCATAAGCAGACTAGATGACATTTTCATCTGGATTTGTGGGTGCAGTCCAACCCCCGCTGACTACATAGGACCCCCCCCCCCCCTTCTGAAAGATTGCATAGTTTTGCAGCTGGATTTTGCTTCCTTCCCTCCCTGCCCCTGCTTCTTTTTAAGCTATTTTTAATACAAGTCAATCATTCCAAAGAAAACTCACTGAGCTTTCCATTTCCAGATCTCTCTCCCTTCCTGTTTTTCTATGGTTTAGTTTAAAAACTGCTCAAAAACTTTGTAGCTCAGAGCAAGCAGAAAAGCAACATTATGCTCACAGTCCACTAACAGGCTGGGAAGGAAATAACTCTACAGATGAAGCTGCATGTAGGGGGTAACTAAACAAAGTTGAGAGTGGGTGGTTTTGGGCTCCACATAAACTGCCAAATACTTCCAAATGGGGTGCGGGGAGGGGGGCTATTTAAGAGAAGCAAACAAAAAGAAAACCCAGACTTAACTTATGTTAGGAAGCCAGGGGTTTTGTTATTGGAAAGAAAAGTGAACAGAAAAAAAAAAAAAAAGAGAAAAAAAAAAAAAGAAGAAAATAAACCCAAAAAGCCCGAAGAAGCCAGAAGTCAAGGCTTGTCATTACAGTGTTTGCAGAGGGCGGAGGCGGCTCCTGTGAAGGCAGTGCATTTCTCGGGGCAGCCGGGCAAGGCCGCCCCGCCGAAGGGGTAGACGGCCGACTGTCCGAAGGGGTTGAGGGTGGCGGGCAGCGGGGTGCTCAGCGTCTGGCCCTGGTTCAGGTAGGCCACCAGCCGCCGCATCTCCTCCAGGGCCTGCGCCTGCATGAGGATGTAGTTCTTGGCCAGGAGCAGGGTGGCGATTTTGGAGAGTTTCCGCACCGAGGGGCTGTGGGCGTAGGGGATGACGGAGCGCAGCCCGTCCAGGGCGTCGTTCAGGTCGTGCATCCTCCGCCGCTCCCGCGCGTTGATGCTGAGGCGCAGCGAGCGCTGCTCCTTGGGCTTCTTGCCCAGGGCTCCCCCCTTCAGCTTGCCCTCTCGCTCGAAGGCCGCGCCGCCCTTCCCCCCGGCCTCGAAGCCGTCCTCCTCGTCGCCGCTCTGCTCGCCGCTACTCTCCGCCGACTTGCCCAGCGCCCCGGGGTGGAAGTCCGCCCCGCCGCCTCCCGGGTAGGCGCCCCGCGGGCCCTCCGCGCCGCCGCGCACGGCTCCGTAGGCGAAAGCCGACGGGCCGTAGCCCGGGGCCAGCGCCAGGTACGCCTCGCCGCCCAGCGACTTGAGCTCGGCCATCGCCTTGGCGGCGGGGAGGCGGGGGAAGCCGCGCTCCGCCGCCTCGGTGCTGAGGAAGAAGAGGAGGAGGAGGAGGACGAGGAAGAGGAGGCGGCCCCGCCGCTCCGCTCCGCGCTGCGCC
>JAVKLA010000010.1:29390153-29426555 GCA_034782735.1 Sagittarius serpentarius
CGGGAAGGGGCGCGGGGAGCGGGGCCGGCCCGGCCCGGGCCTTCCCTTGGTGGGCGGCCGCCCTCGGCCCTCGCCCCGCTGCCGCGGGCCCCGCGGCTCCCCGCCTTTTCGGGGAGACAAGGTGCGCCTGGCGGAGGGGTCGCCGCGGTCCGACGGGGGCAACCGACGCCCCTCAGTGGGCACCTGGGGATGAAAGGAGGCGCTGCCTGAGGAGCGGCAGGACAAAACAGCTGCCGACAGTGAGAGGGAATGGAAACGAGTCACTGTGGCCCCTCTAGAACTTATGTTTGCTGGCTGGGACAAGGCAGCGGAGGAGAAACTGCCAACGTGAGCAGCGCAGCAGCAGGAGTATTACCTCTGCCTCACTGAAGCTGCCCCTGGATGGCGGAAGGGCAGGGGAAGCATCCTGAGTTTGTAGCGCAGTCTCTGGCTTGCGGTGTCTGAACCCTCTGGAAGTGTGAGAGCAGGTTCAGCTCTCGGAAGGTGATAGTGCTGAGCTTCAGGCCTGCGAATTTGCGCATTTCCCTTTCTAAAATGAATGAGAAAAGGCGATGGTCGAGCTGATGCTTCAGGCTGCTTCTCACTTTAGCCCTTGTTAGCCCCAGAGCAAATAAAGAATTGATTAAGGAAGCAAAATATTTTCTGGAGATTTTTCTAGTGTCGTTCCCAGGGAACACTGGGAAAGTGAACACTGCCCCACTCCAGAATGGGACCACAAACTGCTGCATGTACATGTTGCAATGGGAGGCAAAGGCATGCAAGGTCTTGACAGCTGTGGGCATGGCTTGCTGATCAGGTCGTTTTGATTTAGGTGAGGATGACAGAGGAGGCACCTGTTGTGCAGAGAGATTTCCAAGGCAAAGGCCCTGTCTATTTCCATTTTCTTCAGAGGCTTCCTTTTCTCCTCCCTTCCGTGTGCCAAAAAAAGAAATTTGGTCCTTGGTGGCTCAGACCGGCTCTGAAGGGACTCTGTCCTTCCCAGTTGTGGGTACCAGTAACTAAATGCTGAGCTTGGAAAGGAAACAAACCACTCCACATCGTGGCCTGCAGTGCGGGGGAGTCCTTGCCGTGGCAGGTGGAGTGTCTGGCCCGCGGAGAAATTCAAGGAGCATCCAAGGCAGCCACTGGCAAAGGTGAGAGCTGCATAGAGAAGGATCATCAGGATGCTTTGTCCTGTGTTCCTGCATTGAGGTGTTAGAGAGGGTCTAATCTTTAATTGGAACAGAAAGAGGTCCCCATCTTTTTTTTTTTTTTTTCCCTAGGCTTCTGAGACTGCTTCATGATACTGAGTTTTGGTATAAAGATAGTATAAGGGCATACCAGGCTTTCTCCAAGCATGGCACGTGCTTGGTCCAGGCCCCTCAAGTGTCTGCTTATAAAGGATGGGATGAATCCTGTGTAGTCACGTACAGATGCGAGCAGGTGGATATTGCCTACAGGCAGATGCAACCAGTTGATGCTGATGTACCTGGTAGGTTATTTGCTGTAGTAAATAGCTTGGGTGTTAAGGTGACACAAGGCTTTTTCCAGAATGTGTTTTGTTTTTCTCAGGCCCTCTACAAAGCGTAGTTAGCTTGTCCTCTTCCCATCACCTCCCTTTGTGCAGTGCACTAACGTGAAATGACAAGCTTGTCTCTCTTCCTTCTCCACATCAGAGCCAAGAGTGCCGAGATCTGCAGTGACACATGCACCCTCACTCGTGGTTGCAGAGCTGCTGCCTGGAATGAAGCTGTTCTCCTGCTCTGTGAATGTAAGTCTGGAAGGTTGCGTTTCCGTGTTTCGGAGTAGTGGAGCACATAAAACTAGGTGCTATCCAAGCCTGGCCGTCAGAGTGTGCACAAGGTTTGACCATCGTACTTTTCACTGATCCTTTCTTATCTCACCTCCAGTGTCTGAATGCGTTACAATACTGTCACGTCTCTTTTTTGCTACCCTTATCGGGCTTATCAGACCATGAAGACTGATTACTGATTTTAGTCATTTAATTGTTTTATGAGAACTGGATCACTTAACTACTCCTGGAACAGATCACTGTATATATTCGTGGTGACTTTCAAATACAGGTGAGCACAGCTTAACTTCCGCTCCTCTCTGGAATCAGTCCCACACTGCAAGTGATAGTAGACAAATGGAAGGAGGTACTAGAATATTATCACTGGTATAAATCATTCCCATGAGAAAGATGTGCAGGGATTGTTAAAAGCAGGATTGTCCCCTGTTAGAAAGGATTTACCTTTTTTTGTGATGTGTTGAGATCTTGCAATGAGAAGGACTAGCAGTGTTATAATGTTTCAGGAGTTCTGGTTGTAAAGACACGTTACAAGTATTGCTGGCTTTCTATGTATGTCACATGCATTTATCAAAGCTAATGCCAGGAGCAGCAGTGGGCTGAAAATTAGACATAAACACTTTTCACCCACGCTCTCTAGTGCTTTAATAAATAGATGAGTTCCTTAAGGGTTATTTCAATACTGAAGGGCAGCTTGGGACGTATATTAACTATGAGAGAACAGAGCAGAAGGTTTTGCTGCCTTTTATGTGATTCCGAAACGGACAGCTGAGAGAAATCATATGGAGTCTGTATGACTCTGAAATCAAATCAGGTTTAATGTGCTACCAAAAAAAGGGCATGGAAGAATTTGTTTTGGACTTCTCCCTCAAATTTCAGCTGTGAATATGCATCTTTGAAAATATTCAACCTGGTTTCTCACTGAAAACCGAGAAACAGGAACATCTGATTTGGATTTTGATATGTTGGACTAGAACAACAAAAAACGAAGATTAAAAAAATAGCAGAAGGGAGTGACTCACATGGAAGAACATGGCAGAAAATAAAATCTCTTCAAAGTGCTTTGGGGAAAAATGGACATATGCAATAGGAAATAAAATTATCAGATGCTGTATGAGTATTTGCCAGCTTTACAGTGGGATTTTTTCTTCTACTGTTTTACATATTCAAAACTTGGTGTGAATATTTAATAATTAATAGCAGACTATTATCACTGCAATTATAATAGTTATTGTAACTATAAGTTCCTCAAGGCAGGACCTATACCTTTATTAAGACTTTTTCAAGTCACAAACTTTTTATAAATAATAGGCAGTGTCAGTGATTTGATTACTGCATTCCCCACATCTGCCTCCATAAATTCAAGGGGTTTCTGTTAGCTTGACAAGGCAAAACTACCTACAAAGAGAAACACTTGCTGCTTAACTGCGTACAGGGACTGAACCACGAGCAGCACAGACGGCCAGGGCTGCACTGACCATCGTTTGCTGCTGGGGCTATTTCAGCACTACAGCTCCCAGGTTCAGCTGCAGCTTGGAAACTGCTCTCATCCTTCTGGGAAAAAAGGTGAATTTCGAGGTTGTAGCACCTGTTACTACAGAAGGAGCTTGAATACAGTTTATCTCAGTTTTGATGCGAAGAGAGGGAGAAAAGGATTGAAATAATTACATATTTTCTTCAATTTCAGTTTTAGTTTTAAAGCCATGCACCTGAATCAAAAAATGCATCTTACAGTGTCAGTGCCTACTGTCTGAATGTCTAGAGGACTGGAATGAGGTAGGACTAAGCTATGAAGCACAAACCTTTTCTCAGAGCTACATGTTACCTATCCCATGTAGATAAAAGACCTCAGCATTTGGGATGGACCTATTATTGACAGGTATAAGAAAATTAGTTGCAAAGGGTGCCACATTGATTTAAAAACTTCAGTTGTTTTGCTGGATAACAACATTTTTGACTGAGGGACCAATTCACAAATGGATTTTTTTTCCACCAGAAAAGAGGAGGGGGCGACCATGAGAAAGGCATCTCCGTCCCTATCAGCCAGATTTGGATATTAAAAGTAGAACGAAACAAAATCTCTTGAAAAGACCAGAAGGAAAGGAGGTCTGAGAGAGACCAACATGCTCCGGTCTTACGGTTTTTTTAGGGGGGGGCGGGGGTGTCGGGCAGCCGGGAGCAGTCGCCAGTGCGGCGGTCCCATCCTGACACCTAGCGACCACCTCCGTCAGAGCCCCGGGCTTCCCGGGCACCCACCATCCCTCCTCGGCATCCAGGCAGAGGTAGTCAAAGGGCTAAAGATTCAGAAGTAACCCAAAAGGCTAACAGGCACACTAAGGGCCCTGAGCGCTTATGGGTCTCGGGTTGTAATCCCACACCCTGTATTTTGGCCGCCTGCCCTGTAAATACGACCCTGTTCCTGGTGGCAGCTGTCACTGCAGCAAGCCCGGCAGTCTTTGGACCTTTTATTCAGACAAACTAAAGGAGAGTGGAAAGTGAACAGGTATTTGAGCATCAAAATCAGTGAATGGATCATCTGCTGCTGAGTAAAAATGATATTAGGACGAGTGGAGTTATTCTACCGAAAGCTCAACTAGAACTGCTGGAAACAGTGGGTGAATGCTTGTTTCTATCAGGTGCAATAGGAGAAGATCAGCAAGAATAACCAGGTAGAAAAAGCGCAACCTATGGCAATGCTGTGCTGCTTCTGGCTGTTTGGAAATGGTAGGTAGGCAGAGGACAGAAACTCAAGGCAGGGAAAAGCAGGTAGAGCTCCGTCTAGCAGGCATCTGGCCAAACACATATAGGTCTGGGCTAGCTAGAGGTCACAGCTGTCGCCGGGAAGCATGACAGGAGTGTAAGAAGAACTGGAGCTGCTGAAGTGTTTCTGCTGACTTCTTGTCTGTTGCTTGTCCATCACACAGCTGAGGCTTTCCTCTCAAAAAATCCCTGAGTGATGCAGGAACATACCATTTTTGGTTTAGGGAAGAAAGATCTTATGGGTAAAGCACAGGACTTTGGATGTAAGACTTCTGTTCTCAGTCCTACCTGAAGCTTACTCGGGTACTAACAAGGAGTTTGATTCTGATTACAAAACCTGCCTGAAAAATTAGGTGGATGTGTAGTCTATGGTTATGATCCTCCCTGCCATAGTGGCTATACTAATTATGTATTGATGATAATATAAAAGACAGTGAAATATTCCTTTACTGTCTGATCCCGCAGAGACCACCACAATTCCTACAGCTTATAAGAGCAGCCTAAAGAGTTTCAGTACAACAAAGTGGTCAATACTGTGTCGCTTTTCAGACACAAATGATGATGAAGTAAGGCCTCCGTCAGCAGTAGGGCACTTTCTGAAGGAGGCATCTGACAGGGAAGGAATAGACGTTCATGCAACTTTGAAGGCTATTTTGAAGCAGTTTATTCAAAGTAAGAGTTTGTTTAATAACGACAAGCCTCTGGGATAGGTTTTGCTCTGCTTATGATGCCACTCTGATAGTCGTACTTTTTCCCCTTCACTAGGTGGCAGCAAGAAGATAGGTATAAGGAGTTGCAGGATTTTTTTTTTTTTTTTTTTTTATACAGTAAGCGGAGAGTTTTCAACTGGTTACCTGTTTGAATGGATTTCTTTAGCAGTCCCCGTACACACACAGTCCTCAACAACCAAACCAGCCAGCAGCAAGCTGGTCAAAAGCACTGGCGGAGGTGCCTGGAACATCTCTCTCCCAGGCAGGAGAGAAGAGATGCTGCGTAGCTACGGGCTTCGGTGCATGTTTCAGCGTGGAAGGAGAGATTATCTGGTCTGCGGTTCCCTCTGCTGGCAAAATCTCTCCTTGCATCAGCCGGGCTCCGAGGCAGGCCGGTAACTCCGGCTGAGCTCCGGGTGGAGCAGCCCCACTGCGAACAGGTCGGGCCGAGGGGGGTTAGCACAGCAGACGGCATGGGGAGGAGGGGGGACAGGGCCACACAGAAGTAGCCTCGGATGTGCTGCCTGGGCACAGGGCCGCAGTAGCCCCTGCTCCTTACAAGAGCAAGGGGGCATCGTCCTTTTGTTCCCATCCGGCTCCAGTTTAAGCTCGCAGATGGGATACTGGATATTGAAACTGGATATACACTTCTTTAGCACTAGGACAAAGTTCTTTATGGCAGCCAGCAATGCACGGAGGGCCCTTAGCTCTGGCTATACCCTCTACAAACTTGCTGAACAGCCCTCATCATTGCTTCTGCTAAGGGAAGGGATGTGTGGATATTGAGCCCTGCACAGAGAGGAGGAAGCATATATTTTCAGGGAGAGTTTGAATAGTCTTATGCAGAGCTATATCCCAGAACATAAAACCTACTAAAGAGAAGACAGAGTGACAGGAACCCCAGCTGCCCCTTTGGAGTCCAAGCAAAAATGTTGCCTTCCTTCAGTGAAACAAAACCAAATGCAAAACACAGTCCATTTCTAAGCTAGAAGAAAGGTTCAGTGCATGCCTTCCTCTGTTCTTCACAACTCTTATAAAGTCACTGCGTCTTGGTAACTCTCCACAGCTGGGCACAAGGAGCGGCTGGGATCTCTTTCCTAGCCAAAGCAAAGGAGATAGCCTTTCTTTGGTCCTCTCCTGGCGCAGGGGACTGCATGACACCACCACGTAGATGCTTAGTTTGCCAAGAAGAAAGTGTTGATGGAAGCAGTAGGATGCAGAAGGAAGGGGTGAGCTGACTGTTCATAGCTGAATGACTGTATAGTTATGGCGTGGCTAGTGGGATGTGTAGTGTTAATGTAAGTGCATGGTCAGGTTGGTGCAGGCTGGCAATCTTGGGCTTCGGTTTCTGTGTTAAGTATAATAATGAATCCCTTTTGTCACAGCGTCAAGTCTTAGAGGCATTAAGGAACGTGCAGGGGATTCTTCTGCTAACTGACTTTCTAAGACACTGGCTTCTCCCACCAAGTATGCATGTTTTGCTCTTCCCCCTCTGCAGAATGGACCCATGCATTAGAGAAGGTGATGCTTGAGAGACCTGGATGTGACAGATGGCCTTGAAGAAAAACTGAAACGGAAAGATGTTCCAGTGTGGGTCAGGGCTGACAGTGGATGCAGGGTGTGTCACGGTTCACAGAAATGGGGCCAGGCATTCTATCAGAAGGTTTTTAGAGTAGGGTTTTAGGTTCAGAATAAGGTCTAGACTTCTCTCCCAAAGACACATGCTCTATTCTCTTTCCTGCCTTTCAGAAGATTTCTGCTTCTCTGGGTGCTTTCTGTTCCCTCCTGCAATGTGAATATCCCAACCTAACGAGTGTGGGAAAACTTGGCTGTTCTAATAAGACAGGGGAGCAGTCGAAAATGGATTAAGAAGGGATTGAATGTGTCTTGTGAGAGCTCGGCTATTGATTTCTAACCCTCCCATTCTGATGTTATTGCAGAAATGATTTTCTTCTGCACTGTGCAGAGATTAAATATTAATAAATAGAAAATTAAAAAAAAGGAGGAGAAAAAGACCAGCTCCCAAGACATCCCACTGCACAATTAAAAAGCAAATGAAGGATTTCTAGAATGAAAAACTTTGTTTCCTCAAGTTTTCTTGAGCTCAGAGTAGAAACATAAGGGGGTTTGATGAGATCATTTGTAAAATTTCTGTTTAGTGTTTTGCAGCAGAGTTGTGTGAGTTTGAGCCACATCCCGTTGCAGTAGGTTGAGTATAAAGATAGAATAAAAAGGATGGAGATTTACTTAGATCCCATTCACCAGTGACCCATTTACTCACTGATGATGAAGTAAGGGGGAAGATGCAGGTCTACTCTGGCTTCGCTTACGCTGCATCCTGCAGTCGTACTCAGTTCCATTAGGTTTCTATTTATTATTTAACATGGGAGATGGAAGACAAGGCACACCAAGATGATTTTTATGTCCTAGACGTTTCACTTGCACAAACATTGCACAAGCTGCTACTTCCCATGAACTCTGTGGTTCCCAAGTGAAATGCACATCCTTGGGTTTCTGAAGCAGGAGAGGAGCGGACAGGCAGCCTTTGCATGCACATCAGGACTCATAATGCGCACAGGCTTTGCAAGGAAATCTGCTCCCCACGTTGAGCTCTCTTATGAGAACTGCAGTTATCATCCTGCCCCATCTTCCCCCTCATTCCAGAGAGCCGGGCAGTAACTGAATGAAAAAAGGGCAGAATGAGAATCTCCCATCCAACTTCTGCAAGATCAGTATTCTCTCTGTAGCAGGGCACACATTGAAAATGCAAATAAAAATTTGGAGGCATTTAATATGGAAGACCATTCTTTTTCAAGGGAGTTGTTACCATGAGAAGGGGGCTTGCTAGGGTCTTATCCAAAGGCTGTGGAAGTGCATGTGTGTCTGCCACCCACCATTCACATTCTCTCCCAGCACCCTAAAAGGTTTCTTATGTTGGTACATTGTCCAGCAAATTCAGAGCAAAGTTAGTGAGTGGAGACAACAGAGGAAGGAAGAGGAAATAGCTCTAGGGTTCCATGAGCATAACCAAAGGCAGGATTTGGCCCACTGCTTTTCTCCGCTCCCATCTGCAACAGTCAGCAGTGTTGCTGGCTGATTTCCATTCTAATCCAATAGCTTTCAAGCTGCACAAGAGGTATGATTAATGTTTTACATCCCAAAGAGGCCCTTCTTTGACAGACTCATAGCTGGACATACCTTGTCTCTTCCTGTCTCTGTTAATCTTCTTTTTTATGATCTCCCTTGAATTTAGTGGCCGTGGCTGGCTGTGGCTTTGCTGCTGTCAGTTCTTCATGGCCTTAATGCTCAGCCATTTGAAGTCAGCTCACTGGCTTTGGATCCTGTCCCCACGTTACTCGTTTCATTATGGTCCTGTAGCCTGTTCTTTGTTTCCTCAGCAAAGTAAGCCCGGGTGGGACTTTCAAGATAGGTGGGCAAGCCTGTGGAGAGAGACCCCTTACATGGATGGCAGAAGTGCTGACTGCTGGTAGAGGAGGAGGAAAAGGATTGTTTCTCTGGATTTAAGGGAATTTGATAGATAAATTTGTGCCAAACACATGGTCAAATGGAAACCTGGCCCTGGGCTTCAGATTCTGCTGCAGGGCTGAGCAGATGGGGCTCCAGTCTTTACTCGTTAGCCGATTCGCTGTGTGCCTGAAGTGGCCCAGGTCCTTGAAATCAGTGGGAGTCAGGAAGCTAAAGGCTTGTGAAACCCTGGCTATAAAGTGCTAGAGCTTCTGCAGCTTAACAAGTGACTGCCTATCAGCAGAGCTGGAGTACCTAATCATGTGCAGTCTCAGTCTGTTCTGAAAATAATACATCCTAAATTGGAGAGTGGTCCAAGAATGCTTATATAGACAGTTATTAGGGATCAGCTGATAGGTGGTAGCCCTGTAAGCCACTGTAAATCAATTGCTTTCTGTTATTCCTCATACTCTCAGCTGCTTTCTGTGCTTCAGTTCCTCGTCTTCAAAATAGCAGTGTTTGCAGTCCTGGGGCCTGAGAGGATCATACACAAATGATTGTAAAGCACTGATATTGTAGATAATGCTAGAGCCTATACATGTTCTCCAGTGTTGCCTGGTAAAATGGTACAGTAATAGAAAAAAGTGAGTAAATGCCCTTCCTGGGTGTATAAAAAGAGCTTGTGCAGATTATCCAGCACGTCACACCTAGGTTTAGAAGCAACATACGGCATTATTTGGCAGACAGTAGGCAATATTTAGTGACTACGCGAGCTATATATAATGGAATTACGGAGGGTGTGAGAAAGCAGTACCTCCTCCCATCTGCCCCCCCTTAAGGGACACAAATGCTTTGCTATAACACTGTTCCCCAAGAGCTAGAACTTTAGCAAATAAGGGACTTTATTAAGTTGTTAATAAGATTTCATTTTCTCACTAATGCTGTGGTGCTACATTATTAATTTAAAACTGTATTTAGCCTGACATGCTAAAGTGCTAGGCCTCATTATTAATGCATAAACCCATGCCTCTGTTGTTTAATTAAACACCATGATTATGAAGTTCTGATGTGGTTTAATGATAGCAGGCTGGAGTGGCAGTACATTCCTGTGCTCAGATCTCCCCCATTCCCCCCTCCTGCTCCTTTCTCCTTTCATTTCCCTTTAAAAGCACAAATGCAGTTGTTGTTCTGCTGAATAAACACCACATGACAAATGATGTTGATCTTTCCAAGGTGACATAGAATTGCATTTTTATTTTCCTAGGCTTAGCTTCTTATTGACCAGAGATTTCTATCCTCGATTTTTTAATGGCTCTGAAGGTAACTGTTTGTGTTTCCCCAGAAGACAATGTAATCCTTGCTCCCAATAAAGTCAACAGGAGTTTCCAACTGATTTCAGTGGGGCAGAGTTTCACCGAAAGGCAAGAAAAGACCTAGAGAAGAAGCCTAGACCATTGTTGTATATGTCTGTTTAAACATGGTCGTTTCCAAACAGTTGTTACCTTGGAGATGGAGCTTGGTCAAGGGAAGATGATGTTGTACTGAATCATGTAAGAATTAAATGGATCTAGACCAGGATAGTAAACCCTGTGGACATTTCCTTGTTTCAGTTTCCCCACTAGCATGCTTCTGCATCGGGCTCAAGTGTTTTGGAGTCATTGTTTCATGTAGCCCGTAATTTATTGTATTCTCCTTGGTGTCCTTTGCAAGACCAAGACTTTCTGGGTGTTTCTGAGAGACTTTCTGCTACGTATTCCCTCCTTTCTCCCCTCAACATTTGGCTTCATCATCTTACTCCTCCCTGTTCCTTGTGATGATTCTTTCTGAACAGCAGCTTACCCAACTTGGCTTGCAGAGCCTCTTACTTTATTGACTAGGAATAAAATTAAACATTCTTATGTACTTTCCTGATTAATAAGGATTTACGCAGATCAGCCCTCTGTGCCTTTGTTTCTCTCCATACCCCTTGCCTGGTTGTCTGTTCAAACAGGAAGTTCTTGGCTTTGGAGCCTGCCATCTTCCAAACTTTGCAGTCCTCTCTCTCTCTTTGGAAGGCAAAGCGGGATTTGCTGTGGTCTTTACTGGAAGCAGAATTTTATCCCAAGCGTTTTTAAGCCAAGGCAGACACTGGTCTGGCTAGAGGAGAAGGACAATGAACAAGTTGCATGACTGCATCAGGACTGCAGGAGCGCTCATCATTCTCGCCATTTCTAGCAGGGTGGGTAAAGTCCCTCTCTATTGCCAGCCAAGTGCATTCACAGCTGACAACTAGTGCTTTGCTCAGCGGAGCCCAAATTCTGTTTTTAAATAGCCATTTGTTTGAAACACATCTTCGATTCTCTTCCTTGTATTTCTCAAAGAAGAAATTTGTTCATTATAATCAACCTTCCTTCGCATTCTTGCACTGCAAGTGAGTGCACACATCTGTTCTCTGCATGGGCAAATACAACCGAAATGTTACCAAGCTTAATTTCCTTTAGTAGATTTTTTTTTTTTTAAGTATATGTTCAGCAAAGTAACCGTCCTCTAACAAAGAGATGACCTTTTTGCATTTATGTAGTGCTTGTTGCTAGGATTTAGATCTTTGCTGAAAGCTGTTATTTCTCTTAAGTACAGGAGAAAGTGCATTTTCACCTCCATCTGGGTAAACTGTCATTTTCTACTGTTCACTGCTTTTCTCACCATGGAATAATAATTTGAGGTTCAGTGGATTTTTTTGAGAGAATGCATTCCAGGAGTGTGGTGGGGCCTGGGAAGTCCTTTACGTTGCTAGTGGGGGAGAAAAGGAAGAGGAGAGAGAAGGCTCCTGAAATATTTAAGGCTTCTGAGTACTGCAGTTGCTCAGTTGCTGCCATCAAATCATATTCAATTTAGGAGGGTCATGCAGGTATTTTATAATCATACACAAAAAGCAGCTGGTGGGTAGCTGAGAAGCTATGCATGTATGCATAATATATTATTTTTTGGTGGTAGCACTAGCATCCATGGGAAGCCACTTTAGGTAGATTTATGAGGATTCTGTCCAACCGTGATACTGATGAATAACAGAAATAATCTAATATTACTCTTTGTATAGCTGTGTTACCGGTGTTATTAGAAGTCATACTATTAATACGTAATGCAGTAGGAACTAAGCCACTTCACATGCAGTAGGCTGTAACAGAGTGAAAGGGAGAGTTAGACACGTGTTTGCAGATCACTTCATGAGACATAGAAATTAGTATCTCACTCTTTCTTTAACTATTTCCTGTGTTAGTTTCTGTAGATAGTGAGAGATGAAAGAAACTGGAAAGAACAACTTGACTAGTTATCTCTCTTTTCTTTGCAAATTCAGCATGGGAGAATCCCTCAATTCCCTTGGTGTTGGAAATGTATGAAGACCCTGCCTGCTGGGGAAAAGGACCCAAATACTTCAAGCATGTGCAGCTGCAGTTGTCTCCAAATAGGAACAAACAAAGTAAAAATGTCTCCTAAGAATATTCACACTTTTCTTGGTCAAAATTGCTCTTCAGACACATGACTTCATAAGTTGGATATACTGTTTGCCAGTCTCACAGTATTTCAGGAAGTGGAAGGCAGTATCGTAAGCATTTATCAGTCGTGTAAAATAATTGAATTGAATGGCACAAAATTGCACCGCTTCGTGCAGAGTGCATTGGATGCTGTGGTTTCCAAAAGGTCAGTCAGGCCAGCGAAGTTAAGTTAGCAGGAATAGTCCCTCTTCACATGCTCTTTCTCTGTCTCACAGGCACTTAGAAGAGAGAGAGCGATCGACAGTTTCTTTGCAATTGAAACAACTAAAATTAATCAAGTCCAAATCCATCCTGTCCAATTCAGCTGGATCAGAAGCCCTTGGTTAAGCAGCCCCTGAAAGTCTATCAGAAGTTTATTAGTATGGTAATTTATCTGGGTAAGCACATAAAGATGCTAATTGAAATGGCTTTTTATGCATTATTTTTTAAAGGCAGAAAGGCTGGGGATTTTCTGGGAAGAAAAGTAGAATTGTCACTTATGTTTCATCATGTCAAAATGTTATAATTTCATTATTTTCCTATGCTTCACTTTAATTTTTTTATTTTAAACATGAAGAACAAAGAACTTGATACTCCAAAGATTTGGGGCTCATGCCACGTCTGGTTCTGGTCTTGATGCATGGAGATAGATTGAATTAATCAAACTTCTTCACACTGCTATTTAATCGGGTTTACAATTAGCTGAGGGCTGCAGGTCTCCCGGGCCTATCAGCTTTGCAAGCAGAAGCTGTAATACAGCAGCTCTGCAGCCGCACACTGGGAGTGCCTTACAGACCAGATTGTCATAATGTGGCATGAAATTAAAGCGTGATGTTACTTGACAACAGAATTTCAATTTCTCCCTCCCCCCCTTTTTTCTCTTTAACAAAGTCTCTACCTAGAGATAGGCCTCCCTGTTGAGTTGCACCCACCTGCTCTAAGCTACACAGCTGCCTTCAGAAGAGTTTCTGATACTATTAAACCAATCTGTGTTCCATTACAGTCATTCTGATATTCTTCCCTGTCTGCTTTCAATGGCAGATTATTTTGCTGTGAGGAGCTAATAAGCATACAGCTTTTAACTTGTTTCAGTTCTTACTCAAATGTATTGATTTTGTCTCTCCCTCTCTTCTCACAACACAGAGGGTTTTCGCTGGTGTCTGTTCTCCCCAAACCTGCCTGCACAGTTGTGTCAAGCCTCCTCAAACCCACTTCCATTCAGATAAAAAACACGGAGGAGTGGAGAGCCTGGGCTGGTTTTTCCCTCCATGACGCCTCATCTCTTGAGAAGCAGTGTGGATGCACAGTTTGGAAATGGGATTTATAATTCCCTCTCTCACAAGGAAGTCAAGATCTTGTGAACACCACCACCACCACTAATTAATTATCTAGATGTTGATGATTTTGTGTTGCTCAGGAAACCTGTCATAGGAAGAACTGAAAAGAAGCACATAACGAACCCAGACGGCCTGGGTGGAAAGAGGTGAGGATCAGGTCAAGTTGGTAATGGAAGATGTTATTCCCTCCTTGAAGTGACCTGGAATCTAATCTAATTCAATGTACACCTTAGAAATCAGTGGGTAGAGGTGATGAAGCGTCCCCTGCAGTTATAAAGGAAAAGGTTGGGCATATGTTCCTGATGGTGAAATTTGATTGTGGAATGAGCTCCCAAGCTGCAACTTTTGAAAGTGCTGGAGTTACACTGGACAAGGAGAACCACAGTCTAGGTTGAGAAGCCTGGCCAAGTGGTGTACGTGGGGATCCACCTCTGGTCCTGCTGAAGGGAATGAGCGAGGCTCCTGCAGAAACAAGGTGTCTGGCCTTTGATGACACAGTTGGGTTTCTGTGGACCATGCTCACTGTTTTCTCATGACTTCTCTAGGTCTGGGAAGTGATCAGACCCACTGATGGCCTGGCCCTTCAATTTGCAATGGTGGATTCTGCTCATTAGTTCGGTGCTTTTTTCCACCTCTGAATTAAAGTGTTTAAGTTCCGTTTCTTCTAATATCAGACACTGAGTCAAAACCCAAATCATATCCACAGAACAACACCTGTACATGGGTGACAGAGGTGAGATTCATGTGAAACAGGCATAATTATGTCTTCTACATCCACTTTAACTGTATCTGCTGCCTGAAATGGCAGAGCTACAATTCTGAGAATTATTTGGACATATTTAATCAGAGTAGCCTCCGTTTAGTTACCAAACATGGGAGCAAAATGAGCTTTTCTTATAACCCCCCCCCCCCCAACTCTCTAAACCTGTCCCCTATTGCTCTCCATTCTTTTTTCCTTCCTGCATGGTGCTGAGCATCTCCCAAGGATTAAGCAGTTATTCAGAAAATTGATTCTGCTCCCATTGAAGGTGATTACTTCCCCCATGCTGAAATCCACAAAAGCACAATCAGGTACACAACCAAGACAGTTTTAAGCATTTGCATCTTATACAGGTTGGCCTGCAAACACCTGTAGTTTTTCTGGCTGATAGCAACCATTTATGGGCATAGGGGGTAAGGAAAAAATCAGTGAACTTTAAAAAGCAAAATAAGAAGAGAACATTTTTCTGATTGAGAAAATCAAGCTTAATGAACTGAGATGAAATAATTTCCTCAATTTGCTTGGACATTTTAAATTAAAAGCAGAGTGTAACCTCTGCTTGCAAATTACTGTCAACATTTCAATCACTCTCTAATTCATGGTAAAAGGGAAGAAAAGCTGGACTATGGAATATTAATCAAAGATCACTCCTGGGAAGTCAGACTCTTTGTTTTCCCCTATTTTTTTGGGCCAGAGTGTCTAGGACTTTACAGATTTTTTTATGTGTATATATGTATATATATATGAATATTTATGAAGAGCTTGCTGGTGACAGACCAGGCTGGCCCTGCAGGCCCAAAGGAATTAATGTAAATTCCAGTCAACCATGAAAACCCACTAGAATTGAACTGTATTTCAGCATGGTGGATAAAGCACATCAAAGAGCAGAATTTCTATAAGATAATTACAGACAATGCAACTCTAATCACAGAAAGACTGTGGATATTGCTGATAAAGCGTAATAAATCTTTTATGACTACGCCTTGTTCTGCTGAATCAGCTTTCTGTTTCTATTGCACTATACTCCAGATTCTTGCCCTTATTTATATATTTACAATTTTAGAAAACACACCAACTAACAATTTACTGTAAAGGTTTGAGCTTATTTAGTTTTTTGTTGTTGCACTTGTTGAAGTGCATTTAGATCAACAACAGCAAAATATTCGTCTCTCCTGTCTGGCAAGTCTGCAGAAATAAATTGTCTATAAGCTGAGAACCTGACTTTCTGTTGTACTTCAAGAAATTGGAATAATTTCAGTTTTGACAGTTCAAAGTGTTCAATATTCACGCTCTTTCCTTCATGCTCTATGGCACCATTAATTCATCTCACAGACTCACAGAATGGCTGAGGTGGCAGAGACCTCTGGACCCTCACCTAGTCCAACCCCCCCTGCTCAGGCAGGGCCACCTAGTCCTCAGGACCACGTGCATTCGCATTTTCAGTGTCTCCAGGGATGGAGACTCCACAACCCCTCTGAGCAACTCGTTCCTGTACTCCACCCTCACAGTAAAATTTTTTTCTATACATTTAAATAGAATTTCCTGGGCTTCAATTTGTGCCCGTTGCCTCTTGTCCTTTCAGTGGGCACCACTGAGGAGTCTGGCTGTTTCCCGGCTTCCCACAGCTGCTGTCCCCTTACACGCAGGTGTAAGCCTGGGGAGTGAGCAAGCCCTAGCACAGTACAGGCCCTGAGCAGCAGTAACCTGTGCCAGGGGTAAGGCCTGATGCTGATAACACCCCATTCCTACAGCAGTAGGGGAACTGGAAACACAGAGTCTGTGGTCACCGACTGTTTTCTTGACTGTTCTTGGGGTTTCCTTGTGTCTCTCTGTGGATCTCACTTGTACATCAAAAGATCATCTGAGCACCAGCAGACACATGTATGGGAGGTCTCTTTACTGTTCCTTAATCAAGAAGCAAAAGTTTGCCTTCTTCATGTGAGCTTTGCCCTTCATTTGTCTTTCTGGCATATGGGCAGCAGAAGGTCTCTGCTTCTGACAGAGTGAAAGAATTTTACATATGGTTTAATTACAGTAAATTATCAGCAAAGGGAAGAGTTTGCAGGCGGACAGCTGAATCCCACTCATGGGTTCAGTGAACGTCTGCCCAGGGTCTGTGCTCTGCCACGTTTCACAGTGACACTTTGCTCCACCCCAGAGGACAAGTGTTGTGAGAAAAGTCCATCCCTTGGTGTCTCTCTGTGCTGGGAACCTTCCTCAAAATGACAGCATGGGAAATGTCTGGCTTCTGGGTCTGTCTCAACTTCATGCTCTGGGAGGAGCATGGGGAGGACTTGGACAACAGGATCAGGATTTCCTAACTCCAGATTCATATCCTCTTCTAATTCCAGAACTTAGAGGCTGATGTCCTCTCTGGCTGTTGTCTTCATTAAGTCTACAGCGAGTTTGAATGTGAACTGATAGATTCTCTGGCAAGTGGCTAGATACTCTCTTCCGCATCTAGTGTACTCTCCCAATCCCTTCAACAAATGCATGTTACTCAAGTTGTACTTAAGGCTTTCCGCAGCCCTTGTGAGTGCACCATAACTTCAGAGCCTTATTTATATTAGTAGCATCACCCTGGTTGTCACCCAATGGGAAGTGCTTTTGTATGCAATCCCCCAAGCAGACATGAAAGACCATGTCAGGACAATGGAGGGTTGCAGAAGATGTTCTTCCTCTGCCTGATTTACATCATATCTTTGAAAGCGTGTCCCTCTTGTGACAGTCTGAAGCGAATAAACAAAGTTCCTGGGGAAATGGTATGCAGTGTTCAAACACTTTGCTGAACTTTAATGTTCTGTAAGTTGTAAGGAAATGACTACAAAAGCCTTGGAAGAGCAAAGGAAGAGAGTTAGCTCAAGGCAAGGTGATATTCCCTCATTAAAATCTATTTGTGCAAAGTTAAGATGTCAAAGAAATTTCACTTGTTCCAAGAGGGTATGAAAGCCCATGTTATTAGTGATCAGAAGGGACTTGGGAGTCCTGTTTGCCAAAGAGGAGGGTGTAGTGAAAGAAAGGAAAAGGAAAATAAGAATGTATTTGAGCATTTAATGTTATCTGAGAAGAATAATGACTTCAGCTGCCTTAAAACAACAACTTTTGTTACCCAAGTATGGATCATAGAAAATATTTTTAAGGAAAAAAGGCTTGCAATGTGGTCTGAGTTTCTGCATGCAGTTTTTCAGGCCATACTGCTGCACACAGACACCCAGAGTTCCAAGGGCAACCAACCTTGTATCACTTCACCCATTTTCACAGAGGATGAATGAGGTTGTTAAAGACCAGATTATTAATTCTTAGATTATCCAGGTGTATGCTGTTGTGGATGGTGTGTGCCCCAGAACTGTGGTATCACAGGCAGGGTTAAAATGAGGTATTTAGCATTAAACCTGGCACTTTTCGTATTTTCATAGCTCAATGACAACAGTATCACGGGTTTTTACGATCCAAGAACGAAACACTCCTCAGATGCAAACCGTTTTGTGGTTGTTGGGGGGTTGGCCTGTTAGATGCAGGGGTTTTGAAGGAATCAGTATTTGCATCTGTGTTCAAAGTTGGCCAAGCAGAGATGTAGCAAGGAATGCCATGTGGTCAGCCTGCCCTTAACTGCTAGTGAGTAGAGGGGGAAACGAGTCTGGGCCTTCAATTCTGCACTTCATGGTGTATTAGCCATCTGCAACAGTGGGAAAAACTGCTAAAAATACTAGTCTGAGGTACTAATAATCCTGCCTCCAGGAAAAGTAGCTTTGGCTGATGGTGGGGCATGCAAGTGAGCCAGACCGCAAAATTTAGCAGCATTCCTGGGCCCCATGTGCCAGCAGGGACCCTTTTCTGTGCCTCTTTCCAAGTGCCATACTCCTCGACAGGATCTGCAGTGGGACCTGCCTCGGAAACTCAGCCTGTGCTCCAGGGAGAGTAGGTGGCAGCAGATGAGCCTGCAGTAGCACACACAAAAATGGAGTTAGGATAGCTAAGCTTATGACCCTCCGAGGCCTTGCCAGAGCCTTGGTTGCTCCGTGAGCGGTAACTGCTGAGGATGCGCATAATGCTTACTGACGCTTTTTTTCTCTTTCCCTGAGAAATCAGCAGAAATCTCCTATCTCTGCCTAGGCTGGCCTGTCCATCTGTTTTGACGGCTTCTTTTATCGCTAGCGGCCATGTGAAGAATGAGTACATTAAAAGGTAAGGCTCTCTTTTTGTGCTGATAGTAAACGAGGCCCTCCTCCAGTTTTGCATTAATGTAGACTGGCGACGTGGCCACGGGCTGATTGCATTTGCTAATGTTAATCACCAAGGGGCCAGGCGAGGTGAATAAGTGAACTATATTTTATTCAGTTTGACAGAAGGAGGAGTCAAATGGAAATGATTTTTATCTCCGGTTGTGGCCGACCTAAATTAATGTTACCTCTGGTGCTGAAAGGCTCAGGAGAGCAGATGTCTGTATTTTATATGCTCTCCTTGGTAGGGGTACCAAACCACACATCAGACTGTGCATTAACTTAGGGACAAAGCTGATCCGTGTCCCCAGTTGCATGGGCTGTGCAGCCTGAAAGATGAAGATGTAGGGAGTGAAGTCACGGTTTGTTTTGCCTGCTTGAAACAAAGACAGGTGACTAGAGCTGAATTTCAAGTGCTGGAGGAGTGGATGGCAGGTCCCTTAGCATGACATGTACAGAGGGAAAGTGAGGAGGGAAAATACCTTAGCATCTCTTCAGCAAAACAGTAACTAATTGCTGAACACCAGTGGTGATCAGTATCCTGCCAGGAGTGTAGACCGGTCTGTAATTTTTTTGTCTGAGGAGGCTGTTGAGGCTCTGCACTCCCAGACCAGGTAAAAAAGGTTGCATGTTGGGCTGTTCCCCAGACTCACCCAGACTTTGCAATGGAAGTAATACTGAAAGCTTTCAAGGTTTAAAGAGGGGGTAAGATATTGCAAGGAATAATATTGCTGCTGCTGTGCCCAGGTGGGAGAGAGTTACTAGAAGCCTGGCAAGGACCCTTGTCTCTAATGTCCCTCCTGGGAAGCAGTGCTGTGGGCTCCCCGCCAGCGGGATCTGGGGTGCTGCTTGCCCGAGGGCTGTACAGGGGACTGGTAGGAGAATGACCAAGGCCTGGCAGTACCCAGACACCACAAAACCTTTCCTGCCTTGCATCTTGCGTTTTTGTCTTGGGAAAGTATCTTGCATTTGCCTCTTGCATTAGCATCTTGCAACTTGCACTTGCTTCTTGGAAAAAGAAACACTGTGCTAAGGATAGATAGGTGAAAACAGAGCAGTCACTGGAAAGAGAGAGGAAGGGAAAGGCTTAACGAAATCTACCCAGCGAATGAAAGATGGGAAGGGGAACAAACAGGGAAGCAAATGTGATAATTGGCAGAGCGTGGTAAGCAGTGCCACCCACACAGCTACGGGTGGGATGTTGGGAGCTAAGGCAAGAGGCACTGCAAGCGCATTTCCATTTCTTTATTCTCTGTATCATGCTCCTCTTCTCATTTCAAGGTCTGATCAAGTCTGACTATCGTCACCCCTTTTTGCTGTAAAGACACCTATTAATGTTGACAGTTTAGGTGGCTGGGGGATGTGGTATTAGTACTGACAAATGCTGGTAATTTGCAAGCAATGTTTTCCCTCTAGCACCAGTGGGAAATCACCTAACCTTTGCCAATAATTCTCAACATAACTCACCAAACCCCATCTTCTATCATTACAAGGAGCAGCATTTCTGAAAATTATCAGCTGCTTCTTGAATCCATCCATGCTAGACTATACAGAGGAGGTGATACAAATCAGTGTGTGAGGCCCACTGTAGTATTAAGGATTCTCTTACAAGATCTTTTTACCATATGCTCTCTGATATTAAGCTTACTTGATTATGCTTTCAGATCTTTTTTTTCCAACTTGTCACATCACTTGGCTTTAACTATTTTTTAGCTGTTGTTATTATATCAGGTTTTTTAACCATAATTTGCTTAAAATGTCTGTGGAGAGCACTTGTGTATCTTTATACTTTAAACCAACACTGATTAATCAATAACTGGTGGACTGATATAAGTGTATTTGGCACAGATCTGAAGGCTGCAGTGGGGACAGTGAGCTGAGAATCTGACCCACTGTCCATACACTGAAGCATAAGTAAGATATGCAGAAGTGCTGAGTTTAGAGCAGCTTCTTGGAGAATACATTCAGCTGTGGGCCAGTTAAGTCTGGCAAATCTAGCCTTAATTTTTCAGCTGAGAATATACAAAGCAACGACAGTGATACAGAAAATATCCTGGCACCTGTGCTGAGCTGAGGAACCGCCCGAGTTCAAATACAGCCTGATCTTATTTTGCAGAAGCTGTAGCCAAACAATGCTGATAGCAACTATCTTTAAAGTGAAATTAAAATGTAATGAGGGTGGGAGGCAGGGGCAAGCTAGCACGGACCATCTGAGCTGTTGCAATTCTAGAATTCATCAGTGCCGCTGAAAGTGGAGAGCGGCTGTTGTGTTATTGATGCAGGGGGAGAGCGAGGTTATTGCATTATTGACATACAGTAGGTGGAGAAAGATTACCATGTTAGCAGCGGTACAAGAAGCGAGATTATCCAAATGCAATAAGCCATTGTTACAGCAATGACATTTTTCCACACCTCCTCCCCTCGACCCCCATCCCGTCCTTTCCACCTCCTGCCTGCATAATATTAAAGGTCAGTAATATCCAGACAGATGGTTGGGAGGGTTTACAGAGAGGGCCTGCTTTCTTTGGTCATTTTTCTGAAATGGTGATTGTGCTCAGAAAAAGAGAAAGCGTTTGGGTTTTCCGACTGGGATTAACTCATCCAAATGCTATACTAGGCAAGAGAGAGTTTGGGTTAGGAGATTGTCCCTTTCACTGACATCTGCGCTACTCTCTATGACAGCTCTGAGAGGCACAGCTGCATCATAGGCACTGGAACCAAGGGATAAATGCCCCTGGGTTTTGACTCTTTATGTAATAAATTACTGAATGTTTTTTTGCTGTGAAAAGGGGGCAGCAAACTTTTTGAGGAGGGTCTCTGCAACATGTTGATCCTCAAAGGACTCTGATCCCTCACTGAGAGAGTATTTATCTCTCGGGTTCACTTTTTTTGATTCTAGATGAAACTTGTCTTCTCTTATATTTCAGTTCCCTGGATTTAGTTCTCTCTTCATCTGGAACTGCTTGTTTGGTCTCAGAGCAGACTTCCTAATACTAAATCATAATTGAGTAAAATCATTACCCACTGCAGAGAAAGTGACTCACTCTGTAAAATATCCTCCCTAGAAAATGCATCAAGCTGTGTTCATGGGTCAGATCTGCAGTTCAGAGAACTTCATGTCAAGATTCCCCATCGAAGGCTGTGAGTTTTGGAGCTGGCCTGAAGTGATCAGCTCATATCCTCTTGGATTTAATTGGGTTACAGGGTCAACTTCTGATCCCTGATCCCCAGGGAAGGAGCCACAAAGATTGCCGCGTCTGCAGCAATCTCATCTGTCCATGGTTGCAGTCAGGGAGAGAAGAATGGCTGCTTAATCAGACGCACAATCTGAAAATGTCACATTATTATTTATGAAGTGTTTAATAATCACACCACAATCATTGGATGCAGTGAGGTGGAAAACGAAAATGTATTTTTTCAAATAATATATTCAAATTCTGTTATTTTGGGAGAAAAAACCCTAAGTAAATGATTTCTTTTAATTTGAAGAATACAGTTTCTGCTAGTCTTGCAACAATGCCTCATTTATGCGTGGATCAGAAGTCACACACAGCTGGGGCAATCTTGAATTTAGCAGCTAGGATCAGCTAGATGTGCCCTTCTGCCGTCCACACACATCTCTGACTTGCTGTTGTGAAACCCTGCA
This sequence comes from Sagittarius serpentarius, assembly GCA_034782735.1. Classification (NCBI taxonomy): domain Eukaryota; kingdom Metazoa; phylum Chordata; class Aves; order Accipitriformes; family Sagittariidae; genus Sagittarius; species Sagittarius serpentarius. The sequence continues at coordinate 29,412,353 of JAVKLA010000010.1, forward strand.
AAGTTTATTCAGCTCTGAGCATCACAGCCCAGTGCTGGATTGTCTCTTAGAACCAGCATGCTGAGAAGTTCAGACCTGGCTGTGTCTGTGAATACTAACAATAATCTGTAGCTTTTAGACATCTTTTAGCTAAAGCTATAGTATAACGGCATTTTCAGCTGAGATAAACAGCTCTACCATAAAAACCACTTACTTAACTATCCCAGGCGTAGCTGGAGAGCAAACTGGGTAGATGTGGGTCCAGAAACCGAGCTGGAGCAGGGAGCCTTTCTGTGGTGGGCATATTAGCATGATGCTGGAGAACCGGACTTGTCTCATAAGAAAGGCAAGCAGGCTACTGTGCTTACTGAGGGAGAAAAAGGAATGTATAGTGTTTCTTTTCAGACAGAAATTAATCTGAAAAAATGGATTAGTGTAATTTGTAATTATTAGACATGTGTGTCTGGTTTTGCCTAGGTGTTTTACCTAATATCTTTTCCATCTTGCTGTCTTTCCCTTTGTGATCAGGGAATTATTTTGTAGAAGAGCTTAAGCTTAAAAATATAAACCCTTATCCTCTGTCACTGTTTTGCATCCTTTCCTTCCAGACTGGCCTTTTCTTTAGTAATGTCTTGCTTTATTTTCATATTTTCAGATCACGGCTCTTATTTGGAGTAAGGTCCTCTGAAGAGCTGAGCTGCTCAGTGTCCTGTCGCAGGGGAAGGGCATTCAGAGCACATTATTCCTCCAAGGCTGGTGCCTTTTGCTGCCTCCCTGTTTGTGTGCCAGCACGATCAGCAATCCAACACAGCCGAGGGGATGGCAGAGTCCAGGCATGTGGCGCTGCTCAGGAATTTGTGCTCCCTCTGTTGGCTGCCTCGTTCTGGAGCAATGGAGGAAAATGAAAATGTTATTACATTATGTCAGGCAGAAACAATTTCCCTACTTCTAATTGCCTGGTGACCAGCAAGCTGATTTTGGAGGGCACTATCAAAATAAAGGGCCTATTGCTTCAAGAATTTGACTACCCAGCTGCTTCTGATTTGGTGTGTTGTGGGTAACTCAGGGAATTAGATCTTGATTCATTTAAATGCTTCAATCCAGGGTATTGTCTATGTGTGAGAAACAGTGTGAAGCTGAGGTCGGTGGGCTCAGGTCTGTGTAAATCTGAGCAGCTTCAGGGGCACTCCAGCACATCCCTGGGCACATGGCAGCCAGACGTGTCCCCAAATTTGTCATCTGCACTTTGGGCCTGTTTGCAGAGATGGTGCAAAGCCTTGTGCTGGGCATGTGCCTCTGTGGCGATGCTGTCAGCTCATCTACAGCTTGCCTCCACAGACACTTGCAGCAGAAATGGGTCTGCCTCTCTCCTCGTACTCTCCTCCACACCTGCATCTCCCACCCCGCGGAGGTGGAAGTGATGGCACGGGGAGGAAGACAACGCAGGCCCATACAGACATGTATTTCGTATAGCTTCCCATGTATCATATCATTTCTGCCGATTAATGCGGTGCAATCAACAGTTTAATATGTTACTACTAAATACATGAATTATATTATTCCTTTCTGACACTGCAATCACTAGATTTTTATGCTTTGATGCTGAATCTAGTAAAACTTTAAATTAGAGTAATTAAATAATTAGCTGTAATATGTGACAAGCCAACAAAACGATTACTGTTTTATTATTTTTGTGGTGACATCTTTGCTTCTGTTTGTGTTCAGCCAGCCAGGTCTTGCAAGAGAGTATACAATCAGGAATACCATCTTATTTCAGAACCAGAGATCTCAGCCAGAGTCAATTTTGACCAAGGGAAGTAATTTGTACTGTCTTGAGCTCCAACAGTAGCTCTCCATGTTTTTCTGACTTCTCTTTCTTTGTCTTGAAGATATACTTCACCATCCCTTTCTCCTTAAGAATTATTTCCACTCTTTTCCAAAGCTCTACTGTCCTTAATGGCTTTTGCCTCTCCGTTTAACCTTACACTTCAGTGCACTTGTTTAGGCTTTTATCTTTGGTTCAGGGCTCTGCTGTTTTCTGCATGCCTTTTCTCTTTTTTTTTTTTTAATTTATATATATTAGCTGCCCAACACATCCCAGTGACAACTGGAAAAAGAAATATCCCCTTTTCTGCCTGAGGAGCTCCTGCTGGGGAGAATGGGTTCGTTGAGGTTTCACAGTGTAGCACTGGCAACCTGAAATGTATCAAACTGGACAGCCCTGCAAGAGAAATGGATCTGTCAATGCCGTGTTGGGGTATGCTCAGAAATCAAACATCCATTTAGATGAGCAGGAAGATTGCCAGCCCAGGGTTGGGCTCTTCTTCTCTTTCATTTTGCTTCTTTACCTCTTCTCCCACTCCCTCTGGTTCTCCCTCACTCTCCCATTTATTCATGCAACCGCTTGTGCCTGAGCAGCACACAAACTGCTTCGGAAATCACTGGCTGCCGCAACTGCAATTACTAGATTTTATAACTCTTTTGGACGCCACTGAGATTTTTAAGTTGACATCTGAACAAGGTGCTGTTATGAGGATGTCAGGTTTTAATGGAACCTTCGTTCGTTCGTTTGCTTGTTTATTTTAATGCCAGCTGTTTTCTCACAGGTTGGTGCCAGGAGGAAATCCTCCTCTTGTACGTTATTCAGGACCCTTTAGGTGAGAAAGGGGATGCTTCCCCTGCCCCTCTGCAGTGCTTTGGCACTGCAAACCATGGCTGGAGGCAAAATGAGAGTGTCCTCATTTACCAGCTCCCCCCCATGACAGTGGGCAAAGCCTCTGGAGTGACATCCAAAAGCGTTTTGACTTGTGTTGTTCCAGCAAAGTGCCCCTCCTGCAGTCCCCGGGCACACGGATGTCGGCTGGCATCTCACCGTGATTAAACCCCACAGCCCGTGCCTGTGCAGCGGCAGGACCTCGGGCTGGGGGGCCCTCCTGAACGACAGGTTTTGTCCCTCCTGCACACATCCTCCTGTTTTCAGCAGCTCTTCCAAAAACTGAGAGCATCAGTGATGTGTTTTACAGCCCCACAGAGTGTGAGGAGAAGTGACAAGATTTTCCTATAAATATGACTCTAATCACACAAATGTGCAAACCCCTTAGGAGGGATCCAGGTGAAATTCACACTCTCTGATAGGTTTTTGTTGTTTCATTTTCTTGTCTGGTTTGGTGGGGTTTTTTTCTAATTTTTTCACATTGCTGCAAGTTCTGGACTGCATCTTACCTTTTTTCTTGTAGACAGCTCAGGCTTTGTCCCCAGAAACACAAGAAGGATCTAAATTAAATACTTCACAGCAATGCAGCACTTTACAGCCTTGAATTGACTATTAATCCTCACACTCTCTCTCTTGGCCAGCAATGTAAAAACAGTCCGTGTCCTCTAAAATAAGTGGAAAACAAAGCAAAAGAGCCAGGTTAACTTTGGCTGCCCAGTAGCACCATCGACTTTAATGGGCTTATATCAGGGGTTAATTTGGCTTAGAGAGATTCTGGTTTTAAAAAATAAGACTCCAATTTTCCTCTCATCCTATCGACGCCTTTATTTGGTGGGTACCCATCCAGTAATGACACCCATACCCCTGCCAGAACATAAAACTGCCAAGCCTTTTGCTGTTGCTATTTTTCTAGCAACGCAAACACTATGTATATTCCTCATGATACATTTCAAGCATTTTACATTATATGTGTGTATCTGGCATCACTGGTCCCTGAGATGCTGCTTGCTGGTAAGCATGATGGGATATGAATTTTGTTTGCTTCCCCAGGGAAAATTAATTCTTTCACTTGTTTTAACTTCTTGTTTTAACCTTAAAAAGGAGCAGCAGGGAGTAACCTTGCGAAGTAAGAAGGATATCTAAGAGAAAACAAAAGAAAAAGAGAGTCATTGTTGAGCAGGCAAATTTTTTTTTTCATAAGAAGCAGTGTTTCAAAATGTTAGAAATTTGAATATAGACACTCAAACGAATTTTTTAGCAAAATTAGTGGAAACCCAAAAATAACGCCGTAAGTATAATTAAGGCACTTTGCTACTAACTCCTTAGGTATTTGGTAGGCTTGGCTCTTGCACAGCAGAATTTGGATATCGTGGCAGGGGGAGGTCTGTAAAGTAACTTACAGCAGGTGGAAGTCTGATGAGATCTAACTTAAATAGCTGCCTTTTAGGGCATGTTACAATAGCTCTACCTTTCAGCCCATTATATAGCAGCCTGCATGCAAACCAGTGGGATCTATTGTCCGTCACCTCCGGTGCTATTTATATGGGTAATTTAATTTAACACCAGCAGGAGGCTTCCAAATAACTCTCCCCAGCATGCGAAGAACAATAACCTCTAGTGCATATTCACACAATATTTTTGACCTGAGGGCTGACCAGATTTGGGAGGGGATGTGCATTGTTCTGCCTGGAGGAGAACTGAAGGCAGATATGCTTTTACCCTCTTTCTGTTTTATTTAGGGGATTTCCTAATTCTCCTTTCTCAGAGCTGGGTCTCCAGGGCTCATTGTGTCCCTGCCATTTCTTCCTCCTAGCTCTTGCATTTGCTACATTATATTAAACTGCACAATTCACATCTGCCTTTATGACCAAGCCTCTACGCTGGATTTTTTTGGACCATTACACAAATCCAGTTTCAATGACAGCCCTATAAACAACTGTATTGGCCCAGGAACAGTGTGCGTGGCTCTTAGGGGATGGGTACATGGTCGCTCAGGGCTGGGAAACTCAGAACCGCATCCCTAGCCTTGCTGTGCCAGCCTGTGTTTTGAGTGATGGTCTCTCTTGTTTTGGCTGTCATGACATTAAGCCTCAAAGGAAAGGCAACTGCAACTGCCAGTTTCACTGAGGTTATAACCCACCCATCGCAATATGGTATATGTCTGCGTAGAGTGAGGATTTATAGGCTTGTGGAAAGATGCCACATGCTTACTAGCCGGTGAATAGAAATAAGAGAGTACTAATTAGGTCTGTGATGTTGGCAGATGGATCCATGTGTCAGGAAAAGAAAGCACTGTACTATACAGAAATCCGGCCATCTTTCAAGTGTATTCATCGATATATGTAAACTGGGAAGAAGAGTTATTCCACATCTGAAGAACACAACACAGATTTCGGCGCCAGGCTCCGATGAAAGATGCAACCTTCTGAACCGAGCCGTTTCTGAATACATCATTTAACTTATCTCACGGTGCAGCTGTCTTGTGTGATTCCAAATGTCACTAAGTTTGGGGAGATTTCTGAACGGAAATGTGCTCGGTATTTCTTCGGCTGCCTTTATTAATTGAACCAGAGAGGGAACAAGTGGATACAAATGGTTTCACCTGGCACACAGGATATATTGATGCCGGTATTTTATCCTGCAAGTATTATTAGCTGGAGCGGAAGTTTTCCAAGCTGGGTACCAGTTTTATTTAGTGCCTTCGCATGTCTGGGGGAAGCTGGCAGCCTTGCCTGTGAATCTGGTGGCCCAGGTGAATGCATATCGCTCTGACTTCGTCTGCCAGTATTAGTCCTTGCCCTACATTTCCTTGCAGCACTAAATGCTCCTTTATTTTGGTTCCCCCCAAATGGGGCAACAAGAGCTAATTGCCTGCTTCAGCTCCACCGCACAGGCCTGTGCATATCAAAACCCAGCATTTTGCCCGTGCATTGACTGTGTCGTGAAAACACACTCTGTTGCATCCTGCCAGATGATGCGGTCCCTTACAGTAATGCTCTGCAGTAACCAAGCCCCAGCAAATCCTGGAGGCATTCTCACCCCTCACTCAGGGTGCTGATGGCTGAAGAAACATGCTCAGCTTTTTTGGGAGCTGTGTTTAATTATTGCACTCAATTAGTCACTTCCGCCACCCCCACGCTTTATTTATAATTTTTTTTTCCACGAGTCATGAAAAGGTTGTAGCCAAAAGCTTTAGAGATGACAGATGATTCACAGATAAACCCCTCTCCGTTTTTGTACTCCCAAGAACTTTGGGAACCAGAAAGGAAAGTAATTTTTGGACTAATGCAACCGCTCATGCTGGGGCCGTATAGCGATAAATTACCTGGCCTCGCCCTTCTTTCCTCCGGTGGCTCTGGCACCTGCGCATTATAATTAATATAGGCATCGCAGGTAATATTAAGCACATTGGAAGGTTTCCATGAGCCAAAGGCTATTGGGGGCCATTTCACGGGCTGGAACGAAAGCTATTAGGGAAAATGTGGGCATTGCAATTTCATAAAATGCATGAAGAGCTGGCTCTAAAGGAAGACACTCCTCCTTCCTTTGAGAGGAGACCCCAGAAAGGCAATGCTTTATTTTCCTGAAGCCTTTTTCTGCGTGCTTAAGTTCTTGAGCTGTTACACAAAATAGGAACATTTGGGCCCTATCAGTTTAATAGCTTATAATAGCCTCACAGTTTACTTATCTTCACAAGAACCCTTTAATATACCCAGTCATTTTCTAACAGATGGGAAACAGGTATGGAGGAAACCTAAGCAGCTGGCCCAAGGTTGTACGGGAAGGCTGTGGCAGAGGTGGAGCTGAGTCCAAGTTTGCAGACCCTGAGCCAGATCCCCAGCGACTGGGTGATATCCTCACCCAGTGGGCAATGGGAGATCGCACGCTGAGAGCCAAGCCATGTCCTGGACTATCCTCCACCTTAGCTGCTGATAGAGAAGGTCTCAAATTGCTGCTGAGGGCTGAGACTGATCTGCCCTGATGGATGCTGCAGCCTGACCCAGGGCTGGGATCTCAGTAGGAAGAAGAGGGGCTCAGCATCTCTGTGAGCGGTAGCTAGGATTTGGCCTTGTGCAGCAGCGTCTGTGCTAGGGAGAGCTGAAGGAGCTGGTCATCTTGCAGAATGCATATCTACAATATATGTATATATAACCTACCCCCCACTGCAGCTGGAGGGGTTCAGCTCAGTGCCATGGGCTCTGCTCCATCTATTACTGAGCTCACCCCGCTCAGACTTGCAATGCTCCCAATCGATACTTGTTTATCACAGCATTTCCATGTTAATTTTTGGTTGGTGGCCTTTGCAGTGAGGTGCAACAATGTGCTTGTACAAACACCGCCGGGGGGGAAGAGAGGGCACGTCCTGCTTCGCCCTGCCAGCTCACCGGCAGCCTGGAAGCCCTTTGCGGAGGGGATGGTCTCTCCTGGGCTCCCCAGCACCTCCTCTGGGAGCCCCCAAACCCAAGGGATGGCATTTTCAAACCCATCAGGCTATTTTAAAGAGGGCCGTCTCTTTCTTTAAAAACATTTCAGTGAAACAGATGCTTGAGTTGTTCCTTAATCTAGAAGGTAACTGATAATTAGTTTTGTATACAGCATAAGCCTTCTCTCCACATGGCATATTTTGTGTCAGCGAAGGATCCCTCTCAGTGACTTTATCTGTTTGCTGTCCTCCCCCGGTATTCAAGAGAGAAATGGAGTTTGCATCACCAGCTCTGCCTTTCCGCTCTTATCACTTCTCTCTTAAAAATCAAATCATGCATCCCGTGTGGCTGAAATGGGGCTTTTGGAGGAGGGGACCAACCCCTTCCCCCTAGCCCTTCTCACCTTCTTTCCACGAAGCCTGCATGGCTCCTGGAGGAGTCCGCGTGTGTGTCGTGGTTGCACAGTAGGGTTTTTTTCTTTCAGCCGGGCCCCTGTGCCGCACGGGGATTGCACATGTGTGGGAGGAATACAGTGCATGGCCCATTTGAAGTCGTCTTTATAAATATTCAATTCCCCTTGACGCAACGGGCAACACAGCAAAGCAGCCCCTCGTGGTCTTGCATGCCAATAATTTGCAGATTAAAACTCCTCCAATGTGCATCTCCACAATGGGCCCTGCCTTATCTGGAATGGGCCTGTGGAACTATTGTGGTGATAATCTGGGGATTAAGAGACTTTAATAAAAAGCTTTGACATGACAGGTCATAGCCGCTCTGGAAAAAAAATAAATAAATCAAATCTGTTACTCCTGAACGGCTTAATCCTGTGTGAGCCGGGATCCTCACTCTCCAAGGGTGCCAGAGGGATTCAGAGGCACTCAGCACCTTGCTCCGGGAGCTCCTGGTCCCTTAGGACAGGGCTAATTGCCTTATGAGTTTGCTGTTCTCAGTGTGCCCAACCTGGGGGGACTCCAATGCCCTTTTGGAGCTTTTCTTAAAACCCACCGCCCCAGGGCTGCTACTGCCCTTCGCCCTTGGCTGCCGAGGACCCACGCTGCACCCATCCTTCTGAGCTGGCTGTGATGCTGGCCACGGCCCAGCCCAGCCACGGTCCTCACTCTGCTCCCAGTGCGTTTTGGGGAGGACTCCCGGTCCAGCCGCCCTCCCAGACCCCACACCGAGCGCACGCCCGAGCACATTAATTACATTTGGGTTTCCTATGAAAATATGATGCTGCAGCAATCCTCATCCAGCACTTGTCTCTAAACAAACTGTTAATATTTTAAGTGTCTTTCATGAGCCTGAGTCTAATTAATTAAAGGTTTATGAAAAACAATTAGGTTTTGATAGGGATCACCTTCTCTTGAGTCCCCTGTCTGCATGGAAAAAAGAGAGGGGTTAGAAAGGCTCAGGTTGAAATTTAGAACTGCAGTGAATAAGAGAATACACAAATCCCACATGGATTGGGGAAATTAGGACATTTGGTGCCAGATTGTCTGACTAATTAGATTTCTATCAAGTCCTGAGGGACTGGCTGATGCAGCATTTTAATTTAAAGCTGCAGCAGCAGCAGCTTTTTTCCTTCTTCTCGTGCTCTTTATCAAATTGTCTGTGTTTTCAACATGCAACTCTTTTCCTTTCTAACGTTGCACCTCTGCAAGGATCAGACCTTTTTGTTCTGCATTTTGCAGCATGGGTCTGCTGTTCACTGCTGGGTTTCCTGTGAATGGGAAAACAACTCTCTGTGTCTGCAAGGGGATTTTCCCATAACATGAGGCATGGCATTCCTTGACAGACACGTGGGATATACTCTGTACGGGAAAAAGCTGAGGTGTCTCGGAGTTACCCAGTACACCGGCTAGTCTTTATAATTGAGAACGTCCTCAAAAACTGGCATACCGCACAGGAAAGCAGACGGAAAGAAATAGTCCATCCCACAGTAGAGTCATGCTGCTCTCTGAACCTGTTATCTAAATAGCTTACCGGGCATCAGGAGTGTAGCTTTGCATTTCAGATGAAATGCTGGCAATTTCTTGGAGTTAGTTCATTTCCATCCTGAACCTCCTGAAATTAAGATCAATGCTTAAATGGCTGTTCCCTGCAGGGAGAACAGAATGGCACATCTTTCAATTATATTAATTTAAAACACGGTGATACAATTGTTCTGCATTCAGACGCAGGCTGGAAAACAGAGCAGCTTGGTGGCAAAGCTGTGGAGCGAGTACAAGTCTGAGGTCCCCGTCCCTGAACTATAGTGCTAGTTCAGGCACCTAATTTAGAGCAGGCATCTAACTTTTAAGCCCCTGAAGTTACCGGGGCTGAACTGAGGCTTAATGTGCATGGAGCAATGCACAAATTGATTCAGAACTGCAAAATTGTCAGATTCCTACTTAGTAGGCACCAAAATTTAGTGTTAATTGCTTCAAAATTAGTTAGCATTATTGAAATAAAGTGGGGTTTTTTGAAGCCATTTCTTACTTGACAGCACGAGATTGCAAATATTCCCGTGCCCTATTTAATGAAAAATTATTATGCTATTATTGCTGTTTTATATGATGGATACATAATTAACAGGGTCTATAGAATCATTTCTTCTCCCATTTTGCTCTACTTCTTCCAGATTATTTGATCCAAAAAAAAGATAATGGAATTATATCTTATGCTTCAATGAAACTGAAAACTATTATTCCTCTCGATAACCAAACCCAGCAAAGTCAACCATTCCAGTGAATATTAAACACAAAAAGTGCATTTCAGATGTATTATGAATCTGCTGCTAAGTCTTTAACTCATTGCTTTGTGAAAAGAAGTTCAGCGGTGGAGGGAGGTAAAATGAAATCACAGCCTCTAAAGACATCGAATTTCCCAGCTTTCATTGACTGAAAGCAGGCCTATAACATTATTGAAATGGTTTCACTTAACCTTATTTTTTTGTTATTATTTTGTTATACTTTTTGGGGAAGGTTATATAATACTTATTAACTCTTGTCAGTGATCCCTAGATGCTAAAAATGGTTTAACCCCACTGTGTTTCAGCCAGATGCACGATGCAGAAGGCAACAGGAGCCTGGCCAGGACCAACAGCCCTGTTTGTGGCCTGATCATTTCAATTTACGGTATATGTGTTACAGAGGGAAAAGGCCAGCTATTACTGTAAAAGCATTAAAAGCCCGAGTGATGGATGAGATCCCACTAAACTGAGTAATAAAGAAACACAGAACAAAAAGGACATTTCTAGCCCCCAAGTGCCCAGAGCTGCCTGGCTTTGAAAGGGACCATAAGCATCGCGATAAGAGCAAACGAGTTTAAGCTCCTCTGAAAGTAGAGCTCTTATTTAGGGTCCTAAGAGGGATCTCGGGTCTCTTGAAAAGGTAAAGACCCCTAATTCTCTCACCCAGATTTGTGGACCTATAAAATGCTCCTACAATTTTGTGCTGGTGCTTTTTCACCTTTGAAATGTCGGAACAGATAGAAAATGCAGAACGATGATTATAAAACACTTTCAGGAAGCTGCTTCTAGAAAGAGATGTTTTTTTCCCCTCACTTGCTCCCCTCCTGTTTCTCTCTCCACCCAACAGAGAAATATAACAAATTTCCAACATACTTGGATTAACTAGAAATTAATTTTCTTTCTTGTCCTTTTGCTTTCACTGAAAGAAAAGCAAAGAATGGAACAAGCCACCGTTTTGCGTTGATGATACTCTTTCATTTCCCTTTCTTTTGTTTTAAATCCCATTTTATTTTCAAATTAAATTGAGGCACACCCAGCGAATAATTTCTCTCACTGGAAGGTAGTCGTCAGAAATGCGAAGGAGGGATATGCAGTTTGTGCTCACGGATTGTGGAACCTAGCTGAGATGTCTACATTTTCAATGGCTAAAGTTACAGAGAGGAAACCCGCCACTGGAGGTCTGAAATTAGAAAAGAAAAAGGTATTGGTTTGAAAATTATCAAAATGAGATAATTTTGACTTTTCATAAAAATAATTCCTGCTTGTAACTATGCATTATACCTGTGAAAAATTGTCTGTGTCTCCGCCAGAACTAATATAGTTTTGAAAATAAACTAGTTATCTGAAAATGCATTTATTTTGATTTGTAATGTGCATATTGTGAAAACACTGTCCTGAGTGGCCATGATAAATGTTACTCATATCATTCTGTGAATAACAATACGATGAACAAGCTGAGGATTGCTTCCCAATATAATACAACAAGTCTCACCAGAATTTTTGAAGAAAAAGCCCAAAAGTCTTGTTTCAGTGATTTCCAAAATGAAACGGTTTTTCTAATTCAAACATTTCCAGGATTCACCTCTCCTGATTTTGAGCTGGACGAGTAACCTGGGACAATTACAGGAGGGAGGGAGACAGGTCCTGCAGGCACCAGGACTGGGGAATGCTTGGATAAACGCTGAAGTGGTTATGGGCCACATGTCACACTGTGAGTACGTGATACATGAGGATGCTTGTGAGGACGTCCGTAGTGAGGTCAGATTTTGAACTCTTTTTCAACCATTCTTTACAGTTTAAAAGTGAATCTGACGCTTGTGGAAGGTGCCTCGCTGCCTTCCTTCAGGTAACAGGGGAATTGGGAAAAGGCTGTTAAGAAGCCTGGGGACACTGCATCATTTAAGCATCTCTCTCATGTTACCCATCCTCTTGCTATAGTGTCAGGACACAGTGCATTTTTCCCTCCAAGCACTATCTAGTACTATCTGAGATGTCATCTTTAATGTTATATAAGTGTAAAGCACTGCTAAAAAATGTCCAAAATCATGACTTGGCAGAAGAGCAAGGAAATCAGGACCTGCTCCGTGCCCTGCTCCTTTGCATCCGACCGCTGCCCACAAGCAGGGGCTGTGAGCTGGAGACCCTACGAAATGGGATGGCAGGAGCTCAGAGAAAGTTGTCTTTAGAACCCAGTCCTGTCTTTTGGGGATTACTGGCTCTAACTCCAGTCTGGAAAAATAGATAAATGTATCTGTTTTCAATAGAACACGTGTTGGCCAAGCAACTGTGGAAAACAACTGCTCTGTAGTAGGTGGACGATCTAACAGAACAGTCAAAACGCTCTCATACGAAAGGAAGGGGATAACTTGTTACATTGCTATCGCAGCCACCGGCGTCGAGTATTCCACATTCTGTTGGCCTGAGCAACTAGACAAAAAATGGGGGACTCGAATATTATTTTGTGTCTTTGGTTCAGTCCACAAAAAAAAAAAAAAAAATCACGTTTTCCTGAAAGCAGCAGGTTCTGTCTTTGCAGCTTTGAGCCCCTCCTAGGGAATAATCAGCCCAAAGCATCCTTCTTGCTGCCCCGAGTACCCGGGTTTGCTCAGCCGGTGTCTGGCACATCCTTGCTACCTTTCCCCTCAACTCCTCCAGGCTTTTCTGCCTAATACCAACCCACAGAGCTCGTAATTTTGCTAACCCTTTGCTAAAAGTGGCGGGATGAGTCTGTGCTTTGGGTGAGGGCTGCAATCACTTTGTCTAACCTCAAGGAGCTCAGGTATCTTTTACCTGCCTTAAATGAAAGGTGACAGCTATGTCTGCATCTTTGCTGCTCCCTCGCTTGCTATCTCAGCCCACAGAGAGAGCACACACGATTTACTTTAACATAGGGGCCTAAATCACTTAGAAGCCAGACCTTGTTTTCTAGTAATTATTTATGCCCTGCTCTAAGAATAGATCGCGCCGGTGGGTATTTTCAAAAGCAAGTTAAAAAAGCTGAAAAATTATGTGTTTGTGCTTCGGACACAAAGAAATAACGAGCCACTGTGCGCTTCTGCCCGGTTTGATGCGGGTGGAAACCCCGTCTGCGATTTAAGTCCACGGGCCCTTGACCAGCTACCTCCAGTCAACACGTCTCACTTGCCTGGGAAGTGAAGGGAAATCTATTTTGTTTGTAATAAAGCTGATTATCATAGATAAATGTATCTAATTAGTCTCATTTGCTGACACACAAGCCTTTAATTGCAAGTTGAATAATTAGACATATCTGCATATGCAAATGAATAGGGTTATACTATGTCACTCTTAACATGATTTCTCTGGAGACGAATAGCTCTCTATATTTCAGGAGAGAATATGATATATTAATTTACGTAGACAAATAACTTTATTTAGAACGAGTCGCTCTCATGTTTGTTTATATAAAGCAATAAGAGAAGAAATAGGAGAGATTTTATGTGGAAGGAACCAGCTGGAAGATACTAATTTATGAGGGGGAAATCCTTGCAAACCGTAACGCTTCTCTGCGGTGCGCGGTGGGAGCGCGGAGCGTTCCCCCAGCAGAAACCTCCCGGCCGGACCGGACATCCCGGCGCAGCGGGGTCGGGAGCTGCGGCACATGGCGGCGGCCTGGCGGGAACCCCCGCTCCCCTCCCTTTTGCTCCCACACATCCGACCACGCCAACCACCTTCCTTCTCGCTGGCATTTCTGCATCCCCCCCACCTTCTCCCCGCTGGCGGATACATGACGTGATGCCGAAACTGTTTGGCCTGTTGTTTTCCAACCAGATGGCCGCTGCAGCACGAGCAACGGCCTGCAATTTTGGGCGGGTGCATGCCGGGATACGTAGCCCTCCTCCGTCTGGATGCGAGGTGAATCCTAATCAGGCAGCGGGAAGGGGGGCTGCTGGTCGCGGGCACCCCGCTTTGGGCAAGGGGGACGAGGCAGCCGCTCGCTGGAGCACATGAGCCAGTGTCCGTCGGGCTCCCAACGCCCCGTGTCGGAGCAGGACACTGTGGATCTGGCAAGAGGAGAAGTCCCAGGCTAGTCTTTTTTTTGGGGGGGGTGGGGGTGCGGGGGGGGGCTTGGATAAAACTGCACGGGGGGGGATCCGCAGCAGCGAAGAAAAGCGCTCGGAAGCGGTGGCATCTCCACGCCCGCCGGCAATAGCCCCGGCCCGTTTTGAAGGGACTACCGAACACGGGGTGAACCCGTGCGCCGAAGAACCCCGTCTGCTGCCCAAATGAAGAGCTAAGAAATAACAACAGCGGGGAGGGCCCTGCCCGCCCCGCCCGCAGCCGCATCCCCCCGGCCTTGCGGGCTCTGCCTGTCGCTGTCCCGCCCCCCCCGCGCGG
>JAVKLA010000010.1:29427849-29489358 GCA_034782735.1 Sagittarius serpentarius
GGGGGGGGGGGGGGGGGGGGGGGGGGGGGGGGGGGGGGGGGGGTGCGGGCTGTGCAGAGGCTCATTGATTGCAGGCAGGGTGCAGGCAGGGTGCAGGCAGGGTGCTGGCGGGGTGCGGGCTGTGCAGAGGCTGCTTGCAGGCAGCATGCAGGACACTCACTTCCAGTGCCAGAGCTGAGCCCCCCCGCCCCCCACCATCAGCAGCCAGCATCCCTTCCTGGCTGCCCTGGGCAGGGAAACGCCATGCCAGGGCCTGGAGCTGCAGAGGGTTAGTTTGCCATTTGCACCCACATCCCACTCGCGTCAGCCCGAGGCAGGTGGTGTTTTGCCCCACACCAGGAGCAGCCCCACGTCTCTGCATGCCGTGGTCACAGCAGTGGAAGGCCCTTCACTCGGAGCGGGCTGGTGTCCGGCCACAGCTTCCCATGTTATCCGTGCAGCAAAGCAGGGGTTACGGACAGGATTCCCATTCAAACCTCGTATCCCTGTGAGGAAGCCTAAGTCATGTTCAGGACTTCTGAAACAAGCCTGAGTCCTTGACTTGGCAGGACCCGATGATGCAACCTGCTTCTCATAATTTCTGAGCTTCCTCTTCCGTTCTGATTTCAAACTTTTAATTCAAGCATCATAGCCTTAATTTAGGCACGGGGGTATCCAACACGGTACAGCTAGGGAAGCTCGCAGAAAGATAGGCATCCCCTTGGCCCATCCCTCTGCCCAGCGAAAGGAATGGTCACGTCTGCTATCAGCCTGCTTCAAACATGAAATAACTGTGAGTTACTTAAAGATATTCATGGATAAACTGGACGTTGGTTAACTCACACTTTACTAGTCAAATACAACTATGAGCCAAGGAAAACTGCAGTAGACATCTACATTCTTAATACAGACTAGCACAACACCCTTAATGCTATACAAGCAGCGTTTCTTTAATCTGACTCATATAGGTTTTGTGGTAAGAGATAGATGGGAAAAATGGCTGCTAAGGCACCCAGATCTCTGTGGTAGGTTTTCTAAGCAAAATGCCAGATGGTCTCACTAAGGCGCTGTGTCATGCCACAAAGTTTTAGGATTCCCACCACCAAAAACCTCCCCAAGCCCTTAAAGACATTTGGGATGTGCTGGTGCTGCAGGGGTTAACTAGTGGAGAGGGTGGAATCTGCATAAGGCTGATTTAGGGAAAAACATAATGAAATGCAGCTTAGCTGAAATCACGGCTGAGTGGGATTTGGTGAATGACATCTCTGAAGGGAAACCTGCCCTAGACAGGGGCCGCGGCGTTGTGTAAGGGGCACCTCGCTGGAAGCCGGCGAGGCCTCTGATTCACACACAGAAACATCCCTCCGTGAGATGTGGGTTATTTATCGCTTCCCTGCTCAGTGCTTTCCCCCACCCCGCCTGCAGGCAGGGTGCAGGAGGGTGACGGGTGGCCGTCGGGGCTGCCCGCGGGTGCTGGTGCCCTGTCCTGGCCACCACAATCACTGCAACGTGACCTTGCGTGGAGCCCCCTACCCCAAAGCTGTATCAAAGTTGCATTCATTTGCCTCAAAGATCAGCTCAAGATGAGCCTTTTCCCACTGCACTGTTATTGTTGTTATTGTTATTGTTATTGTTATTGTTATTGTTATTGTTATTATTATTATTATTATTATTATTATTATTATTATTATTATTATTATTATTATTATTATTATTATTGAATATTTCTACACAGCAGCATCCGGGAGCTGCATCCAGCCCCAGTTTGTTCTGTGCAATCAAATCCTCTTGCCGCTGCAGGGAGTTTTTCATGTAAAAGAAGCTCCGTGTGACCGATCCCTTCCTTTGCTCCAGAAACTATTTCCCACAGGGGTGGACGTCTGCTGGGAACCACCCTGCATTTCTCCCCTGATTCAGGGGGCAGAGGGGTCTCGGGATGCCCGAGCCCTATTGCTGCATCCTCCCAGCAGCAACACCGCGACAGCAAACTCCTCCATGGACCTCTGAGTCGATGAATTTATGCAGGTGCTTTTCTGCAGCCCTTCCTGGGACAGCTGGGTCCCGTGCTCACACTTCTCTGATGACACCTTGACTCCTTACAGGCTTTCCTTCTGTGCGTATGGGTGTGTATGTGCATGTATTTCTGCGTACACACACCCAAATACGGTATTTTTTTGGAAAGGCGATGTCACAGTGTCATGATGCTTTGCTAAAACCCGTCAAGTTGTCATTCCCGTTAATGCCTTCCTAATCCCAGTGACTTGGTGAAGAGTGATCAGACTGCATCCTTGGCTTCGGAAAAGCCGTGGGGCTCTTTTCACTAATTCGTGGTTTTACTCTTCCTGTCCGAGTGCAGCATTTTAAGGCAGGTTGCAGCTCAGCGTCGCCCTTTTCATTCTCTCTAACAGTTTCTTTGCCTCGTGACAACACAGAGCGTTCACAGCACAAACAAGTCCAAGGAATAGATGAATTTCCTCAGCTACGAAATAAGTAAAGCAGATGATTGAACCAAGTTTCTTCTCCCCGCCTGGTTCAGCAGCTCTGTTTTGCTGTATTACATTCCCTAACTTCTGGCCTCAGCAACTCCCTTACCCAGATCGGCGACCCCCCCGCCGCCCCCGAGCGGGTAATGCTGTTGGGTTTCCTCTGCCATTGAAAACCCGACCCTTTTCCATAGGGCCAAACGCTGCTCTCAGTTCCCTGGGTTAACCTGGAGTAAATCCCCGGGATTAACTGGATTTAACCCTGCGCTGGCTGGGCGGCTGCGTGCAGTCCTGACTGCCGGCGCTGCCCGGGGTCTGCTGGGCTCTGCGTCCTCGCCAGGAGCCATGGGTTGGGTAAAGAGATGTTCCCAGGAAAGACCAGTAAACGATGCCACGCTCCACAGGCAAAGGCAGGTCAGCCACCTCCTCGGTGAATCGCTGGTGGGGAGCCATCCAAAAGTAGCGGGGCCCTCCTGCTTGGCAAGCCGGTAGATCTGAAAGCTGAAGGCCAAACCCTTTCCCCTCCGTTAAGTCATCCTTCTTAAAAAAAAAGATTTCTCCTTCCCCCTTTCACCTCCTTTTCTCCCTCCCTGGCTGCCCTGAGAGTTTTGCTGCACAGGTTATTAGGACTTGCCTCGTTTTTATTCTCTCTGGTTTCCTCCCCTGAGCACGTGCCATCCGGGGTGGGGGCTTGGGGAGCTGTCACCACCACATGCGGGGTCTTCCCCGCTCTCCCGTGCCCTCCCTGGGCTGGGGGCACAGGGTTTTGTTTCAGTGGTTTTCTCTCGGGAGCCTGGGTAAAGCATTCGGGCCCTTTGGCCAAAACCCGGCCGAAAAGCCTGTGCGAGGAAGGTGCCTGTCGCCACGGTTTTTCTACCTGCGGGGTATTTTTTTGGCCTGATGTGAACGAGGGGGGGTTCTTCCTCCACGGGACCCGGGCAAGAAGCTCATCCTGCCCCTGCCTCTGCATCTTCCCGAAACCCTTTCCATGTCCATCATCGCGCGAGGATGCGGCGGCTTGGGCTGAGTGCTGGAGGACGGGGCGCGTGAAGGGCGGCGCGAGGATGACCCCGGTCCCGCCAGCCCTGGACGGGCGCGATGGCTGGGGGACGCGGGCCCTCTCACTCCCCCGCCCCGTGCCCCACCCTGCCCTGCTCCTTCCCTCCCCTTTGCCTCTCCACCCGGTGCTGCCCGGTCGGGCTTGCGATGGAGTGAGTCCCCTTTTGCTCTCCCTGTGTGTCACCGGGGGAGAAACGCTCACCTCTCGCTCCCCAAAGGCCCCTCTGTCTCCTCCGCCGCTGTCCCCCCCCGCCGGCCAGCAGAACTCTTCCCCCCCCCGCCGCCGGCTGCCTGGCAAGGGAGGCTGAGGGAAAAAGAGAGCAGCAAACCCCAAAGATGTGTCATTGTGCTAAGTGCTTTCAAACCTTGCAGGATGTCACTGTGTCACAATTTCAGTTCATTAGGCGGCGCAGGGAAGACGCTGTGACATCAAAGCGCTCCTTTTCCCTATAGAAGCGGGAGCTACTCTTTTGATCTCAGCCCCCAGAATCCCCCCCAGATTAATATTTACTTGTACAACCCAAACCCACGGGGGATCCTGCGCTTGATTCCTCCATATGTTCTGGGGCGGTTTTTGTTGCTTCTCTGGTTTTCTTTGGGAGGTGGTTTGTTGGCGGGGGGAGGAGTAAGCAGTAATTTTTATATGTTTATTTATAACCCCGCTACCCTCTGCTCCTCGGGCACAGCAGGGGAGGGCACCCAACCTATTTCGTGTCAACCAGTCGCTTTGAAGCTTGCCACAATCAAACGCTTTTATTTTGGGGGAACCCGGCCAGCTGTTTGTTTGCTTCCCTGCTTTATATTGATTCAAGGAGATGATCTCCCAGGCCCCACGTGCTTAATCTGTGAGCTGCTAATGTTGCATGAGACATTAAAATGGTCCCTTCTCCCCTGGACTGCTGGGGTATTTATAGCTTAATGCAGAGGTTTACAGCAAAACACATTTTCAGAGCAGCAGAGGATACGTATGTGTATCTAATACTGCAAGCTGCTGTTGACTTTAGCGGGGATATCGTAACTCTAATTCCCTGCCAAAAGGTGACCACGTACCTTATATTGAAGGAATACTCTGATATAACTTGGTTCCTAGCGAGTCTTTAGGATGTCTCACGTCAGGGTTCAGCTGCTGCCTGCATCCGAGCAAGAGCATTGCTTCATGCAAAGGATGCTCCCCGAGATACCGAAGCGCAGGGCACGAGCTCCGGGGAGGGGAACAACTCGGCACGAGTGCGAAGCCCTGACGTCTGGGTGCGAAAAGAGGGACCGCGTCTCAAAGCCAGTGGGAGCAGGATCTGGCTCTCGCTGTGTTAGCATCTGACAAAATGGAGTGGAAATGAATTCAATTCAGAGACGTCTAATTTCATGAGAGACTCTCCAAGAATAATTCTACTGCAGATGCTTAAAGTGATTTCAACGTGAAAAGCAGGAAAGACAGAGAAGGTGATAGAAAATGACTACAGAATTTATACCTTCCCCTCCTTCGTTTAAGCCCTGCACATCCTGTGCGTGTCCTGGCATGAAAGCTGAAGAAAACCGCGGGGCAAACGAAACAATGTTCTTCTGTTGCCCTGAAACAAAGAGGTGGCCACTGAAGGTGTATACAGCTGCCTGTCCTGGACCCACAGGGACCAGTCCAGGGGGCAAATTTGTGGGTTTTCAAATGAAATTTTTTAACGTGGTTTTCAGTGCTGATTAGAGAGTGAGAAAAGGCAATATTTAAATCACACGCACTGGATATCAGTCATTCACACCATCCTGGGGTGCTCTAGATGATACTTCTGTGCCCTACATCGTGTTTGGAAAGCCAGATCCCAAATGCCTTGACACTGCGACTGTCGCTGATAAGAACACATGACCACTATTCTCGCTATTTTTTTTTTTTTAACTGCTTTTTTCCTTCCTGCTGTTTAGGGGGTTTAAACAGCCTCGATTTTCTGTGGCTGACAACACACCCCATATGCTATTTATCTTGTCAGAACTCTCTCCCTCTGCCCTCAGCTCCCATTTTGTTCTCATTAATAGTGATTATGAAAAATGGGGCTAAATACTTACTTTCATATGATTTATCCAAATGTTGAACTGCGTAATTGGAGAAGCTAAGACATTATCCCTTCAGATTCTGTCAAGACTCAATTTCTGCATTTGATTTAATTTTTAGACTCATGACCCATAACAGTACATGTATTTATTGCCTTTATGGTGGCTTGGCTGAACAATATATCTATCAGTCAGAAGCGGGAAGCTGCATATTATTTATAAGAATTTAAACAGTCAGTGTGTTTTAAGAACACTTGTCCTTAGCACGCAGTTATTAACACAGGGCCCCTAGATACAACAAAATTGAAAGCCAGCTGGAAGGAATGCCCTTATAATGAAGATATTTAATAACTGGCATCAGACTCTGCTTTTCCTTTCGGTGACAGAAGTGACGCATGAGCAAAGGCAGGGGAGCGCTTTCCACTGCAGAAACCTCCCCTGCCCCCTTCCAGGGCCTGATCCAGCGGCTTCCTCCCCTTCCACTTGCCGCTGGAAATTGCTCACGTAGAAAAGGCGTCGGTGCTCGGTGCACAGACACGTAAAATTTGGTCCTGCCTTTTTGAGCGCCCACCCAGAGAGGTGCACACACGCGTGCTTGCACACACAGCCTTTACGGGAGAGCAGGTCGCTGCCTCGCAGGGATTTTGTGCATCCCTCTCCCCTTTTCTAATCCATCATTTCTATGCCTGTTTTTCGCAAATCACTTTTGCATGGCTTTGGCCCTGATGGCCAGCTGAATGCAAATGCTTATCTGCGGGTGAAGTGTCTCGATCATATGGATCGTCAACACGCAACTCGAATCGAAACCGAGACTCCTCCAGGCTTCAAAGCCCGGATTGCTGGGCTAAGGGCGGCCAGCGCCGAGCGGCGAGCGAAGTAACAAAGCATCGCAGAAACTCAAACCCAGCGTCGCATCCACGTCGCTGACAATACCACCCCGCTTCCCAAATCAACACTGACACAGTGTTGAAATTGTTAATAAAACAAGTAATCAAGCTGCTAATATCTGCAAGCACCATTTTGGAAAAAAGATAATAGAGCAACCATCAGGGAGTATAGTTAATGTATAAAACAATTACTGTAGTCAGATGCTTAAATAAGAGCCATAGTGGTAACAAATGCATTACTGTACAGAGAAGCAGTTTACAGTACACAAGATATTTTATTTGCGATGCCAAAATGAAAAAGAATGACTCCAAGATGAAGCTGATGCATTTATCACCAAATATTCTTCAGCAGCCTTTTTCCTTGGCATGAAACTTGCTAACGCACGTGTGTGCGCACAAACATACATGTGCACCCCGGTACAGTTTGAACTTACTATTATTTGTTGTAGATACTTATATAATTATTTAAAGCACACTCATTTAGTGCCAGCTAGTTTATGTCAGTGGTTGTCTTTCTTTTAAATACAAATGCAGTAATCCGTCAGGAGAGCTTTCTTTTAAGTAGACCTTTTAAACAAAAGCTTCCCATTGCCATTTTTGATAAGGATCTAACCGCTAATCTTTTATTTTGCAGCCAGCCCTGAGACTTGGGCATGGCTCTTCCCTCCTTGTGAGACTCTTGCAGGGAACAATGAGAATATTGATTTATTTTTTTTTAGACTCGTAATACCGCAATGATTTCCCCCTCCCTTATTTTCTCTAGCATTTGGTGGGTTTTGACCAGCTTTAATTGCTACAAAGCTCTTCTATTTTCTGTTGTTAGCACTAAATCCGTAACCTGCTCTCTGCCGCACGGCAGCGGTTAGGACTTTGCATTGTCTCTTTAATCCCAGTTCTTCTGTTGCGCATCTTCCTCTGCGAGGAGCAAAAACTGCCCAGACAACCCCAAAGCACAGAGAAAAAACATCAAGAATACAAAGAAAAGGGCTGGCTGGGACATCCTGCTTAAATACCTGCGGAGCAGGAGTGTGTTTGCTGGGAGAGGGCTGCTAAGAAGGAGTTTTGCTGGTTCTAGTTTAAGGCTGAGTGTCAGAGCAGAAGTACATAAAATAGCTTAACTGAAGCACGCTGGGTTTATTCAGAAAGATTTCTGTCTGTGCAGGCATTCAACCTGACCGGGAGAAAAAGAGAAGTGTTATCGCTGATCATTTTTTTATTAAACCTCACCTTCTAGAAATCCTAAATTGCTGTTCACGAACTGTATTTCCCTGTAGTGAATGCAGCTCAGTTTTTTAATGTGTACAAGATATTTCAGTTGTTTCCCCGCCTTGAATTTCAAAAAGTTAAAAAGAAGTCAAAATTCCAAATACTGTATCAGCTTTAATAATCACATTATCTCGCTGGTTATGACTTTATGCCATATTCTGCATACTAGTAGAACTCAAAGCCAGCAAACCTACTCTATACCTCCATTTAAAAAAGTGGAGACGGTGGTCTACTGCACAATTCCTTCTGGTTATATTACAGACCGAGCAACGACAATAACCGTATTCAGGTTTTCTAGAACTCCGCATTAAACCTCGGTTTCACATTGTTTCAAATTATGAGTACTTTTAGCCTGAGCTTTAAACAGAAACAACAGACTAATTTCTCAGAATAAGATCAATGAAATTCAGAAAGCTCTGTCTGATAAATAACTACTTTCGGAGCCCGGCGCACAGCGCGCTTGCTGGGTGTTTTCCCCGCAGGTCAGGATTTGCGAAGGGCCGTGTGCTCTTTCCCATCGCCTTCCATGAACTTTGCATTTATCCATTCCCCTAGTGCTCTCTGGCTCCTGTGGGAAATATCTTTAATGCTGGAAATCCTGAGGTTAACTAGCTACAAATGGTATTTAGTTATTAAAAGCACTGCCCGGTCTCGAGGCTGAGCAAGGATGGGTTTCTCGTCCGGGAGATGCAGGGCTTCGCCGGGAGAAACGCAGTCAGCCGGAGGCGAAGGGTCCCACCCGTTCCTGGGCGGCATCGCCAGCTCCGCTTCAACGGCATCAGGGACGCAGGAGACCTCAGCCCCTCATCCCGGTGTCCTTCGCCACGGTGGCCGGCACATTGCAATTGCTATTATTAGGTTTTTAAAATCATATCGCTTGTCTCTTTTATGGTCAGACAGTCAACTGTCAGCATCAGTTAGGAGAGTTAATATTGACGGTCTCTTAAAAGAGGTTTAAATATGAAAGTGAAAAGGGACTTGCTCTGGGCTTCATCTCTTCGTGGTGTTCGTCAGTAAAACCTTAACTCGCAAAACAGTTGTCGCAGTGATTTTTTGTGTCTTGCGCTGACGATGCCTGAGCGGCAAATGTCGCCGGAATTTTTCAAATGAGCAAACTGCACTTATTAATTATGCTAATAATCACGACTCAAGATAGCTGCTCTGAGGAAGACAATAGCTGAAACTTGCTCCTCCTAAAAGGGGCAGTGGAGGAGCTGTCGCCTTTGTCGTATTTAGAGGCTCTATGCAGGAAAAAAAATCTTCCTCCACTTCTCGGGAAACAGCCGTTCACACGTATAAACCAGAAACCTCAATATGCATATCTTTATTTTAACCACCATGCTATTTATTGATTTTCCCTGCAATTATGCAGCACTGTATTTATTTGCATCAGTGCTCTGCTGTGCCATATATTAAACCTCCCTTCCTCCAGTGGTGGCTCTTTAGAAAAATGCTTCTGATTTCCCCTCAGAGTATGAGGTCAATAGGCCATAACTTATGATTTTGAACCTATAGCCAGACCTAAATTATGGATCGTTTCTGGTTTCTTGTGTTTAACTGTTTCTGGGAGAGGGTTTCATCAGAGAGATGGAGCGGATTCGCTGTGCACAGCTGAGATCCGGGCTATAGGGGCGAGAGACGTAAGGACTGTAGTAAAGCTCAGTGCAGTGCTATAGCTAATTCAGATCTGCTTCTCTATAAATTATGTATAGTTCTTCTGAAAAATGTTTGTATTTCCTAATATAGCTCTAGATTATCTCACTCAAGCAAGGGAAATGTTGTTAAGAGAAAGTCACTTCTCACGTATCAGGAATTAATTTTCATTTGCTAAGCACAGAATGCATTTAGTTCTCAAATTTTGTTTATCGGACTAATATTGTCAAAACATGGATTCGCTTTTCTCACTCTCGAACACCTTTGGCAACATTTGCCATGGACAAAAGGTTGAGGTTTTACGTTACAATCTGTACGCCTTGAAGGAAATTTCTCCTGATCTCCAGCAAGATCGCAGCTTGCACGGCCCAGCGCCCCGTCCCGCTCTCGCGGTGGGTCGCGCGGGGCGGTGCAGCGGCCGGCGGGATCAGCAAAGGGACGGCTGGTCTGGGCTTCCGTCGCCGTACGAGCGTGCGAAGGGCACGCGCTGTTGGCTCTGGCTCAAACCGGCTCAGGGTGCTTAGGAAAGGGCCGCTCACCCCTTCCGGCAGATTTCGGATCAGGTGCAGAGAAAGTTCTGGGCAGGAGTCGCTGCGCGGGGACAGCGCAGGCTGCCTGTGGGGAAGAAAGCGTCTGAAGCCGGCCGGGACAGGGGCCGTGGCATGCCGCATGCATCAGTTCATTTTTGACTTAACTGCCTCAGCAGCTCTTGGGAGCGATCCCCTTGTGCTTTACATCACCAAAACCATCTGCTAGAGCTGTGCCTTGAATCGCCTGGTCCTCTAGAGGCAGCAGGGAGAAAAAAAGGCAAAGTGAAATTCTTCCGTGGAAAGAAGTAAAAAAAAAAAAAAAAAAAAATTTCAGAAATTTAACCCTTTCAATCCTGAATGAAGTTTTTGCAACCCCAGCCCAGGTCAGGCAGAGGCCGGATTGGACCCCCCCCTTCAGGAGCTCACTGAGGGTGTCGGGTGCCCTGAGGTTAGCCGGGTGCCTGGAGGGTGCATTGAACACGCCAGGGAACAAATAGCCGGCAGCGTCCAAGGCGACTGATGAGGTTCGGATATGAACCGGTGCCAGGCGCTGTCACCAGCAGTACTGCAGCGTCGGGCTGTGCCGGCGTGGAGCCTGCCGTCATAACCTTCAGTCCTGCGTGCGCACCCAGGCAGGTGGGGGCTCAGGAAACCTGGCAAGAGAAATGCCGCGGGAAGTCCAGCTCGAGGACTGAGCTGCTCCCCTGAGCACCCCAGGCTGCCCGCTGTGCTGCGGGGGCAGCTGCACATGTGCAACGAGTGCGCGAGTGCTCATGCCCGCTCACAGCCAGCTCTGAACCCCCCCCCCGCAGCACCTAGGCACCACGGGGCGGGTTAGAGACAAGCCCACAGCCTTTAATTCGGGATTTATGGCTGCTACTGATCCTAAGCTAACCTTTTGCCATTACAGTGTCTGAATGCAACTTTGGGGATTAATAAACGGGAAAAGTCAGGACCTTAACTGTCAGGAAAATAGTAGATGTGCCCCGCACCAAAACCAATAGCCATAAACCATGGAGGAATCCACCTCACCTAAAGAAAAAGCAGCTACCTGGTGTACAGGGTTAACAGCATCGAGCCAACGTGCTGAGAGAGCGCAGCCAGGCTCTGGCTGCGTAGCAGGATCCCAAGGAGTTAAAACCAAGCAAACCTCCTCATGCATTTTATGTCACAACTCCCCCCTTTTTTGTCTGTGTGTGTGACCAAGCCAAGTTCTTTTTTAGCTCTACCCTTTTGAAAACTGCTGGTTACAGATAAATTAAAATGCCAGAACTGAAATTGCCCACGTTAGCCCCTAAGGGAGCCTGCACTGTCATCTTTCATTAGATGCTGATAGACCAAAAGCCCAAGGCAAAGTGTAAGCTGGTTCCTAAGAAAGGGCTCGGAGCCAGGAGCTGCATCTCTCTGCCGTAATCTTGCATCTCTGTCCTTTTAAGTTTAAGCTGAGCAATGCTTTCTTGGACATGTCTGTTTTCATACTGCAAATTTCAGTCTTAAAATCAACAGCAAATATGAACAGGGTATTCCACAGAGTCCTAAATTGTCAAGACAAGCCAATGCGTTTTCTCGGAGCAATCTGATGGTTTTGTCTGGTGTCAGCCCTTACATCCTCCAGTGCAGATGATATGTTTGGACGGTTTAATAAAGAGCTGTTTAGAAATGTGACTGTTATTCTTTTTTAAAAAACAGTCACATAATCTTTCAGCGGCAAAGGTGGGATTTTCCCCATACTTGTTCCATCATTTTGAAGGAGGGATGGTGGCTTGGTGGGTTTTGTGAAGTGCAACACAGTGGTGAAATGGTCTAGTCTAAAAAAAAAAAGTCTAAAATTATGCCTGCACAAGGAGCTTAATAAACCATAAAGGCCAGTGGCTTTCCAGCATCCTTTCACTTTGTGTTTGAATTAGAGATGTGCTTTGACTTAGAAAAAAGGAGCTAGTCCTCGGTGTGCGTAGGCAGTCGGCTCGCCGGGCTGCGGGCAGGAGCCTCTGAAAGGAGCAAAAGCCCGAATCCGATTCCTTACGGGCAACTGGAACTGCACTTTGCTGTTGTGCCCAAAGGATAAAAACGTCCTCACGCCCCCAGGAGCAGCGAATGGGTGAGGAAGAGGAGGCTCTCAGACATCACCCCTGTGTCACCTTATCCCTGCAAAAACCTGCTGAAGAAATCAAGCTGGAAAACCATACTGGACTGCCTGGTTATTGTAATCTTTGGATGGACGGCCACCACGAACTTCAGCAGCAGGTGGCTCAATGTGGTGCTTTTTAAGGCATGCAAAAGTGTTGAAAGGCTGGAGAAGCCAGCCCAGCTGGTTTTGCTCATCTGTCGCTCTAGGCAGTGAAAGAATTTACTCCATTTCCATCCACCTTCTTCTATTTATTTGTATTGAGTTATGATGGGGAAAGGAACCGTCTTAGGTGTCTCTTACTTTCCTGGAGTCAGCAAGGCTTTAGTTTGCAGACCATTATATCTCGGTGCTCCTAATCTCAGTAGTTTTTTTCCTAGCTGCTCCTGAATTAACTTTTATTCTGTGTATACAACACAAAGCAAACAACTGCCCAGCAAAGTCCAGCGCGCTTTCCTCTCTGCAGCAAGTAGGACCACTTCACTGTATGACATCCGCAATTGATTGAGTGTATGAAACCATAACACAAAGCAAAGAAAACTGGAAAATATATTGTTCCAAAAGTTATTGGGCAAGGCTGGGGGGAATTAATTTTCATTGCACTACAACTCCAGAGGAGGCAATAATAACGAGTTGCACTTAGCTAAAGTAAATACCTGTGACAACTCCATGTAGGTGCACAGGGCTGGGGCTGCTGCGCCATGTCAGCCGCTGTGTGCTGGACGCCTCGAGACCACAAAGCAGGGGGGGTAGCATTTTGACTTTAGTTCTGGGCATTCTGCTATATCTGGGCACTTCATTGGAAGGCATTGTGGTAAGAGTGGTATGAGAGGTCTTAGCAAGGACAAACGTTCCTGCGATGCAATAACTTGGCATTTTGACTATAGATTTTCTTTCACTACATCCCAAAGACTTGCTTCAAACATGCAATGAGGAAGGTACTTCCATGGTCTTCACTGAACAGCACTGCCACTCCTCTGCCTTCCCAACTTCACTCCTTCTCACTTTTTAAATAAACTTACGCTCATAAGCCGCAGATGATGTTCCACCTATCCCGCCTGTTGCCAGAGGCTACTCATTTGGGATAAAGCAGACGTTTAATCTCACGTGTGTGATCTAAATAAAGTGAGAAGAGCGAAAAGAAGCAGATCAGACTTTGGCTCTCATTTTGCTCTCACTTCTCCTGAGTCTGCGGATAATTTTTGCAGACTGTCGTTCATCTGGAGGGGTGGCAAAGGGTATGCGTGCACCCAGCACGCCTTCATGATGCCCAGCAAGAATGCAGCCGCATCTCCTTGTCTGGCTCCTCCAGCCTGCTGGCATCCTTACTACATTGGCAGGACATGCAAAAAACCCAACTAACCTCCAACCCTTTCCAAAAGGAGCCTGGGAACAGCCATCAGGCAGCAATGGTGCCTGACACGGTGCAAATCAGGGTGCTTTCTCCCACTGGTGTGCAGAGAGGGGTGCTCTAAGGAAGCTGCTTTGGCCACGGAGCAAAGGTTGTGTCAGCAGAAGCTGTGGGGTTGCAAGAAGGGCAAATTTGGTCTAAAATCAGAAACGCCTTTTAGCTTCCTGACTTACAAAAGAGGATAATCACACTCCCTTTACATGGGTATCATGCCGTTTAATTAGTAAATGATTAATTTGTTAATGATTTCCCTGGCATGGAAAGCACTACTGAACAGCTTCTTATCCCAGCCATGGAAATCTGCAGCAGAAGGGAGGTACATCTGCACCTTCTCAGGGCCCTGTCTGGTTGATCCCCCATTCCTCTGCTGCTCTGCCCACATCTATTCCCTTGGTAGATGCAGCGAGAGAAAAGCAGCTCTGGGAACCCGTTCCTCTGCAGCAGGGCATGTAAGATTTCTGTGAAGCTGAGCCACATCATTGCTCTCTCTGAAGCGAGAAGAGGGAAGATGTTTTCGTAGAGATGGACGAGAGCTGGGGACAGAGTATCAGCTCTCCTGGTGCCCACCACTGCGCCTTACTCAGAGCCACCTGCAGATGATGCGCGTTTGCATTGCAAACTTAGACATAAACCACGTCGTTCTGCTCTATAAACACTCAGGTATCCCAGATCCTGTTTTATTCACAATTTCAGCAAATAACATTATCAGTGAAAAGAGAAGGAAGCAGAAATGAATTGCAGCCTTGCTTAAGAAGAGGGAAGGAGACCCATTTAAGGCAATTTTTCCAATCAAGAAGAAAGGCTGTTTGAAAAACAGATCAAAACAAGCCTAGCTTCCTTGCAAAGGGGGTTGATCAGAATTGCATTTTCCGTAACGAGGGTCCGAGAGGGGCCGTGAGGAGGCTGGGGCTGATTCCCCAGGGTGGTTTGCCCCTTCGTAGCACACGCTGCAGCATCCCCATCCCCTGGTGTGGCTGTCCTCTCCCTCCCAAGGGGTTAGTTTGCTACAGAGAGAGGAGAAAAGCTCCAGAAAGGTTTCCACTTTCCTGACCCTACTCCAAAGCTTCCCTGACCAAGATGAATCTGCTCGCTGGCCTCTGGGAACATCGCAGGTTTCAGGCAGCTTGGTGGTAGCCGAGATAGGGCTCACGCCTATCCTCTGCTGTGGGTCCTGCCCCTTTAATTCTTGTGAGCAGCTTATCTGCCTTTCCTTATCTCAGTCCTTTCCTTCTTCATGATGCCCTTCTTTTACCCTAACCTTCCTGCTATCCCTTTTCTCAGCCCAGCTAAACCTCCCTGGGGAAGGGGCTGCCCCTCTTACAGCTTTTTGCCTGAAGCCACATGGCTCCCAAGCAAGTGCTTTTTTTTAGGGCTCTTGACTTTAAAAAGCTCCAGTTTTGGAGCTCAGTGGTGAAGTATAACTCCGACATCAGCATTGTGGCACCAGAAAAAAACCTGCTACAAGTGTGAGCAGAGCTGGACCCCTCGCATTTTTGAGTGGCTTCATATTCCTTAGGAAAGCTTAACACATACATACGCTGTGCAAAAGCCGTGTATTCAGCTCCCTGCAAGCTGGTGAGATTGGCTTAAAAATGATGAGGTTTAAAAAACAGAGTAAAATACATTTTGGGCAACTTTCATCCGCTCCTTGGCTTTGGAGTGGTTTTCAGTTTGGCTCTGGGGACCACTTCAATCCCATTTCCAAGTTCTTTGTACCCTGGAGGGCCAGACATCTACTTGAAGAAATCAAATCAAATCTGAGATTGCCAGAAACCCCACAAAAATGCTGATTGTTTTTAAACCAAACAAAATCTTCTCTCCAAATGGAAGCCCGGTCCAGCCTGACAACAAAAATCGCAAGTTGGCAGTGCAGCCCTCCTAGCGAGGCATCCTTGCTGATTAGCGCTGCTGCCTCATTAACATGCATACTGTAATCTCATTTGCTCCGGGATTGCTTTGATGTTAATTCCAGCGTTTTGGTGCAGTGTGGTACTGCACTTTGTGTTTCCAGGCTAGCATCCCTCTCTTCTGCAGCCCAAGCCTTTTCTTTCTCTTGAGGCTACCCTTGCTGCAGCCGCTAAAGCACCGGCCACCTTCAACCTCCCAGCTTGCGGCTTTGCCCTCCTACCTTGCAGCCTGGCCCCATACTGGTTGTGCTCTGCTTCCCATACACTGTCCTCTCCCTGTAATTTTTCAGCCATCATTTCCTATATTTTTTCAAACTATGTGCACCCTTTTCCCTAGCCCCATGACTCCTAGGTAGGCTGTTCAGCCATGAAGGTTGTCTAGTTTGGGGACAAGGGAATGAAAACTCGGTGCATCCTGCCCTGCGGGTTTGCTATATGGCTCGTGAACAAACCAGCCCTGCTCCGTGCATTGTCTATAGGTGCTCCTGGGGACCGCGTGTCCCAAACGCCTTGCAGCCGTCGGGAAACACTGGCCCCCTCCTCCTGAGTGACCCCGAGCCGGAGCACGGGAAATCAGCACGAGAAGCCACCGAGTGCACGCGGAGTAGTAAATCCTGTTTACCCCGACGAGGAAATAAATGCAATGGTGCAGCATGGACGAGGGCAT
This sequence comes from Sagittarius serpentarius, assembly GCA_034782735.1. Lineage (NCBI taxonomy): Eukaryota > Metazoa > Chordata > Aves > Accipitriformes > Sagittariidae > Sagittarius > Sagittarius serpentarius. The sequence continues at coordinate 29,443,854 of JAVKLA010000010.1, forward strand.
CAGGCAGATGTCCAGCGAGGCGGAGTAAGAAAGTTTAATGCGCGTCATTATGGGGAGCTGAGTTATCAAGAGAGCCAGATGTGTGGCCAGGGCCAGCTGGGGCTGGGAATGCTGTAAAGAGGTTTTGTTCAAAGCAAGATGGGGACTTCACCTCCCTGCAAGATCGATCATTTACACACTTCGCAAGCGCATCTTCCAGATATCCTGGGTGTTTACGATTGTGAGGGCTCAGAGCTACCTCAAAACATGGGCAGGCCAGAAAAGTGAGTCTGCTTTATTGTCTGGGAGATCAATGACTTTAATAATTAGCGTCTTACTTACACATGATTTCTATACTCAATTTGAATCTTAATTAGAGGTGGAGAGGGGGATTTAGAAACCGTGATGTAGCACAACGCCGTGCGTTTCTCCTGCCTGCTTGGAGGAGGAGGCCCTCCGGCAGGACTCGTGACAAACCCGCTGCAGCATCGGGGACCTCACCCCGCTGCTGCTGCTGCTCCCTGGGGAGCCCTCAGTCCCTGCGGGGAGGGCACCAGCCCTGGAGGGTCCCACAGCCAAGTCACCTACACGCCGATTACCCCAAAACACGGCTCCAGCCTGCAGAGACAGGGGCTGGCCAAAGGGGCACGCACCTCTTGCGCCCACCCGGTGCATGTCCCCAGCTTGCAGGTGCCACGCGTCACCAACACCTTCTGCTAAAGGGAGAGGTGACCGGCCCTGGGGCCACCTCTCCTGGCAGGGGAGCACGGAGCAGTTCGGACGCAGCTGAGGCCGAGGGTGCCCTTCAGACCCGGCGCCTGCCTGAAGCGCTCAGCAGCTGTAAAAATCCGCTGCCATGTAGGGACCAAGAAAGGGACCGGGGGGGCTGTCAGCGCAGGCAAGGATCTTTAAACCTCTCAGCCTACATATCTTTACACAGGGACGCGCATTAAAAAAACGCGAAGCATTTGAAGCCCACCATTTTAATTAAACTGATTTAACATCCGAGCTTGCGAGGGGCGTGGGGCTGGCAAACACAAAGGAGCCGCACAATCACTTTGGCTCCATTGTTGACGGGCTTTTGCTCTCTGTTTGTACAATAACCTATTGAACTTTTCCAGACTGTAATTCAAGACAGAATAGATCCTTGCAGGAGGCTTTTTTGGCAGGGAGCACTGAAGGCCTTGAATCAATTTCACTTTTCCAGCGTGGCTGTTTAATGTATTGATACCAGCTGGAAAAAAAAAAAAAAAGAAAAATAAAAAGGAATCAATGTTACTTTTATTTGTCCTGAGCTGAAGCCTTTTGGGTCTGTTCTTTGTGACACTGATACCATGCAGCGTGTGGCTATTGTCCTACCTTCACCAGGAAAAGCAAAGACCGTTAATGTGAAACAAGGCGGTTTTTCTTTTTTTTTTTTTTTTTTTTTGTCCTTGGTAATACTTCCCGGTTTTGCAAAGGCTTAAAACCTTTTATAGGAAGAGAAAAGTCCAGCAATTGCACTGCCACACGGCTTAGCTGGTTGTTCTAGTGACAGTGAGACAATACTGTGTAACGCCGGGGACTCTGGATGCGCGGCCAAGGTGATGCTCAGGATCAGGCATCGCCCCGTCGCTCGGGCGCGCACCGGGAGCTGAGCACAGCGGCTCTTCGGACGGGGCTCTTCCAGGTCCTCTTTGAGGACCTGGTTTATAAACAACCCAGGGAGCTGCCACCATGGTCTGGCAGCACAGCTGGAGCCGGCCCTATGGACACCCTCATCCTGCGCGTCCTGGGCAGCGGCACCTGTATGTCCGTGCAGCCCCAGAGCAAGTGCAAGAGGAGAGAAAGTGTCATCACAGCTGCAGCCGAGCCCGGGGTGGGCTCGGCAGTGCGGTGCAGCCCACCACCACCCTTCCACGTGGGAGGATGAGGAGTGGGAAGGAGCTGGGGGATGTCCACAGTTTGGGTAACGCGGCAGGAGAGCGCAGGCTCCGGAGCCGGGGATGCACGCGGCACACCAGAAGCGCTCCCAAAAGACGAGGCTGTTAATTGTTACTTAAGCAATCAAGCTGTTTCCAGATTGCCTGGGGTGAAGCAGCGGCAGTGGAAGGTGTCTTACTGCCAGAGTGAGAAGTGGCATCGTCGGGGCCCCCCTTCCCTGGGAAACTTTCGCTGGGAGCGCGAATGAAAGCTGTGGGCTGCCCCAGGGCTGCTGGTGTGACCTGCAAACACGGAGCACCTGGGAGAGCAACTAGAGAAACCAGCTGAAAGCGAGCATGCAGAGGGGAAAAAAAAATCCCTCTTGGGTTGAGCCGAACTTCCAGACAAAACCAAGGAGGAGGACTGGGACAAGTCAGAGCTGCCCTGGGCTCCCAGGCATCCCTGCTGAGCCGGCGTGCCTTTTCCAGCCCCAGAAGAAGAGCATTTCCTCGCCTTGCCCCCATCGCAGCCCTCCTCGAGCCACGCTGCGTGCAGAGGATCTGGCCTCCACCCTGTGTGGTATATATGTACGTGCACCAACAGAACACGGTACATACGAACACGCACACGTAGAGATAGAGGATGTGCTTGGTGACAATTGCCAGTTTTCCTAGGAAAAGGAAAGGCTGGGTTTCACAAACCCTTAAGTGATGTAAAAGCACAAATCCCGCTGACTTACACTCCCGGAGTATTTTTGTTAGGATTTGCCCCAAATGAAGAGGAGACTGATACTGCAACAGTTAATTACAGGAAACAGGACGACTGTTTTGAATGGAGTTTCACTGGCTGAAGATCTGCCCTGAAGATTTAGTCTTGGGTTTAACAGGCAGCTGCTTGAGGGCCAGACAGAACTTTCTGCCCTGCTGTTTACCAGGGGGAGAGAGGGTAAAACACGTGCCTAAAATATATATATTTATGTATGCATCACAAGGTGTCTGTGCCTCCCAATCTAATTAGAAATCCAAGCTGTCCGATATTACAGTAGTGAGTCCTGCCAAAGGGAACTGGGAAACAAAGTCACTGCTTATAATTAGGTGCTGCGGTGTAAATCTAATCTTCATTTAGAGCAATTTCTGAAAGACAAAGAAAAATCCACCTGACGAGGTGTTGGTGAACCACACGATTTACCTACGAATCAAAGTCCCACGTCTCAAAACTTAGCTGGGAAGGGGAAATAAACGGTAGGGGAGTGGCCGACGAGGTGGCACACACCTTGCAGGAGTCATCCCGGGGCAGGACGGGGCCGGTGGGGATTAAATGCCCAGGAGCATCGTCCATCCCCGCAGACCCTCCCTGCCGCACACACGATGTACGCCTGACCCTCAGCATCCCCTTCCTCCCCTTCCTCCCCCTCCACTTATAAATCAGAGCAGAATTAATTCAGGCGCCGCGTTTTATTTGATAAACGTCAAAATATGTAAATACCGGGCTCTCTTCCTACAGTCGCTAAAACAAATGGAAAACACATTTATTAGCATAGAGATGAGTTTAATCAAATCAGCGGCGAGTACAAATTAGCCACAGGAAACGTAATGAGCTGGGAATTAATTAGCAGCATAATGGTAATAACTTTGCCTGCTGATTACCTTGCGGCCATGGCTCTCCCCCAGGGCTTTCCATGGGTTCTCCAACAGCTGATCTTTTCTGTTGCAGGAGCCCCTGAACTGGAACAGCATGGCCGACAGCTCCCGCGCAACAGACTGGAGGAAGGGAGGGAGAGAGAGCGAGGGAGGGGGAGGAAAAAAAAAAAGCCATGTGAGAGATCCACACTGCCTTTACCTTCCCAAGCCGCAAGCCTGTTTCTTTTACCTATTGCTCTCCCAGTGTGTCCTGTCAGACTGGGCGTTCCCCTGTCCCTGTGGGGCTCTGGTGCGGTGCGTGGGGAGGGGATGCTGCCCGTAGGGGTGGTGGCTTGGGTGACACATCTGGGTCACCTTCGCCAATTGACGATTGCCTGCCTGGCCAGGCACATGGCACATTTCAGGGCCCCAGCAGCAGCCACCCTGCACCCCGGGGTTATTTCAGTTCTTTCAGCGTCACGCTGCAAGGGAGTGATGCTGGATCTGACTTGTCCGAAAATAAATATCCAGGCAGTTCTGGGAAGGGGCTGAAGTTGCCTTGGGAAGGGCAGGAGCGGGGGGTGACCCCCCCGAGACTCAGCTGGCTTTTTGGAGGAGCTGATGTTGCATGAGAAAGGGACAATTGGTGCTCCAGGGGCTTTGTAAAGTGCTGGGCTTGTAAATTAACTGTTTGACACCAACAGTGATGGAGAACAGTGGGGGGCAGGGGCTGGATGGAGGAAAGGGGCAGTTTCTCTTCTTGATTTATTTGTATTCCTTCTGCGGTGCCTCTTCTCCTAACACCTGAGCAGTCCAAAATAACTTGCACAGAGCCTTCCAGTGCCGCAGCTAAAAGCACTTCATAAGCCTTAATGAATCAAGCTGTGCAACAGCCCTGCGAGGAATTATTATTCCCAACGGTGCAGGAAGGTTAAGGGAAAAACGCTCATGTTTGGGGGCCTCCATTTAGATGCTCCAGTCCATCCTCGTGCACCTTCACACAGCAGATTGCCATTCAAGTGACTGAGTCAAAACTTGAGAAGTTAAAAAAAAAATAAAGCTAAGCTAAAAAAATAAGCCAGGCCACGCATCGAGGTGCTTTAGCAGGGATTTTTGGGGGAATTAACTGAGCTTCTAAGTTTAAAATGTAGTTCAAAGTGATTTCTGGAAATGGTATGGATGCTGAAAAGTGGGAGCGCTGCTCCCAGGCCACTGGTACCCGCAGAGCTTTTTCTTCCTCTCTGCTTTGGATAGTTGGCTCCAGCCTGCATAACTGCTCCATGAAATGGAGGGAGAACAATAAGGCGAAGGTCCAGCGCTGACAAGGACATGGTGATTGGTTTTTTTCCCAGGGAGATGGCGTCAGTTTGGACTCGTGCATCTGCATCCTCCAGTCCTCCGGGCTGTCAGTGGTACCTGATAAATCAGGCTGGTGTATCCAAGCTGTGATGCTAACCATATCGCTCCAACTGCTCTAAACCGTGCCTCAACCATGCCAGTTGCTTGGGCCATCTAGGTTTGGACAGACGTTTGATTGGAGCTGTCAAGAGCTGGCGGACTGAAACTGATGGAAACAAGGAAGAAGTCAGCACTTTAAAAAATATATGGGTTTTGGATGGGAAGGGGCAGAGGCTCTTTCATTCACTGGAGACAAAAGAGAGACAGGATTTTCGCATTTTATAGAGCGTGCCTGTGCTAACAGGAAGGTACCTGCACTTTGGGGTTTAGCTCCAGGAAGCTTCAGAGTAGCAAGGGTTTCTCTCAACACTGAGATGAACTTAGACCAAAATGAAGGCTCTGTCTTGTCCTTAAGCGTAAAGAAACTTAGTAAAGTCCATATCTGACCTTTGGATGCAAAAATAAGCGAATAGGCATACCAATTCCTGCTTAGACACCCAAGATAAAGTTTTCCCAAGTCCTCAGTATTGCCCTGACTTTGTTTTTCCAGGCATTTCCAGGGTATTCACCATTGCCTTTAATTCAAGCAATGTTGGGTCGTCGATTTTACCAATATCTCCCTAACCGATTTGATCAAACCTGCCAACGTCAGCAGCACTGATGGCAACGCCTCGCCCCAGCAAGCTGGTTGGTAGAGGAATTTAATGTCTTGACAGTTGTCCCTGAAAAACCTCCCAAGTCCCTCCAAAACCAAGAGTCAGAGGAGAGAAAATGAGCCCTGCTGCACTCCAGATGAGAGTCTCTTTCGTGCAGGGGCTGAAATGCTTATTTAAAAGTCCCAAAATATGGCAATAAACTGCCATCCACTCCCCACGGGAGGTTTTGGTGATGTGTGAACTTTCGTGGGAGCGTTTGCTCCTTCCGGAGAAGCAGAGGCAGAACTAAGAGCAACTACGTAGAGCCCACTCTGCAGAGGGACGCGGGAAAGGGATGTCTGCACAGATACCTTCAGCATTTTTGCAGAAGTCCTCCTTTCAGGAGGCAGTGCTGGCTGCCCTGTTTGTGGCTTGGCTGGGCTCAAGCCTTCCTGCTGCTTGTTGGGGTTTGTACCCGATGTTGAAGGGTATCCAAAAACGATGGGCACTGTGGGCTGTGCAGTAGCTGTCATCTACTCTCAAAGGCCATCGCCGGGATGCTCCTCTATGGAGATCTCACCCTGCAGAATCAGGGCAACAGGGGCCTGACCTCTGATGAAAGTTGTGTGGCTTCAGTTAAAGGTGCTAGGTTTTTTACTCCTTTTAATGTGATTTTTTTTTTTTCCTAAGGGAGCTTGTGGAAGTTGACACAATAGATTAAACCATGAGTTGTAGTTGAAGAATCCTGTATTTTATTATCACGGTAAATAATATCTCACCCAGAGGAAAGTGGAAGAACACAAGGTCACCCAGCATGCCTAGAGCTGAGCCTGAATAGGAGGTCTAGGTTGCCGGCTCGTGCTCCAGCCTTCCATGCAGCCTGTGCTTCGTTCTGAAGGCAGAGGGTTTTTATTCTTCAAAGTGCCACTTTCCTTTGCTACCTGCAGACAAATAGGTTGCTCTAAGATGCGTGCCACGGGCTGATTTTTGATTCATGAGAGCCTGAACCAACACTGATCATAAGAGAATCGACAGTGATCATAAAATATGACAGGTTTTTAAGAAGGACTCTACATCATACTGAGGTCTGCAGCAGGCTTTCTCCTTCAGAGCCAGAGGGGCCAAATGCAACGCTAGTTTATTAACGAAAATGTGGAAGTGAAAGCAGTGAGAGCAGAATTTGCCCCTGTATATTCAAGGCTACCTAGTTCCGCATAAGCTTTTAGGAAATCTACCACTTTAAGCATAAACACAAGACAATTTTGTTTTCATGCAATTTTCTTGCCAATGCTTTTTCTTAAAAATCTGCACGGCTGTCATATAAAATATGCCTTGGTTTGTTCTAATTTAGATTACGCATATTTGTCCTCAGTGAATGATTGATTAAGTGCTCTGATCTTGACTGCTATGTTAGCAGCAGGGTATCTGTGCAAGAGGATTGGAAATCTCATTGGATAAATGGTAGAGATGAAATCTTAGCTGTTATAGATCTGGTTTTCTTTTTCACAGCCAAGGCAAATGCTGTCTTCTTTGCAATAACAAACACGCTTTGTAATGCGTTCCAGGACAGTGCTGAGCCTGACTTTGTTTCTTCATGGAGGGGCTTTAAGCTGTCATAATACCACGGCACCAAACTCTTAATGTCACAGATATCACTGTAAAGTGGGTATCTCCGAGTTCACTAGATCAGTTGTGATTTACACTGATGTAACTGAAAACAAAATGTGTCTCACTGACATCTGCGGAGCTGCTCTGATAAAACCAGCATATAAGCAAAACTAGGGGAAAAAAGAGATCTCTCTGCAACTGAGCTCATTCAAAGCATCAAGCATGGTTTAGCAGGACTGCCCAAAATGGAAAACCTCCTTCAGGGGTTACTTACCCTGTCAATCTCACTTTAACATCACTGAACCTGAGCTGTGTGCGAATGTATTGTTACCCACGGGAGCTGGGAGATATTTTCTTGCTTGTTTGTATAATCTTACGTCCCATACTTCTTATGGGAAATTATGTCACGCTGTGTTTTGTCATCTTTTCATTTGTTTGTATTTACGAGCTAGAACTGACACAACTAAAGGTACCTGAAAACACTAACTTTACAAAAAATGTATTTTGTTTTTCTTTAATATGTCTTAATTTCTAACATTGGTCTGTTGCGTTGTCTTTGGAGCACCGTACAGCTGGGAAGGTGTGGTAACAAACCAGGCAATTTTCTAAACAAAGGAGGATTTTTTTCTCCTTTTCTCTTTCTGAAGCTTTTCTCTGACCTTCTTGGAGGTGCAGAGAAAGCTTTCGAGACCATCAAAATAAATGGGTTGTTTACTGTGATGCTTGCAGCCTTGGAAAAAAAGAGATAAAAGAATAAAGAAAAGAAAATCCCTATACCCGCTGTCTTCCAAAAGGAGACAGATGAGGTGTGAGCTCAAGAGAAAATATTCCAAAACCTGAGCATGATGCTGTCACAGTAAAGCAGAGGAAAACAGAGAAAAACTAAACAAAAAGGTAGCGACCCCAGGGGTGGCAGCAGGACTCAGCACCCTCCTTCTTCTCAGGGAGTTCAATGCTTTGGGAAAAAAAAAAAGGGCAGGTTGCAGAAATGCAAGGAGATACATCTTGGAAAAAGGTCTGTTCCAGCTTACTGTCCCACGATTAGGATATCATGTTTGCTATTGTCTGCACTGATTTGTTCGCCCGTACCCACGCACACAGAGGTGATGACCGGGGGGCAGGATCTCAGGTGACTTCTGACGAGATCTCCAGACTCAGTCGCCGAACCGCGAGCCCTTTCCCGAGGAAAACCATGGCCTGTAGCCACGTATGGAAGTGCTGAGCTGTGTTAATGATGCTGTGTTATCGTCAGGCTCTAATGCTGCCTTGAATGGATGTCACTACTGTGTATGTTCCTGCAGATCAGTTGGTAATTACACTTGGATCCAGAGTAATTACGTTGAGACTTGCACTCTGGTTTAGAAGACGGAAATAACCATGCACTCGCCCAGTCCCACACGTAGCAGTTGTGATGTAATTTAATAGCCAGCTACTAACATGAAAGTAAAGAGGCATTCCTCTTATATTTATGCCCTTTTAAATTAAACATTGGTGTTTTTTTCCTATGAAAGGAGCAGGGGCCGGCATGCCACCGGTCTTCTTTTGCCCACTCAAGCGCCCTCCTCTTTTCCTGACAAAATGAAATACTCTGAAGCAAAATAAATATTTATAAGCTCCTCCTGGCGTGTGGCTGTTTTGACAAAACAACTCGAGCAGGTCTTGCTTTGGCTTTACTCTCTGCCCTATTTAAATTTTAGGCAGGGAAAACCCAGCCCTCTAAAGGCTGGAGGAAGACGAGGCGTTTGGATGAATTTTGTGGTCTCTGGGTGGGGAGGGGATGGACGAACCATCCCTTTTTGAGGTTTTCCAGGTCACATCTGCCAGTGCGTTTCCTCTTTAACCTCCGAACATTAAACACCTGGACAGCTGTAGCACTGCATTAAGCACCTTCTTTTGATGCAGAGCTCAAAGGCGAGGCAGGCTGACGCCCCGGAGCCCACATGTGAACGGGGACCTTCACTGTCTGCAGTTCTCTTTCCCAACCGTCCATTAGCAAAGCATGCAGCTTTTTTTTGTGTGGAGTTTACTTCTTGTGCATTTCCAAATCAGCCACTGCTTCTGCAAATAGTCTTCTTCCTTCAGGGTGAGTGGCTTATTTTCTATAGGAAAAGAAAGAGTCTACTGTGATCTCTTTCTTTTGGCAATGTCTGGGTAATCATTGCTCATAATAATGCCATCCCAGATGTTGAAACATCTCCTGTATTAATTTTACCCAGAAGATAATTTCCCTTAGAAATCATGTGCAAATCCCCTGTTCTAATTTAAGAATTAATTCAGTACACTAAATCTTAGCACTTCATCCTAGAAATGTTTTGCAGTGTCTGTTAACCCTTTGCAACAACAACAAGCCCAAATGGGAGATTTACAGATTTAACTAAGCCTGTCTCTCACACTAAGCTCTGTTTGAGTCTAGTACACAATATTTTGAAATGTGGGTCCCCTTTGACACCTAGAGCTTACCTGCTTGAATGATTTCCCTCTCCTCAGAAAATCACAAATATAAATTGGTTTGTTGTTACAAATATAGAGGATAAATACACCAGTGGTCCTGGAGAGCCCCGCTCCAGTGGCGCCTGGGATTGTCATTCCACCCTCCATCGGGGCTGTGGCAGATGCGCGGAATGGAAATATGGTGATTCCACGTTTGACAAGACTTGAAGGACAAAGAGGAGCTGAACGGCTTGTCTGCACCTGTGTGAGAAACCAATGGGAGAGTTAGGAACAGACCGCTCTTCTTTTGAGTCCTAGATACAGGTCAGTAGTACCTGACCACCCTTCCCTCCCTCGGTGGTCTCACGCGTACACAAGTACACACCAGTCTGGTACTGGTGCGAGTGTCTCGTGCATTTGCTGAGCTTTCTTAATTTAGCTTATAATGGAAACTACGCCAAACTCCAGACTGGGCGCTTTCCTGCCCTTGCACGTCGTGACAATCTTAGCGCATCGCTAAGCCTTTAAACTGAAAGTCTCTGACCATCAGTGAAAACAATAAAGAAAATGAAGAGGCCAAATCTATGAATTTCATCCCAGCTATGCGAGATCAGAGCGCAGTCCAGCACACCTTCTACGCAGCAGGATGCTTCAAAAGCCATGAATCTTCTGTTTGTACTCTGCCTTGCCTTTGTCGTCGTTATTTCTGATGGTATTTGGAGTACAAAAGAATTTCAGGTATCAGTACATTTAAGTTAAAAAAAAACATGCAAGGAATGGGTCTCTGGGTTTTTGCAGCTACACAGCTTGCAAATGCACAAACCCGTATTAGCAAGATCATGCCACCAACTATATAAAGTGTACACGCAAACCGTCGGAGGATCGCAGAATTCTTTCAGACAGAATTTTTATACGTAGCTACAAATGTTTCCTGATTCCTACTGTAACGTCATGAATTTATTGTGTCTCAGTGATAATATCTAGCTAGCTGCTTCATGCAATGTAATGTCACATTTTGGATTTCACTGATGTTACTGCTGGTGATTGTCGCGTTTGCACAAGCGGTACCTCGTGCATTTTGCAGAGCAGAGGGCAGGCCAAGGACCTTCTCCAAAGAGGATTCATTCGGAATCAGCTTTGATGATTATCATAAGGTGATAACATGTGATTAGTGCCAGGACACGCCAGCACTTCCACTACCACCTCATAAACTCTTGGATGTACTGAGACTGTGCAGCAGCTCAGCCTCAGAGGAGAGGAATGATGCAATCCCAAAAAGGAAACAAAGGAGGAAAGACAATGTTGCTCATAGTGGGGCAAATCCCATTTTCCTTTCTGAGAGTGATCCACTGTTAATCCACTGAGTAGTGGCTCTCAGCCCGTCTTATTCACCTATGTGGAAATGCTCAGAGAGGTAAGGCAGTAAATCAGTCACCCTAGAAAGGGCATACATTTCTCCCAAGGTGATGATTACATTGAATGTTATCCTGGCATAAAATGGTACAAATCCAAGGAAATTTTTCTGATTTACACAGCCAAGACTGCACATAGCTCCCAAAGGCAGCACAAAATGAAAGAACATGGTGGTCACCTGTCCCATCCCATCCGACTGGGCTGAGGATGCTGTGCCGGGTGTCTCCACATCCCCCAAGCAGATCACATCTGCTGTCCTGTGCATCGCTGAGAGGATCTGCTGGAATGAGAGAAACCATTTAAACCCTTTTCCTTTATTCCCAAATTATATTCTGTTTAATGACCCCCTTGCTAGGCACTGCTAGTTAGTCTTGTTTGCTGCTGCTTAGACTTCATGTTTATTCTTTCTCTCTCATTTCAATAAAACAGGTTGGGAAAATACTGCTATGTCCTTCTGGTCCTTAAGTAAGGGAGACTGCATTGATGCTACGCTGAAATTCAGCACACTGACAACTGCAGGATGGATCTGCTGGCCCAGCAGCTCCAAGCGTGTGCATCGGTTATTATTCCTCCTGATGAATTCACTTCAGGGATCTGCTCCTTGAATGCAAAGCTCTCGGGTCAGGACAAATGGAAAATGCATTACATGGAGCGTGACATACTGTGAGTCCCAGAAATGAGTGCATGTTGAGGTATGTCCATAGACAGTGGGATAAAGTCTTTCCTTTATCTCCAAGTTGCTGCTGGAATTTCCTGCTAAAAATGGTGTTTGCAGCAGCAATGGCTGTTTGCAGTGAAATATTGGAGTTTCTTGTGTCTGTTACATGTTGAGATTTAACAAGCTAAAATCACAGCTTTATTCTAATTTGGTTAGTGGGGGGTTTAGTCTCCTGTGTTCCTGGACTCTGACCGCTCCCCGCAGCCACAGAGCAGTCTCAGCAAGGAAACTGTTTTCCCATGGGGAGCAGTTTAGTTTCCTTCCATTCCTTCAGCTCCCGGTTTGGGGTCTCCCTTCACAAGACACCCACAACTAAACCAGGTCCACACGCATTTCGGCCACCCTCGCCACCTGCATCCTCGCAGTGCAGAGAGCAGAGCCCAGTGCAACTCATCTCTGCTGTGATGGGGATATGCAAGTTTCTCTTCGTGCTATAATCTTTATTTTATTATCTCCAGGCAGCACCCATTAGCCTTGACATTAAAGTGCCCACCCTATATCTGCTTCACTGGACATTTTATATTTATCTGCCAAACCTTTGTCTCTTGCCCCACTATAGCTGTGATGTTAATGACGTTCCTATTTTCAGCCGCAGAGGCGGCTATCATTTAGGTTTTGTCAAGAAAATGACAAAAAGACCCAGTATCAGATCTGAAATATTTAGAAAGCCTTTCTCCAAAAAAACAGAACTAAAAATATTGTCCTGATGGGAAAGCTAGCTGTAGTTTTCCAGCAAACTTCCAGCTCAAATTTCCTGCAGCATCTCAGGATCTTGATCCCAAAAAGGAACAGTCTGTGGTGTCTGAGGCCCTGATCCTGCCACGGAACATGTGCTGGCGGGTTCTGCGGGGGATTTCTCCTGTCTTCAGAGAGAGAGAGAAACATAGTTTAGTGTTATTTAGTGAATTGTCACAAGACGAGCAAAGAGACAGCTATTCTCACTCAACCCACTGATCTTTCTAGAACACTTTAGATATCATTTGTTTTGCTTTGCTGTTCTCCTGAGCTACAGGATACTACATTCTCATTCAGGTTGTTTCATATTCAGATCCTAAAGCATCTTGTGAAGAGAGGAACTTTGTTTCCGGCCACGTTTTGCAGCTCAGATCAACATGCTCGAGTCTTGGTCTCAGCAATAGCTTCCCAAATGTGTAGGACGTGGGAGGCTGACGTGTGGATGAGTTGATACGATCAAGATACAAGGGGGCAGGGGGTCACTGTTAGTTCGGTGGCCTGGGAGAGGTACTGGTATCTGCTGGAGATGGGAGCAGAAGTCCTGTCAGCCTGTTGGCAGCAGGAAGGAAGAAAATAACAAGGCAAAAAATGATGCCCACTGTCGACCCAAAGCAGCGCAGAGGCTGAATAACTGCATCCAGATTTGCCTGTACTCTAATGCGCACCAGAAGATCAGCTGGCAGGCAAAGGGAGGAAGGAAAAGCCGAGGGAAGAAGCCGGTGCAGTGCTGACTTCTGGGATTCAGTGGCTGTGCATGGAGAGTTGGACTGAGAGTCAGTGGGAGCCTTTGTCACTGCCTCCCTGCAGCCCCAAGCAAGACTGACCATCCCTTGCCGTGAACATGCGCTCATGGCAACTCTTGTGGCCGGGACCCATCTCCCAGCTCAGTGTTTTAGCTGAGGACAGTGATTGTTGGCACGATGGAGCATTTTCTTTCCTTTCCCTTCGTTTCCCCTCCCCTAGGGGAAAAAGTTGGGTTTAAAGACTGCTCTTGTTTGATAACTTCCCTTAACTATCAGCTAAATAATACATGAACACTGACCCACCATGCTGACGGATGACTCCCTCTGCTGACCCTGTTTTATTTTTATTGCTTGGCTCGGGCCAGTTCCTTCAAGTCCTGAATCATCAGAACAGAGACCTTGAGGTATTCCAGCCAAATCAATCCCTGGCCCATTGACATACTGCTTTACCTAACCAACCATACAACTTCACTTTTCCCTGATAATTTCTCAATTAATTGCTTTTCAGCTCTCATTCGTTACAAGGTCAGGCTGTGACTGGGCTTGTACATTCCCATCTCTGATAAACTCTCCTGGTCCCCTAATCAGCTGCGACTGGGATTTTAGTTCCATTAACTTATTCATCATCTAGACATTTTCATCTTGGGGAGCTTGACTTTTGATTGTATCAGTAGTATCTTCAATTATTTAAGGGGACTTAAAATTCCCTTCTTACCTAAAAGGAAAATGCATTTTGAGCACTGAAAATTGATCATATGGGACAAGTGTCTTTTGGATGTCCGTATGTGCAAGCCCATGTTAAACAACTCATGCATGGGGCAAGCACAAGAATTTTCTGCTGCTGAACATGTGTGTGCATGGGGCTGACTATATTAAGATGTCAGATATAGGGGAATGACAGTATGCTGATGACTAGTGGCTTACTAATGCTAAATCACGCCTGAGATTCTGTTCCATGATGTCAAACATTGATTCAGTTTCCGTGGGAAGTTATGCAAATGCCAGAGCCCCTGGATGAGATCTGAAACTGAAATTGCTAGGAAAAAAAAAAAGCTTGCCCTCTCCTAGCAATAAATCTTCTTAGAAAATCTTGAAGGCAGCTGCTCCAGGAGGGCAGTGCATTTTGAACACAGCCCCCCAGACAGAAGATCTCAGAGGACCCTTCTTCAGCTTTGGTGCTAGCTGGGAGCCAAATCCTTCTCTTCTGCTGCAACCTTCTGTCTGAGTCTGTGCTTCAGCTTTGCAGCAGCTGGTCCAGTCCAAGGCAACAACCCACTAGTGCTACTTATTACAAAATTAAGCTTTTAACAGAAGCAGCAGTCCCCGTTGTGCAATGAAATGCCCTCCACCCCAGCTCTTCTCAGTGCCTCTCTTCCCACAATTTGCACCCAGGCAAAACTCCTAAAAGTCTGCAGGCTTCCCCCAGTAGGAAAACCAGTCGCAAAAACTAACAAACTGGCATCAGCTGGGAAACAGTACGTTTCTGACGAGATGATGGGACCAAGGAGTCTGGAGGTCCCACCTGGCTCTTTGTCCCAGGCTCCGTGGAAGCCAGTTGACTGAAAAACCATCTTCCTAGGATGGTGTCGGGGGACCCTTTTAGATTATCTGAGTGCTTCAGGCTCTGAAGAATATCCATAGAGAGAGGTCAAACTGTATTGACAGACTCTCCAGGAAGGAAAGCTAGTTTAATATTGGCAAGACAAGACCTGCTGCATATTTAAAAGGAGCCTCTCCTTCCAGGAAATATGTGCTCAGGTTTCAGTTTCCTTTCTGCAAAACGCAGGTGATAGCTTTTAATGCTCACGATTTCATTGCAGACCGCAAAATTATGGATTTTTCTTGCAGAACCCTATGCTCACACTTTTGAGTGTAAATTTTCAGCATTCGCTTAAAAAGAAAAGCCTACATTATCGCTGAGAAAGGCTTAAAAAAGATTAAAAGCACAGAAAATTGAAAAAAACCCACACCAATAGGCAGTGGGTTGTAATGAAGGAAAGTGCAATAGCAACAACAGTATGAACTCTGGAGTGTTTCTTTGTTTGCTTTTCCCCCAAAACTGTAATAACTCACCCACCCCGCTGGAAAAACTCTGTCCTTTCGTGCCTTTTCTTGATGCAAGAGCATGAAGGACCTTTCCAAGGCTTCTGTTGCTCCCTGTAAATCATGTACCAGAAGGCACCAACACTTGGAGGACGTGAAGAAACGTACAGTTCTCTCTCCGCCTGTTGCTAGGATTCACAACTATACCCCACCGCTTCCTGGGGCTTCAGTTCCTATTTTGGCTGTAGGAAAAAAGAAGGAAACCTTGTTGCTTCCAGGCTCTCTGCATCAGGCTTAAGCAGCTCCAGTGCCAACCCTTACAATATTGCTACAGTCAGACATAAAATCTTAATGCACGATAGTGCCTTGAATCTTACATTCTTCTGAGAAAGGTGAGTCCCCAGTAGTAAATGAAATATTAAACATTATTAAATATGAAGCAGCTAAACCTGGATTCCATTAAAATGAATCTTTCATAGTTTTCCTGGTTTTTTTTTTCTTTCCCTTTTTTTCCCAGGGCGCGCAGTGATCGCATGAGCTTTTATGTGTCCTTTTAAAGACAGAAAAATCACAGGTAATTTAAGTCTATTCTATTCAGATTTATTTTAGCTGGAAAACAAATCAAGGCTATGAAACTCTCTCATGGTCGCATCTATCTCACTGAACTATTCAGCAGCCTATATCAAAGGCTCACCTAAAGACACTGTTGTAATGCCTGCTGACATGTGTCACCTATTTAGAAATCTTGTATCCAGTTACATACTCTACTTTCATTTAGCATGGCTTTAATCTTCCACCATACCCTAAAAAAACCCCTCTTTTCATATTACATAGGGTACATTTAGAGCTGGTTTTGTTCCTCCTGCAGGTTTTCTGGGAGTTAAACTGCGACTAAAGTGAGCGCCTATGCGTGAGCTGGCAACTGGGCATCTGAAGGAATCTCTGCAAGAAAAAACTTGAAATTTTATAGAGCTGCCGTTAGTCTGGGTTTGGCTGACCACGCAAACATGACCGAGGTTATGACTGCACAGAGAGCACAGGGCAGTCAACAGGATAAGCCATGACTCAATGTTGTTGCTATATTTTGTGACTCTAGTATTTGCACCTCAACATTCACAAATATACGGGTGTCTGCACAGGCTGGCTGAATCTCTGGTGCTAAAACAGACCCAAAGGTGTATAATTCTCATTAGATATATTTATATCCTTGCATTCAGAACTTAAGCCCTCTCTTTTGTTATTAACCACTGTATTTGAACAGGACTGATTGACAGAAACATTTAAAAGAGGATGGGAAAAAGAGCGTTTGGCCTTGCCAAGAAGGTCCCAGAGCCTGGTTCTGTGTGAGAGCATTCCCTCGCTCCGGACGGCGGGGACTGCGGAAGAAAGCTGGGTCTGGTGGGAGGTCACATCTCCAGCACATACCTTAATTCTTGACTATTAATTATTCATGACTACTGTTCCATTTTGTGCAAAAAGCCTTCTACCTTGCTTTCCATTTTGCTTTCCTTAGGTCACTTCCGAGGCTCAGCAAAGCAGGTTTAAATGGACTCCCCACTGCAGGCGCTTGTGCTCATGGCTCCGCTGGTTCGCTTGCACCCAGCTGGGTTTTGCATCTCCCCCTCCAGGAACTGAGCAAAGTGGGGAAAAAAAAAGCTGGTTCTGCAGCAAAGTGGAAGAACCCACAGTCTTCCCCGTTTCAGATTTTTGTACCATTTTGCAGATTTCTAAAAAAATAAAAAGAGCAAATTGTACGAGGTTATTTTCTGTGTTTAAACACCGTTGTTTTCTTTTTGGTGTGCTTCTACTTCAGCTCAGATGGTAACAGCATCCCACCAGCAATGGCTTTCTCACAGCCTGATCAGAAACATACGCTCTTGGTCTGGTTTTGTAAGGGCTTTGTATGCCTTACGCTGCCCTGACACCCTTGGGATTGAGAGGAACAAATCCTAAATTTGTTATTTATTTATTTTAATGAACTGCCATTGGCCAGCTCATGTTTTCACCACAAAGGTTTCAAATTGCCTTAGAGCACCAGAAAACATGTTGCAAACTGCTATGAAGCTTAGACACGAACATGTCAAATAAGTGATCCACACGAGAGTAGATAGACGTGACATTTAGTAATCATCTTGCTTGGACAAAATGGGGCATTGCTGTCACTTTAAGTAAATCTCAGTCAAATTTCTCGCATTTTACCATAGGGGAAGCAGCAGGCATAATAGTAAACTTCTCTTTAAAAAATATAAAAGATCAACCTTGGGAAAAAAAATGGTTGCCACAATTTAAGGTGTAATACCTCATTGTAGCTTGGCCATCCGTTTACTTGCTGCTGATATCAATATGTCACCCCTAATGTTTACTGATGTTCACTTTATAAATGACTTTTCCTAGCTGTCAGAATATCTGTCACCAGCATCTCTTCCCCCTCTTTGCCTCTCATCCCCTTTAATAAAGATTAATATCTTTGAGGTTAAGTAAAAAGATCAGATACTACGTAAATGACACCATGGGTCTGATATTTAAACAAGATGAACACATAATTGCTGAGATTATGTGAGCAAATTGGGTAATTCCTAGCCAAAATGAACACAGTTGGCTTTTGCGGGGTCAGTTAATATAAATGCACATTCAACTGAATTGTATATTGTGCAGGCATTTGGGCTTCTGAAGTTTCACCCGTTGAAGAATTGTAGATGTTCAAAGCAAAAATTGGTGAGTTTACTTCTCTGAAGTACTAATGTGTTTAAAAGACATGCAGAATGGGGATTCTATAAAAATATGGCACAGTGGTTTTCCATATTTATAGTCCACCAGTGACTTCTATATTAAACGGTTTCAGTCTATGAGTCCAAACAAGATTTTTCAACCTGTCACTCCTGCAGCTCAACCTGGTACATGAAATGCTAAACATGTTCTGTCTGCTTTGTACATCTTCCTTGACAAGCACCTGGAGTAATGATTCCAGAATGAATATTTAGCTGGAAATTTTATGGGTGAAGCACAAAACAGTTATTTTGGCTTTGCAATGCTAAGAGTAGTGAACGTGCGTTTTGCTTCTAAATTGCAAGACGTGACTTGGAAGACGCAGTGGAATAGATGATAGACTCTTCACGTAAGCTATGCTCTGTGTGGCTTAAGTAAGGTTTGCCTGACCAAGAACTGCAAGATCAGACCAAACCTGCTGTTATAGAGGTCAAACTTAGACTTATTTTTCCAACTACCGCCTTTGTTGTATACTTAGGATGGTCTTGTGGTTAAGAGTGGAAGATATGAGGCTCGTGGTCCAGTTTACGGTTTCCTGCAGACCCCCCGGCCAGGCTGTGCGGATGATGTCTAACAAGGGAGGCAAAAGCCTCGAAAGGAAATTCAGCCCTACTTCCCAGCCTATTAACCTGAAATCCTTTATTTTTGGCACTCCAACTTCGGATGTTAGAGCTCTCAGATACCTACAGCAGTAATTCTGTGTATCTTCAGAGTTACAGCAGTTTTGACGTGGCTGAGCCGCTCGATTTGTGGTTTGTCGTTCTGCCCCATTGGGAACTTGCACACGGAGGCTCTTCCACTCTCTTCCAGCCACCATCCACTGGGATTTCTCTGAATGTGGTGGAGACCAGGCACAAGGTGCTGGAGATCTAGGTCCTGCCCTTGCCTGGGAGGACCCGGACCCACCTCCCTGCACGTGGCAGTGTCTCCTTCCCTAGGTTGGCGGGTATTTTGGACACGTGCGTGTGTATGTGTGGTGGTGATACGGCTCCTTTCTGCCCTGCCTGTTCAAGGAGCAACCCTGGAAATGGAGAAAAACCTAAGGACTCGCCGGATCAGGAGCGTGAAAGGGGTTGCAGTTTTGATGAAGACACTTCTTTAGGAGTGGAGCATTGGGTTCTGTTTTGTGCTTTATCCAGAGGCAGTCTGACATAAATTGTTCAATTTAACTCTTAAACTCTGAGTAATACTCAGTGCCATACTACAGCCTCTTCTTTGAGCAGGTACATTTTGCCGTGTTGTGAACTCAAATTCAGTGATAACTGCAGTTCCCTGACTCCACAGGGATGGGACTGTTCGAGAGGCAGATCTCACACAAAGGGCACTGACGGTGTTCCTCAGCACCACACAAAACCTTCCAAACATTGGCAAGCTGCAAAAAAAAAAAAAAAAGTAGGTACCAAAAGCCAGCTCCTGAAGTGAGAATTGCGTACATAATTTCTTTCCAGTGCACCAACAAAACTGTTGTCCTCAGAAGACGACTCTAAAACTGCCTTTTGTTGTATTTTGTATGAAGCAGGTTTTTATATCTGCAATAACCACCGGGTGATTTTATTTCTAGGAACGAGATTATTTTACAACAGAAGAAAAGACTCTCTGATCGGTATTTTAGCAATCATATTATGAAGAAAAACCACATCTAAACATTCCAGGAATATTATAATATGTCCAAAACCCAATTTAGTTTTGACTCACACAGATTGATATTTGCACTATTTTACTGTACAGCACTGGTTTTCTTATACATACAATTGTTTCTTTCAACTATAACTAACTTGATTCTTCATGTAGCAGGATCTGAAATTTTACACTGCAGACTGCAGCAAGCAGAGGTCTCTCTAGCAAAGGCATTATTTTACAAAATGATGGATGTGCATATTTATTTGCTCTGTGACTTCCATGTCAGGTTTGTCATATTTCCTCAAATTACTAGTTAAACCAAGGTTTTGTGTTTTGTTTTGTTTTTGTTTCTGCTGAAGCCTGCAGGCTCAATATACCTTATAAAAATCAAGCTGTAATTTATCTGCTCCATAGATCATGTGTAACAATAATCACTCTGGAGTCTGTGCTGGGTTCTGATGTCTGGCTTTGTTGGAAGAGATGTATGAAGTGAACAAAAAGCTTCTTGATTTTCATACTCTGTAATAAACCTGAAATATGGAGAGAAGTGAAACGCATATTTGAATTAAACTGTGGAATCATGACAAAGAAGGAGTACAGAGAAATACACGCACACCCAGACACATATTATGCAATGACACGGTATTATTTCTCTTACCAGATGGACCTCTACAAGTTACGTATACTATATGTCGCATACATATAGCAATTGAACTAGCGAAACCATTTTTATCCTGAACTTGGACTCATCAAAATGATGCATATGTTAACTTGCATTTTGCAGGGACAAAAACCTTTGCCAACATAAAAATGTGTGGACTCCCAAATGGGTTAATCTTCACAGGCACTACCCGCAATAGCGAAGTGACAGTTCACACTAAATTCACTGCTCAGAGTTAATGCTTGTTTCACATACACACGGGTAATTTTGGAAAGGTCACGAACAAGCTTCAGAATTTTTTTGTAGATGCTTGCAAAAATAAAAAAAAGCTAAAGTTATTAGAGGAACAATCTAACTGTATACAAATGGAAAAACGGGTAGAAAAACTCTCTGAAGATTGTTGTAGCTTAAATTCCCCCCACACCCACATATACTCCTGTGAGGGCAGGAAATAATATTAAAAACTTGAAATATTACTGCCCTGGGTGGGCAGCTCCTCCCACAGCTGAATTGCCTTTTGCAAGGCGTTCCTCTCCCCGTTTTACTTATCGCAATACAAAAAGAATACGTGATTCATCTTGCAGATGTTAGAAAAGCACCTCCCCATCTGGGGCCACGGAACCGGGCGCTCGACGTTGTGCGAAGGCGCTTGCCAGGGCCACGCGAGGCCTTTGTCACCGCGCGGGCTAATAAGCACTGAAGTGCTGTCAGCACTGGGGCCCCAAGGAAGCCGAGCACTGGGTAGAGATTTCTGGTCCACTGGCCATAGGCATACAGAGCTGCAGCGAGGCCCTAGCCTTACGAACAGAACGTAATTTTAAAATTAATTCATTCTCTGCAACGCACTTAGTTGGAGAGATGCAGCCCCGTTCTGACTGTGGGAGGGGTACCTCCTCCGCTCCCCAGCTAAAACGATGCCTGGGACTGTACGGCTAAAACACATCTTGGGCGGCGCTTTCCAAAAGACTGAGGTCCGTTCTATCTGCAGCCCAAGTTACAGGGCAAATCTGATTCTGCCTCTAGCTCCCCAAAGTCTCTCTTGCCTTTTTCTTTTTTAAAAAAAAACAACTAAATTGCAGTGGCATCATCATTAAGAGATCCAACAGAAGCCTGGAAGAAGAGATTAGCACATACCAGAGTGACAGGGCTGCTAGGAAGGGGAAAAAATAGACAACATCAGTGCAATGTACCATTAAAAGTATGGAGTGACAGATGACAGTTGGTCTGTGATGGGGTGATTCAGCTAAATGGTAAACAGAAGGGCGAATTCTGATCTTGCTTATGCCAACATAAACCTTGGGTTGCAGAGGAGCTGCTTCGCGTCTCTAGTACCGGAGTCGAGCCCATAAAAGCTGTGACTCAGCCAGATAATCTCTGACAACTGTTAGCGCCGTGGTAAATATGGCAGCGTGGCAGGCTGGAAAAGAGACTAAAAAAAGTTTCACTTCCATGCTTCCAAACTGAAATGTTTCAGAGCTTTTTTTCCTCAAAACAAGATGTAAAATCTTGATAGTAATAACAGAGGTGGTTAAGGAATGTTTAGGTAAAACATAACTTCGTTTTTTTTCAGGTTGGATGAAATATTTTGATTAAGGCCAAATTAATGAGGTTGCTGAGCCAATGAGTTGAAAAGTCAGTTATTCCCTTAACTCCAGTCTCTCTGGATCGGACCTGATGGACATTTTACACAACCGTTAGTGGCAAGGCAGTGGACAGACACTAACCCACGTCTGCATGAGATGGACCTGGATAGGTTTTGAAAGGAGATATTTGCTAAGAAAATCTTTAACATTTCGTTTCGCTCCAAAGACAGGATCCCATCTAAAACATATGTTACCCCCTTTGTGTGGGCAGGCGTGCAAACGCTAGCGCGGGACCTAACAAACTGCAAATTAGAGCCGAAGTCTTGTTGAAGCCAAAGCTAAAACTCTCCTATCCTGCCTGCTGAGGCTTCCTCGTGATAAAGCAGGCTGATTTTAGCATCGAGATGTCTGAAACTCCAAGGGGTGGATTCCGCTTGTCCTGCCTCCTGGACTGTCCGAAACCCCTTGTCCCTTCATGGTGGTGCCACCACCCGGCACCACGTTGTTTGCATTCGGCTAATTGCAACTTAACAAACTATTGGGATGCGAATGTGTGTTATATTGCTTTGACGATTATAAGAACAAATTCCCTTTTTTCTGTCAGTGCTTTAAATTTGTGAGGTATCAGTATTTTTACTTCAGTCCGCATAGTGCCTGGTTTCACTAGCAAGCTACTGCGGTATCTGCAGAACTAAAAATAAGTCATTTCTCATGGAAAAGTCACATTTTTGTGCACCGAGCTGTGAAGATCTGAACTTCGCTGCTGATGTACGTGCAAAAAGTTGGGATGCCCACCTGGAACGCCACCCTCCTTGGTGGGAAAGGCCGAGAGAGGGGGCTGTCCCATGGGGAGGCCAGCGCTGCAGCCGGAGCTCGCCGCTCCTGAGCCCAGCTGGAAGGAGGGGAGCCGGGGCAGCACGTGTTTGCACCCGCTCACATGGCCCCCCTCAAGGCGTTCGGACCTTTAGGATCACTCAGAGCTATTTTAAGCTCTGGGGAAAGGTTTTCGTATTAAGCAGAAAGAGTTTCGCACGTGAGTCCGACCCAAGGTGGCAGTGAAAATGGGTCTAGGAAATAAAGCCATGCAGAAGTATTCATCTTATAGGAAAGCCACCAAAAAATATATGGATTGTGGAATTACTCTTTGCTGAGATGGGAATTCAGATTTTATTCCTTTTATTACGTTTTATTTCTTGTGTCATTACAGTATACACAAGCAGATTATTCCCCGGCTACAAAAACAGTTGTACTGAGATGCTGCAGTTGAAAAGAACAAAACAGGCAACAGTTCAAATTTCTCAGTTAAGATAATTATGTTAATATTAATGGATATTAATTTCTGTTTATTTTACAAATATTGTTTTAGGAAACTAGCTTTCAAATTCACACCTCACCAAATGCTTTTCAACAATGATTTGTTTCATTAATTTTATCAGCTGCATTCCTTATTTTTTTATAGCACGTTCTTTGCTGAGAGACATTAATCCGTGATAAAGCATCCTAAAAGTCTGTGCAGAGGAACTGAGCTGATAAATGTCAGTGTATCGGCTACCCACCACTGCCAGTTTTTCAATTTGCAATGTAGTTGGGGCACATAATAAATTTCTGATTTTTTAATTTTTATTTTAAAGAAATCTTGAAAAATTTCTGTGAGTATTTTCTCATTGTTTGAACACAAGTATGAGCCCTCAACATTCAAGTGTCAAATTATGTGTCGTATGGTTTATGTAATAAACCCTATGGTATTATTTTTAGAGTACCTATAAAAATAACTAACAGTCTAAAGTCAGTATCTTGGTCAAATATTCAGTGCAGAATTAGTTTTTAGCTGAATTCAGTATCCACCATTTCTGAGTTTCTCACTAATAAATATAAAACACTGATGGAAAGTGAACAGGATATTCCGCATATGCTAAATTCACCTTGTATTCAAAGTGCAAAACCGGTTGTGCCACGTGTTTTGTTGGTTAAAAAAAATAAAGTGTGTTAATGCTTACACCGGAATGAAAAAGAGAACAGTGCACACACCATTACCTAAAATGTTTTCTTTAAAATCTCAGGTTTAGAAAATGTCGTGGCCTTCTCTATAATGGTGAGCACAGAGAGGGATAGCCGACACTAAATTTTGTTCGTGATTTTGCTCGAGATTAATCCCTACTGCTATAACTCCTCATTTCTGAAGGATATTCTGCTCCTGAGTATTGCAGTTTTACCCTAGTGCCTCTTTACCCATCACAGGGGGCATGGGTGGGCAACTGGCACAAGGGAACAGCGACTGGTACCCTCCAGCGCACCCAGCTCCGCTTGAGTTACGTCTGGCACATAGATTATTCTTTAACACTTGTGTGCCAGTAGGCTTTACGTGTCATAATCAGATGGCTGCATATGACGTTACACCTCCCAGATGATAAACTCTTCCCCAAAAGGAGCGTGTAAAGCCAAGGCAGGGATGGAGGTCTGCAGAACCTTCTTCCAGGTAAGGGCAAGCCCCGGGTGAGGGTTTTACAGGCTGAAATAAGCACCCTAAGCAGAACGCCGAGCGGTTTTTGCTCTGCACTTCCCTGCCAATTTGCTGTGAATGCTCCACTGGATGCTGAATTCCTCTGCTAAAAACTGGAGATGGAGCTAAAATTCAGGTCTTGCGATCAAACCTCCTTGTACTGCACCGACTCTCGTGTCTGGCGCGCACCGCCGGCTAGGAATCAGTGTGGGAACGTCAATAGTGAAACGTTACAGTAAAAAATGGGTGCTGTTACATCGCGCCCCCTCCTCCCAGCTTGCTGGGCCAAATTTCTTTCTCTCTCCAAATGTAACTCAAACCCAATGAAGTCAATAGAAAAAAACAGTTGACTAGACCCTGACTCACCCCTTGGCTTGCTTAAACCAGGCAATGCCCTTGAGTTAACCCATGACACATGTCAGTTTACCTTCATCTCTTTCCCCAGAGTAGACAGAGGTTCCTACTTTTCATATTTCTTTCCCCGGACCTTGGCCAGCTGAATAGAGGTCAAATACGTCAAGCTGGGTCTAAACTACAGGAAAAAAAAATGAGCTGCATTTCAACATTTTCCTCTAGGAGAGTGACAATATAATTCATGTTTATATTCCTGCCTTTGCCACCGTCCTGCTGTTTGACCTTGGGGAAGTCACTTCATCTTTTTGGACCTTCATTTCTCCTCCAGCTCATTTCTTTTGTATTTAGACTAATATGGGGCAAAAATAGCCTAATATCTATGGGGCGAAACGTGGCTTACGCCATGCATTTGCATTGCTACTATGTAGTGCCTCCATCTCCTGGACTTGAGGTCTCAGGCAGAAGTTAAGGAAAATAGTATTAGCACAAATTCCAAGCTATGGGATAAATGTGAAGCAACGTGCTGTCTCCATGCATGCACACATGCCATGTTTTCAGTATTCCTTGCATGTTTAAGATGACTCAGAAGAATTTGTTCCCAACCACCCAAATTAGCAGGCAGCCTCTTTCATGCAAAGCAGCGCCGTGCCCACCAATTCTGCCATGCAGCAGGAAAAGCAAAACGCTTGCTCTGTGCTGCGCTGTGATTGAATTTGTTCAGATTAGACCAGGAGCTGAGCAAACTTGAAATGCCTTCATTTGAGGGAAGCTCCCATTTTTATGGAGATGTTTGGCTGTCTTCAGATCTAATTTCAGGATCCAAACACTCCAATTTCCCCATAAGAATGTGTTCAAACACCGCTTGACTGCTATTCTTCTCCCTTGATGCAGAACTGGGAAGTCGTCACGTCTGATGAAGATTCATTATAAAGTTGACAATTTGCCCCTTCCCTTCAAAAAACACTGAGCAGAGCTTTGTTCCTTTCAGCCCACACTGACTCTCATCCGAAGCCTTCCCTGCTGCTTTTAAGAAACCTAAAATATCTGAGCTGCAGGATTAAGCCCATCCTCGCCCCCTCCAAACAAACAAACAAATAACAAAAGAGGGGAGAAATTATCTCTACAGTGGAATGATGAATAGAAAGAGCTTATATGTTAATCATCAGCAGAAAAAAAAACCCAACTGCTCACACCACCCTGAAGTCAGAAGGAAAGAAAGGGAGGGAGAAAGGAAGAATATGGACATCGGGAAAAGACAAGAGGCAAGAGCAAGAAATATGAAGCGCCGCTGCCTGGAGTGTTATCTGTCCGCTGTGCACCAGTGCTGTTAGAGCCCTGTCCAGGCTGGTTAACTAGGTCGTTCAGCTTCCAAAGTCCCAGTAGCCCCTGCAGTGAGTCCCCCGGGTTCCAGCTCGCCGGCACACACCTGGGTGGAGGCCACCCACCTGGGTGGAGGCCACCCACCTGCGGGTCCCCTCCGTGGCACCGCGCTCTGCCTTGCAGAAGTGCCGTCCTCGGAGGGCTGGGAGGGAGGAGGACAGACCACACCGAGCAAGTCCCCCTTCTCTTTTGAAGTCCGTGATCTCCTTTATACCCAGCACTTACTCAGACATTCGTTTCTCCGCATGATGAGTATTTGCAAAATAAAGGCAATTTTATTTTTTTTTTTTTAAATTATTGTTGTTTGCTTTTTTGGGTATCCCTGGTCTGGAAGGAGTTAAAGTAATTATCTCCTCGGATGTCCACAGCAGCACCACATCCCCGCTGTGCTCTATCAGAGCTGCTGGGGCAGTGTCAGCGATGACTTCACCTCCGTGCATTGCAGCATTCCACAGTGCCCAACTGCTGGAGTTTGCTAATTTGTGTGTTTTCACTCGAGGCCTGCTGATTCAATCATTTTAAAGATGCCCATTTCTTCCAAGCCAGGGATTTTATGACTCTAAGGATTAGAAGCTGTTATCCCAACAAACCCTGGAGCTCTATATATTCTGATTTTATGGTAAGCTTCACTAATAAACTGTTTAAAACATATGCTAATTGTGTTTATTGTATTCTTTAATTATCATATGTATCATTAAAGATGTACTATCCCGTTTGGAATCCTAATACCTAATGCCCTCCTTTTTTTTTTTTTTTTTTTTTTTTACCATTGAACAGTAATGAATTAATTTAAAAAAAAAAAAGGGGAGGAAATAAATAGATATGTATTTTAACAAGGAAGCCTATTTTCAATTTTCATTTTTTATTTAAAAGTAGAGTCTTTGAATTTAATTTGAAATCTCTCTCCTGAAAGGCAGGCAGGGAATGACATAACAAAACATGGCATTCTGTCTCTGCGCATTTTATTCCTTAATTTATTTTTTAAATATGCTTCCCTGTAGTCTATTATGCTTAGTTTTCTGTTTTCAGACTGCTCAAAATGATGATTTGCACAGCCGAGATGGGTTACAAAAGATCAGAATAATTGTCCCCTCATTTTTGTTATAGCTCATTATTCTTATCATACGTACACACGCTCAT
The DNA here is from genome assembly GCA_034782735.1 of Sagittarius serpentarius. NCBI lineage: Eukaryota > Metazoa > Chordata > Aves > Accipitriformes > Sagittariidae > Sagittarius > Sagittarius serpentarius. Next base: position 29,471,081 of record JAVKLA010000010.1, read on the forward strand.
ATACACACTCCAGCACGTGCATAATAAATAAGTGTATTATGTATATGTACACACGCCCATGTATACATATGTATATTCGCACTTATTCTTGTGCCAATTTTTTCCCAATTAATTAAGAGTTGTTTTTCAAAAAAAGAGATACCAGTCGTCCTAGCCATGTGGGTAATTTTCACTATTTTGAAGACTGATCTTAATCCTGAACGCGGTTTTATCCTGCCCCTTTAAAATGCGGGTTCCCCTGCATAATAAAGTCGTCATATTTAGCACTTAAAATATAGTCCTCTCTACTGACCTGCTCCCAGCAGCTGAAACAACGTCTCCCAGCCCTGTTCGCTATTGCTTGCAATGGCCTGCCCCGATTCCTCTATTTGCTGTTTTGATTTGTTTCTTTTCTTTCTTTTTACTTTTTTTTCTCCACCTGGGAAAATGAATTGGCATTAACATCAGGGCATTTTGTTCACTGCTTAAAACCAAAACAGCAACAAAACTACCCAAGCGCTTTTCAGCTGCGCAGGTCTAGGAAAAGGGATGTGGGGAGAAGGACGCATGTGCAGTGAGATTGGTCCTTGGTCATCGATACTGCAGATGAGAATAATAAATATGTGCAGGCACACGCCAGCAAAACGTGGGCATGCACGTTTATCACAGGCTCCTTCTTCCTTTCCACTGGGTCGTGCACGTTCATGTGCTCAAGTTCTCTTCCCCCCCCCCACCCCCATTTGAGGGACATTCTGGCAAAAACATGAATATCCCAACCGAGAGTTATGTTTTGATGCAAAAGAATGAAACTACTCGGCTATTTCACTGCTGGCGTAGCGGGGAATTTATTCGCAGGAATTTATCAATCGGACTTTTTTTGTTTTAGTTGGTAAAGAGTGTTTCCTTTAGGTACCAGATGCTAATGTCACATCATGAATGAAGCTGCTTCTGCAAATTGAATCATGTCATTTGCATTCACTCATTCAAAATAACATTGAAAACTGGTGATGATGCTCTGTGCTAAAGTGAAAAATCATATTTCCAGGCAAAAGAGAGGGTCTGCTTGGGTATCCAAGCCATGATAAAACAATGGGATTTGGATTCTGATAGAGGTCTTTAATGTACATGTTAAATAAGTGTATCATTGGGCCAAAAATAATTTAAAAAACCATATAATTTTGGTTTCTAAATAACGGCAACCAACAGCCTACAGCATCCTCGTCGCATAATACAGAACTTAACGTTGGGTCAGATTCTCTTTATAGGGGTGTCGGGTGAATTTGGAATAGGCTGCTTGCATACCTTTTGACGCTTTTCACGTGCTGGGATCACTCACTGGGAACGTCATTAGTTGTTCGTTCTGTCTTTTGGGGGATTTAGTCCGTATGTGCTTGTTGGTTGACAGCCCAGCCACAGGTGTACTTCAAGCTGGAGGAAGAAATAGGGGATTGTAGGATGCCAAAATAAACCTACTGCGATTAGAGACATCTCAGCCATGTGCAGACCAAGGCTGATTTTACCCCGGCTTCTGGGGGGTTTAATGTTTCACCCCGGCACAGGGGGTGTTGGTGTGTCTGGGGGTGCTGGGGAGAGCGTGTCGCCCCTGCCCGCGCCAACCCAGCCAGCGCCGCTCTGCCCTCGCCGCAGCCCCTGGAAATGATCATTTTGCACAGCCCCAAACAAATCAAAGCGTCGCCCTCTCTTCCTATTATATTAATGGATTTTATGCTACTTTTTAAATTACGCTGTTTTCAAACACGAATACATTTGAATGCCAGACTCTAGTACCCAAATATAAATGTCAAGACCTCTGTACATCTCTGGCATGTAGGAACTAATTTAATCATCTCAGTGAAGCGATTTCAGTTCAGACAATCACTTTGTTCGAGTGGAAGGGTTATGAAGAGGGTGCACAGTCGCAGGAGAGTGCTTACACACAATTTAGGGCCATGCTTTTTCATAAAAAGAAAACCAAGATGGGCATTTGTTCATGAGTGGAAATTCCCAGCCCCTGCCCAGCTGATGGAAACTGGGGTAATCGTATCTTGGGTTCAGAAAAATAACATGTGGCACCAAGGAATATTAGATTTTCATTTACTGGGGGGAAAAAATGGGGGGGGAAGTGATGGGAAATATTTTTTTTTTTTCTCCTGTGATTGGAGAAAAAAAAGGACAATCTTGTGAAATATAGGATGCCTGGTCACTGCTCGCTGCTCGGCTCCCGGAGTGGGTGATCACGCCGGCTGCGCGCACAGACGAAGCGAATGCGGGAGCAAAACCAGCTACAGCTTCGCATATGGACTGTGGGCCTCCTTCTTCTAAAATTCAGCTTAGATGGTTTCGTTCCGCCTTTTTACATCCTGCATTTAAAAAAAGGCAAAGGCAGCGCAGGCAGTATTTTTTCCAAGGGGTAACTGCTAAACAGGCCTAGCAGAAGGAGCTTATTCTCTGTGTGGGCCAGCTACCCACAGCAGTCATGTTACTCAACCATAACCCGTGTCTTCAATCTGTCTTAGGAGGAAGGAAAGTTCCTCCCAAATTTCTGGGGGAGTTTGGATCGGCTCCAGGCCGCTGCTGTGCGAAAACTCTCATCGGGGTCATCAGCAGGAGCACAATGATCGTATGGGAAAGACCAAGCAACCTCACACCTCCTTTCTGGGGTTTCTGGAGGATCAGAGAGGCTTACGACGAAGGAGCATTGTCGGAGAAAGATGAGAAAGAGCAAGGGAAAGGGTGGATCAGAGCCTGGAGGCTGGGCATGGGGAATGGGACCGTGGGGGTGACTACCGGGATGGTTAGGGACTGCAGATTTAATAAATGAAGGACAAGCATCGATCCAACCGGTCCATGCGTGTGGGGAATGTTTGACAACGTCCTTTCCCCAAGCGTGCCACCACCTCCCAAACTGCAGCCCGGCACCGTTTGTACAGGAGTCGAGCCACTTCTTGATGAAGTCCATGGGAATAAGCACGGATTTGGTGCTGATCGCATTCACCTGTCTTGAATTTAAAACTTTCAGCTCTAATTCTGTCTTCACAACTAGCAGAATTAAAAAGTTAGAACTAAAATAATTTTGCTACTGTTTCAAGTGCCCCCAAACAAAACAAACTAAAAGAATAATCAGAAGTGCAATCCATTTTGGAGAGCTTTGGTGAAAGAGGCTTAATTTGTTGGATTACTTGCTACAATTAGATGCAGTATAGATGATATCAAATTATATTAATAGCTCTAACATTTTGTAAGTGTTAGTATGAAAACTGCCCAGCCTTGATAATGAAAACATGCACAAGCGAGCTTTGTAAAACAATCAAAAATCAATCCGATGTGTCAAGCTGAACATGTCAATGAGACAGTTTGCAGTCAGAGGGTTTTCTTATGAAGTGCTGTCAACAGTCAACGCTACACTTGTCTGATCCGTCCAGCTCCGCTAAGTGGAAAGATTTCTCTTTTTTTTTAACCCAATAGAAGAGAAAGGAAAAACAGGAAAATGTAAGCCACGGTAATTCATCTCAAGTATCCTGAAGGACAATTAGTAACAAAGGCTAGCAGTGGTAAGCCTGCTCTTTGGTGTGGTTTGGAGATCTGGGGCTGTAATTATTGAGCCATCCTGCTGAATAGCACAATCAATGCTTGACGGCTGCATGGCAGAGCGCCGGTGCGACGGCTTGAGCTCTTGTGTAAATGAAACGTCAGGCTGGGGGAAAAGGGGGCCATTGTGTTTACCCGCGCTTTGATTAGCTTTTAGCGAACAATGAATTTTCAGTCGACGCAAGACATTTTAATGGTGTTGTCGGGATCTTTCTTAATAGGAGGTTCGGATGATAGAAAGGGAGGGAGAAAGGCACGGGTGAGGAGGATGAATTTCCCCCACGCCGTGCAGGTGCGAGGGGCCGGTGTGCACGCATCCAGCCCCGCTCCCCAGCAGCGAGGCTCTTCCCGGCCGGACCGCGGTCCTCGGCGCTGGCAGAGCTGCGCTGGAAGCAGCCGCCCGGGATCAGAGCAGCAGGACCACGGCGCAGTCCTGCCAGGCTTCATGACTGGCTGGGCAGGTGACAAGTTTTTGCACCCGACTACGCATTTCTCTGCCCAAAGGTCCTCAAGCCTCACCCCCCCTTGCTCCCTCGAGCATGGCTCTTTCTGAATTGTAACCTCAGGGTTTGTGTCTCTCTTCCATCATATTTTCACCCTTCCCCCCACCCCGCCCCCAAAATAAGCTTCTCCCCGCAGCATCAAGCTCAAGCTTTTCAGCCTTCCCTTCAAACTCCTGCCTAACTTCTCATGGACACGTCTCTATTCTTGTCATGTCTTACTTCCTTCTTTCACAGCAGAAATATTTATCAAACTGTTTTTCAAACCTGCCGGCAGCTTCACTTCTCCCTTCGCTTTTCCCAGCGCTGCTCCTTGTATGGCAAAACCATCCCTTCCTCCGTGTGCCGAATGAACATTCAAGCTCGAGCCAAGGATGTTCTGGGGGAGTTTTGTGAGTGCGTGCCCAGAGATTAGGGACTCTAGCAGATTTGTTTTTCAGCGGTATTTGCTAATCCTGTTTTTTCACCAGCTGCAAATACTCCGGACTCGGACTCTGTCGCTAAGCGGGGAAGGGACAGGTAAGCCCAGTGCCTTGTGTCCAGCTGCACGCCAGAAAAGCAAACCCAGACTGCCAATGTACATACTAAAATTTACTTTTTGCCTGTGTGTAGACTGTAATGCTTACCCCTTCATGAAAGGAGGAATATCAAGGTAAACAAATACCTGTAGAATACACATTACTTTGTGCTTAATTTTATTGCCCCAGTGAATGAAGCAGTCCCGGCTGTGCTAAACCTGGAGAGGACAAGTGACAACAGGAATATCCAAATGTTTTGGGAATGCATTTGCTTTCTTCACTCAGACCTCATTCAAACACACTTTTGCAGCCAACCTGTTCAGCGTTAATCCCCCCACAACGCGATTGTGCATGTCCTACCCAGACCTTGCCGACACCGTAGCTGGTACGTGAGATGCCTGACTCCTGCCATTCAGCTCCGATGAAGAGTTTAGCCCCGTATTTCTTCCTGCAGCCACAGCAACTGCTCAGCCTTTAAGCACAGCAAAGCTGGATGCCTGTAAGCTGCGCGGGGCAGGCACCGTGCCTTCCCCACAAATCACCGCAACGCACCTCCTCAATGGAAGGCAAACTCTGCAGATGTAATTGATTAGTAACTATCAGCTAATTACAGGGTAATCACATGATTATTTTTGCTTTGCAAACTGAATAGTTGCCATGAGATTGAATAATTGTGCGGGGCAATTTCACATGCAGGCACATACTAATGCTGGGTAAAACCAGATAATCTGAAGGCTGCATAGAGCAGGTAGGATTATTTTATTCCTATCACTGTATAAATCCAGTGTGCGCATCATTGCATCAAGTGCTTCTAAAAGGATGTTTCGATCCTATGCTCTAAAGTAGAACTGAAAGATAAGAAATTGCTCTACCAGCATTACTAGAATTAAATGCAAACCCTGAAACCCTTGGCAAGGCAGCCAGCATCTTTGCAGCCCAAAGGGAAAATGTAATGCTTCTGCCCCGCGGAGGAAGGAGGAGGGTTTGGGCTGCTCCTCTCCCAGGAAGGAGAGAGAGGAGGAGAAGCGGAGGCACGGACACAGGGCAGGAGCACACCCTAGTTAACCCGGGAACTTGTTTGCCTGCAGCCCACGTAGCCGTCGCAGCCACTCAGTTGCACCTGCAATCAAGTGCAAGCATTCCACTCTCCTCCCAAAGCCTGGTCACAAAACGTAGATAACGGCGGTTGGAGTAATTTGTCCCTTCATAGCTTATTAAAATTTTGGTGTTGGCAGGAGAGTCAATCAAATCCCAGCAATGCGACCCAAATATTTTCACAGATGGATTGAACATTGTACCAGTAAGCAATCTGAAGAAGTGATTTTCTCTGTTGGCAGTTTGATTTGAAAAGGACTCTAGCTTCTGAATATCTCTTTCCTAGAGAAGACGATTAAACATTTCAAACCATTTTCAATGTCACTTATTCACATTAATCAAATAGTGAAGAGATGCAGTTAAAGCTAGAAGATACCATGTTCTCTTTGGACTTTCAGTATTGTGGCATCGAATCTGTGGGATAAATGGCCCCACAGAAGAGGCTCGTATTTTCTAAGTTTAATGGAATTATGAATGCTTCTCTTGCCAGGGAATCCTAAAGCTTCCTAAAGCTTCCTACATCTCAGGATACCTGCAAAAAGCACTGGAACTACCAAAATAGGACTGACTGAGGAAAAAAAACCCCACACTTCAGTGATTTAGAAAAAATAACATAAAGAACCAACATATGTGTGAATTAAAAAAATGCTTGTATTAATTTAAGTTTGGCATTAGAAGACACATTTCTATATGAGCCAAGAGCTAGCAGAACGTACATGGGAATATTTTTAGGTTTTATCCAGGAAAAGTTAATACAAGAAACAAATGCCATAAGCACATTCATGAATGTACAGGAGGATGGTTCAGATCTTCAGCTGATGGAACTAAGCCTCCACCATTTGTTGCAATGGAGATAGATACAGGGATTTGCCCCAGCTGAGGCTTCAGCTCAGCCTATGGAAATCCAGTTGATGCCAAGTGGCCACCAGGCACTAACTGGGAAGGAAGGAAGCCGGAGCAGGGAGACTTCACCTCTTTGTATTTCTTCAGGAAATAACACAGGAAACGTAAGTAGAATGCATCTGTAAGGTCACGCTGCTATCAGAGGGCTTGGGTACAAGAAAAACAACTCGAGCTTCACTCTTGTCTTGTAATGTCCTCAGAAGCTGATGTCGGAGGCTCAGCCCAAGGCCCCAAATGAACTAATAAATGTTTCTGTGCAGGAAAAAAAATCTCTCAGAATGAGTTACATTGGTTTTACGTGGAGCCATACATACTCACAGTCTGATTTAAAGACAAAAAGAAGGAAAAAACCCAATTCTTTGCTAGCAGGAATATTTTTGCTCCCAGAAGATAATCCATTGTTAATGTTGCATCTGAAATTAATTTTGAATGAAACTGAAAACTCATACACACTCACTGATCTGAATTTGGAAGAACGGAGACAATTCTCAATCGTTTTTGAAATGCCCCCTGCTACCCCCACACCATGTATTTCAGTGTGCACCAGCTAAGGTTTCTTTAGTTTCCAGGTGTAGATTTTTGTAACTGGAAAATATATGTATCATGCAAACTCTTTTTTTAATATTTCTGGGTTGGAAAATCTCAGTGGTTAAACTAAGAACTGCGTTAGAAGTAGAAAGGAAAGGTTGAAAGCTGTAAGTGAGAAAAAAAAACAGAGAAAAAATCAGGGTCACCTGGTTACAGTCAGACAAAAGCCACATTTCAAAAAATGTACCCTGTAATTTAGTCAAAATGGAAAGGACGGGAAAAAGGTCAATATTGTTTTAAATGAGACTAACAGCTTCCTTTATGTAATGGGTGAACTCCAGTGTGTTTCCGGATGATTGGCAATTTAGCTGCTCGGGGATAAAAAAAGGTTAAACTTATCAGCACACAAAAGTGCCAGCAATTTATTTCTGTCACTTTCCTACAAATTAACCTATTTTAAGGCATTCTGAACCTCATCAGCAAGCCCAGGTGTGCTTGGGAATGAGGGTCGCCACCAGGTCCACGTGCACGGGGGGGAATGTGACAGCAGCCCTGCGAGATGGCAGCCACACAAAGGAGCTCTTGGGGGGGAAGATGAGTCCAACAAGGAGAGGGCTTATATTTACAAAAAGGAAAATAAATACTCAATGCTTTCCCAAACGAGCAAGGTTTGGTCAGCCCCAGCACCAATGTGGACCCCAAGGTCTGATGCTCTGCACCTATTTGCAAGCCAGGAAGGTGTAAGGATGGATACTCAAGGGCTATGAGCTTGCATAGAGTTCTCTTACATTGAAAAATACTTAAGGACGTGGGTCCTGCACTGAACTACCTCTAGCTTTCAAACGCAAAGAAAATGGACAAGCAGAGAAAAGCATGTCTTTGACCCTGTCCCCTCACACACCTTTGCTCATCCAGTTTGGAAACCTTGTCATATACTTGCACATAACTGGGTTTCTTAGGCTGTAACCCCCAGAGACAGCACAGAGGAAACACCCTCTTCTGCAGCCGCGGCACCGGTCTGCCCTGCTGTCTGTCTGACCATGGCATTGAACGTGTGTTTGCAGCTTTATGGACAAACGTAAGGTTGGGATCCCATCAGCGGTGACAGTCTCAAGCGGAGGGGTGGCACACACTGTCCGTATGTGCCCAGGCAGGGAGGTTTCCCATAATCTTGGGTTTTTACAGAGCAGCTGTCGATCAGTCCCCCCTGATTTTTGCCCTGAGATTGGCTTGGCTTTAAGCTGCATCCTTCACCGGCGGGGTGTCTCGGTGGAAGGATGAAGCGGGACTGAGGAGGGGATGGAAGAGAGATGGTCAGCAGCAAGGGCTGGGAAAGGCTCCTGGCGTGGCAGCTGCATGGAAACGGGCTGGGAAAGCTGGAGAAATGGTACAGATGGAGCCAGGCAGGAGGCTGAGCGGGAGGGCATGCTCAACCCACCTCCAAGAGCACCTCAAAGGCACGGTTCCCCCCGGGGGGGAAGGAAAAAGCCAGAGCAGAAAAGTAACTCTTATTTTCATCAGCTTATATGAGAGACATGGGCTTCTACAGGAGACACTGGCTTCGACAAGACCTTTAGCATTAACATTTTCAAACAACAGTTGGTCTTTCCTTTCCATGCTAATTACAGCCTTTCTGAAAGACCAGGGCAGGGCCTCCTGTCACCCCGTGTGTACCGGGGCTGGGCAAGGCTCTCTCGAACAGCACTCTGCAATTTCAGTAGAAAATAGCATAATTAATTTAAACATAATAGCTACAATTTTCAAGAGGACCAACATGAAAGGCGAGTGGATCAAGGCTCCCGTACCATTTGTGGCCAGAAGTTTCCACGGTCTAGATGCTGAGAATTGTGGTAGTACCGATCTTCATGGCGAGGTGCTCAGCTCTGAAAATCGGATATTTTTGCCTGGTGCTGCCTCTCGAAGGGAACACTAATGGCTTTGATCTAAATCACTCAGTCTCACAGTTGAAAATGCTTTTAACTGAAGCAGGGGTTTTCCCTTTAAAACACACCTAGTAGATAAAGCAGCATCTTTCAATATCTGGATATCTTTTTGTGTTGATTTTAAATACAAGGATGCTTGACTGGCTGCTCTATACCATAACAAAGCTCTTAACGATTGTTCCAGATACATCCACAGGTGAACCTGCCAGTGAGTTAATCAGCAAAAGATGCTTGACACAGTGATATTTAGATCTTTGGGATTTCTGTGAACACTTATGGGCCCCTTTTTCCTTCTCTGACCATTTAAAACATCACCATCAATGGGTCTCCTTCATACCCAGATTACTCTACAAAGAAATCCTGCCTGATAGCAAAATGTTGACCTCAAATTAACAGCAGACACCCCTGTAAAACTTACAGGAGTACGGCTTCAATTCAGACCATTAAAATATTTCCACTGCTTCTGCTTGATCCTTAATGCTTGTTTTCTCTAATACCTGAAATACCTGGTTTCACCTGCTATAGACACCACTACCTGTGCCACCACCTCTTGTGATACAACACTTACTCTCATGATTACTCCTATAGATGATCAAGAAAAAAAGAGTGAAAATATGAGCTATTTGCCAGCGGTGGAGGGAGCCTTTAAAATTTCTCTTTTAGATCTAATTAATACAGATTAATTACCTTTTAATAAAAGTGGGTGTCATAATAAGAATAAAATATGATGCAAGCAGCGTCAGGAGGAATGGGCTGTAGATTTCCAGCAAAGTTTTCAGGGTCAGGTAAAGTGCCTGACGTAGGTAGCTAGAAAAGACCAGCTTAAGAAGAAAATTAGGATGGCTGAATTTTCACTTGCTCTTTTTCCCCCTCTGCTATGAAATAGTCAGGTGGCAGCTCATGTCAGCAAAACATTAACTTCCAGAGGCCTTTAATAACGGCCTTCAGTGATCCTAGAAATGCTAAGAGGGCCAATTTTGCAGTCTAGGGTATTTGAATCAGTAGCTTTTCATATTGTGGTTGAAGCATAAATAGCCATTGTATCTGCTGAAATTATTTTGATCAACTTATGTATTCACCAAGTGGTGTCACTACCACCGCTCTTGCCATCGCAGTGCTGGAGGAGCTAAGATTCGAGGAACTTGACAGGATAATTAAGTATGAAAGCAGACTGGATTTAGCAGGACCCCAGTGAGTCAACAATCCTGATTGTTTCATCATCTCGGCTTTGTGCTGTTCATATCTTATCAGATTAGATAACAATCTGGTATAGCTATGAGTTGAATTACCATGTTGAACTGCACAGTTAGACCACATGAAAAACATCAATACACATTTAAATAAACCCATTTTCAAACTCAGATAAGAAATGGCCAACCTCTACAAATCAAAGGCATATCCTCAGGCTAAAATAAAGAGTGGTCTGATTACCTATTCAGTTATATCAAAGCGCAACAATCAAATGCTATTGCCAATATAACGCAAAGGGTCTTATAGCAGAGCAGTAACAGGACTGCCTCGTGACAGCAAATTTCAGAGCTAAAATTCACGACTGGTGAATTACAAAGGTGAGGAAAGGGTGCAGCCGGGAAGCTCCCACAGAACTGAATGCTTTCAGTGTCTCAGAGCCTCCTCCTCCTCCTCCTCCTCTAGGTTCCTCCTTGCAGCACTCACAGGCCTGTTGCTCTCAGACTCTGGTGCAGAAGCTCGGAGGGTCCCCAGGCAGCAGGTCCCCCCCCCTTCTAACCTCTCCATTACCCTCCCGGGACACAGAGTCCCTGTTACCAGCCCATGGACACAGGACCTCTTGTTCCTCCTGCCCTATCTTCCCAAAACGACCTACGCTCTCCCAGAAATATCACTTCACAGGCTTTTCCACTGGAGACTCCCCACCGCCACCCGCAGATGCCGGTGGTCAGAGGTGACCTCCTGGGAGGTGGCCGGGCCATGGTGCCTGTCGGAGCTTTTCCTGCAGCGTCTCTGGGAAAGGGGTTGTAGGTGACAGGCCTGAAGGATCTGGTCAACCTGTGAGGGCACACAGATGCTCTCACGTCCTGGGCAGCATGCAGGGAGCAATGGAGACCTCCCCTTGGAGACCTCCCGCTCTTCCCTTTTCTTCCCTTCTTGTCTGTAACAATATGAGAACCGATCAGTTTCTACTTGCACGAAGGTAAGTTTTCCCAAGTTGCCCTGTCTTTAAAAGTGTCTCGTTAAAAGGGTCTCTCTCTCTCTCTTTTCCTTTTTCTCTCTCTCAAAAACTTAAAACACAAAGCTCCATCACTTTGATCTCACGATCTCACATTTCCTCTTCTCAGTAATGCCGTGGCACATGAAATGTCTTCTCTTTAACAAGGGATGGAGGACTTGAAGGGCCATGCTGTTCCATTAGATTCAAATGGCTGGGAAATGTACTAACGGAAATGACATTATTTCTGATTTGTCCTGGGTTCAGAAGACAATTAAGCTTGGAGAAGTTAAGTTTGAGCCAAATATGTGGCCCTCTTAATTACAGTCACAGTTTCTACCACCCCACCAGATCCTGATACCGCATGACAGCTGGGCAAAAATCTGCATTGAGAGCCCTATTGTAGAGAATTAATATCGAACTAAATAAAAATTAAACAGGAATCTATTTTCTTTAAGTGCTACCAGTCATTCCCCTTCTTTCCTTCTCCTTTCCCTGCCCCTCGCACGTTATGCTCTGATTTTTTATGCAGCTATTTGCAAACTAACCATTAGTTGTCAGTCTCCAGCCGTGCACTGCCGAGCCAGCAGCCGGGGGATCCCACGGCTGCTCCGAGTGTGACCTGGCTCCCGTGCAGCCACCGGCATACTCGCAAGAGCGTGGAGAGCCCACGCGAGGACACGCGTGACCCACCGGAGCGGGGAACCGCTGTCATTAATCAAGGATACCTGGAAATAACAGAGTAACGATCCCAAACCTGAGCCCCAACCTTCCCGCTCTGCTTCCAGCCCCAAAGCGGCCGGCTGATGTACAACAGCGGAGGAGCTGATTTCCCGCTGTGGCACCGAAACCTGTCGCGGCATTGCCAGGGTGGAGGGAACGGCACGTGCTGAAGCAGCGTCGTGCCGGGGGAGGCTTTTGCACTTTAGTTTTTATCAGTAGAAAGCAGAAAGAGTTGGGGGAGGAGAGGGGCATCAGCTATTTTTTCACACATTTGGCCAATTATTTTCAAAGTTTCCTTTGCTGAAAACGCTTTTCGATCACGACGTTCTGAGAGAAAACAGTGAAGGAGCATATATTTCCCATAAGCATTTAGATTTCAGTAAAACAGCCCACCACATTTTATATATTTTTCTAAACTGGAGAAAACTCAGCTGGGTTTGCTCAGAAGCTCTTTGGCTGCAGATCAGGTCCCGCAGCAAAGAATATCTGCGAACTTCCAGAGTAAATGGAAGCTGGCTTGGCAACGTGCATCATCCTCGCACTGAAATGACCGGTCTGCAAGATGCAAGCTGGGATGGTAATAAATATGGGCTGTGAATTTTCTGGGTACCCATCTTGGAAAAAAGCTTGCTGTAGCCTAATAGGAAAGGCAAGCATCAGAGGGAAAATACCTTTGGTGTGCTGATGCTGGAAGAAGGTGTGTGAATAAACCATAACTTGATCTGTTAAACTGTTATCTGTTCATGGCTTATATACCCTTCAGGACATGGTTCATCTGACCAGGAATGGTCAGAGAACAATTTCCCTCAGGGGACACAGTGTAAGCTTTGAGAATAATTGATTTTTTGAATGGTGGCCAAGTTGCAGGGATGTGTGCATCTGTACTTCATTTTGGGTCAAATGGAGCATGTTCAATCCAAAATGAAACTTCTGATTCCTAAACCTTTAAAATAAAATTTAGCCAGCGCTGAAAAGAAAACATGAGTTTGAAATTTTGGAAGTATATAATTAAGGAAATTTCTAAAAATACCCTATTTCAAGGTTTTCACCTTTTCTAGTTAAAATAATTTATGAATTCAAGCCATATTTAGTGAACAGTTTTGATTAATGTTGGATCCCATTTTTAGCAACTAAACCATCCCTCCAGTGCATTCTCTGGGACAGTCCGTTGTGAGGGTGATTGGATAAAAACCCAAATCCAGAAGTCACAATCGGGGATGGTGGCATTTCAAACCCGCTGGCTTTCCAAGGACAGAGGAGGAGGAATTCTGCTCCTGGCTCCACGTAACTCAGAGGGTTTCCCCTGCGATGCTTCCAGAGCAGACACCCGGAGCTCTGCTCGGCAGCATGTGAACTCCCAGCCCTTCATTCTTGTCTCTTTTATGGGTGTTGGCACCATAAACCAGCATTTTCCGTTACAACTTTCCTAGCGCCCTTACGTGAGTGACACAGGTGCAACGGCAAGAGATCAGTCAGCTCCTCAGTTACTGCTTTTTTCCCCCGAGATTTCATGGGTGCCCTTGTTCAAAGCAGCGGCCTTGGGAGATGAGGCAGGAGAGAGCATCCTCGGAGTCTCGCAGGCTGGGTTCTGTGATGATCTCAAGGGTCTTTCCAACCCAAGTGATTTTATGATTCTAAGTGGGAGAACTTGGCTGTGCAGCTCCTTCGGACTGTCAGACCTCATTATATTCCCCAGGACTCCTGCCCAGTAAGGTTAGAGAGACATTTCCAAAAGAAGGGGTAAGATACCAAAGAGATAATTACGGATGGGAAACAGAGATTTTTTTTCATTTAAAAATGTATTAATATATACATTGATGAGCTAAACTGACAAGCTGTGCTTGAGAAAGGAGTAATTGCATCTTTAATAATATTAAACCTGACACCTGCCTTGGCCGATAACACGCAGTCCTGACACTACTTAGCTAACAATTAGGACACATGAAAAGGATGAAGGGGAAAACAGTATTAAACTGAATCTGCATTTTAAAGAACAAAAATAAAAAGAAAGACTGTTAATTGTCTAACACTTTGTTAATTCAATCAGGCATGCAATTTAAAAATAGCTTTGCTTTTTCACTGAAAGAGGAATTAATTATGATTTCTTTCTGAATCCCATATAGGAGAAAAAATATTTAGAACAGCCATGGTGCTCTTAGAAAGGCTGTTTATTAACAAAAGCAGAAAACCCCAATGCCAGTTGGTATCATAAGCACAATTAGAAGAGATGCTGTCCTCCATTTGAAAAAGAACAGAGAGCTACATAGCTGAAGGATATTATTGCAAAATGATAAACTGTTCAAAGGTACAAGTAAAAAAGAGGGTCTTTAATGGTAAAATGCCATGTTATCTTGTTTAAATGGCATAACTTTGCAAAAGACGCCATAACATTTCAACCTTTTAAAATGTCAGTATTAAAAAATATATATCACAAATAGCTTCTTTATACATTTCCTTATTTTCCCTTTCCCTCTTTGGTTTTTTTTTTCCTTTTTTCTTCTTTTTTTTCTGAAGGGCTTATGTAGAACTTGCAACTTCAAAGGAAAAAGGAAAGGAAACAGCAAAGATGGTTCAAGGTGATCTTGAGTCTCGCAAAACGTAAATAGATTTAGAAGCAAATCCGGCTTTGCAGGGTTTCTTTCCCTCTGTGTGCATGTTTGTCTGTGTTTTAAATAAAAAACACATCCATCCTGCCAGCTGGGTGTATATTGTCTCTAGCACTGAGGGTCTGACATGGGAGGTCCTCACTCTGCTGAGCTCTTTCTTGTCTTGATTATACAGAGAGCCAATGTAATGACACAGGGTGCAATGCAGACCTACGTGAAGGTGCCAGGAGGTGGGGGTTATTTATTTATTTATTTCTTGGAAGGGCACCTTAATCATCACCACCATGCTGCTTACCCCTCTTTTTTTTTTTTTTTTTTTTTTATCTTTGCAGTCACACTTGGGTTTCTTCAGGGAAATAAATCTGTGGCTCGGTGTAACAAGAGAAAATTATTTTTTCTCAGTTTGCTGCCTGAACACGGTGAAACATTTTATGATCACCTGTTTCTAGCAACAACGGTGACAAAAAACAAAGGGGGAAAGAAAAGAGATGGTAAAAATCCCTCATGCAAGTGTTAGAAGCTGGATGGATGGCAGAGCCTTCCTGTTGTCGCAGCGGAAAGATGAACGCACAGAAGAAGTTGTTAAGGATTAACCAGAAGTTGAGTCCATGGTTGGCAGCAGGATTTGCTATTCTTGATTTCTAGGTTTGATCCAGCTAACGAGTGACCAAAAGCTGAAATGAATCCCCTAAAATCATTTTTTTGGGTGGAAACCCTCCTTTTATTCACCCAGGAGTTTTGCAGTTGATGTAAATGGGGTCACAACTGTGCTTTGGCTGCGGACTTCTTGCTGGAATAGGATTAAAAAGTAAAAGGGAGGTGAGGACTCCTCCACCCTTTGATTTCTAAAGGTTGCTGTGTATGACTGGAGGAAAGTAGGGAAGTTTGATCTGCCATTCCTGGTTCTGCACTGGACCGGCTAG
This sequence comes from Sagittarius serpentarius, assembly GCA_034782735.1. Lineage (NCBI taxonomy): Eukaryota > Metazoa > Chordata > Aves > Accipitriformes > Sagittariidae > Sagittarius > Sagittarius serpentarius. The sequence goes on from JAVKLA010000010.1 coordinate 29,486,572, forward strand.
ATAAACTCTGATTTCAGTCTTGCGCGTTCAGCAGCACCATACACGGCTTTCACTTACCGAAAACAATGACGACAAATTTAAGAACCCCAAACCAAGGGAGTTTTGGTATAGTTACCTCTGGAATATTCTGCAAATAATCCATCAACACATGTATCTAAATGTATGTGCATGCATACATACATATACTTATAGAGATATATATACACACACACTATATACGCACACACTCACATGTATGTATGTGTGTGTGTGTATATATGTACAGTCCCTAATTTAATGTTATGTAGAAAACCACACGCTACTGTTACGCTGGGTATCTGAGGACACAAATGGCTGTAACTTAGCTTGATCTGTGGGTTTTTTTGCAGTATACCGTTGCACCTCTATCAAATAAACAATTGCATTGAATATATGCAACATAAGCATGTGCATATATTTATACATATATAGCATGTTATATCTATACATATAAATGGATTATTTACAAAGTATTTCTCAAAATATCGTGACAGTTCATCATATTGAAGGTGCAGTAGTTTGGTTAAAATGACACTGTTGAGCCCCAAGGGTCTTTTTTAATAAATATATTTTTGGCTTCTGCCTTCTGGAAATCTGCACAGGCTTTGAAACTCCTGAAAAACTGATTTGCTTTTTTATTGCTGCTTAGACCACACTACAGGCTGGACATATTTTCTTCTTTTAATTGAATCTGCCCGTTACTCTGCACAAGTGCCAGGACACCAATTTAATATCCAGATTTTTTGTGAGCTTTCAAACACACAGAAAAACTTATTTAATATGGTTAGATGTTTCTATTTTGCTCCTCAGAGTTTTGATTTGTATATTAGCATTACCGTAGCTGTCCAAGTTGTGTGATATTCCTTGGGAGAAAAAGATATAACACGCTAGAGGAATTTTTTTTTGCTGCTGCTGCTTTCCTGCTGTATCTTATTTTCCTAACAAAGACAGGACTACAGTGGGTTTCACAGTCTGCGTAAAAGCACTTTAGCTGAGAGACGCACCAATGGGTAAGAACTGAGAGAAGATAAACATCCCCACATCAAGAGGCACCGTGCTGCATGAAAGCAGTACAGCAAGGAGGGATGTGCAAAGGCTCTCGAGAGCAGCGAGGGAGTCTCTGGCACCAAAGGGGGGGGGTTCTGCCCTTCACCGCTGCGATAATCATCTCAGGGACAAGTGCTCACCTTGCAAAAGTTAAAATTGCATTTGAAAAAAAATAATGCCAAAACAGCAACCTAACAAAAACCCAGAGAGCGCAAAGTGCCTGATCCCAGTTATCGAACGAGGGTGGGAGCGGTGGAGTCGTTTGTTTGCAACAAGCACGGACGGTTGCAAAGCCACAGCTCATGCAATACCGTGGGCAAACAGGGACCAGGATGAACATGGGAGCTCATGAACAAGAGCTTTAGTTACATGCACAAGCAGGTTTCGACTGGGTTTGACGCAGTGATTGCAGCCCTCATGCCTCCAAGTCTATGAGTAACGTGGAGCGTCCTGGTGATGGAGTGGGGCAGGACGAGGTGGCTGCACGTGTTCTAGGTGGGCTGAAAACCTTTACCAACATGAATGAATTAAATCTCTTGATTAACTTCCCGGAGAAGGAAGAAATAAGCGGTATGAGGCAAATGGAGCTTAAGGTACTGTCTACAATAATTTTCCTTTGTGTAATTGATGTAGTTACTTCCTTGAAAATCCCTTACGCAACAGGCATGCCAGAAGGGTGCAAAGCAAGATTTACACTGCTCATAGTCTGACTGAATCTAGAAAATTACCAGGGCAAAGAAGATTGGTGTGCCCAGAGTTAGACCAACATAAGCCTCTCTGGTGCTCAAAGAGGCTCTAGGCATGTGCTCCCGTTCCTAATTCTGGAGCCCTGTCTACATCTGAATCCAATCCTTTATTTTACTCACCGAACTATTATTTCAAAGTTTCATCCCTCATCTGTTGAACAGGAGCAGGACAGTCACTCAGAGAAGCCCCTTTGCAGGCTGCGCAGTGCGTGGCTCTGAGATTGCCATCTGGGTTTAGGACAAATAACCCAGTATCAAGAAACTTTGTTTAAAATATTTCGGTTTTGTTCTGCAGTCATGCAAGCCCGCTAAACAAGTATATTGTACTGGGGCAAAAGAGAAATGCATTGATACAGCTGAGTCCATGTGTAACTAAGGTAAGGCAGTTGTACAGTGGTGCAGTCAACTGGTATTAAAGTTTCCACTTGTGCATTACTTTGATGTAAACCCTTTTCCCCACTGGATCAGATAAAATCTCAGCTTCAGCCAACTCTCTGCTTCCAAACCCAGAACAAAGCGGGGCCTCCACAGTCCCAGAGAGAAAAAAATTACACATTAAATGAATCTCAGAAATAAAAACAAATGCCGGAGTTATTCCAACAGCATTGTATCATGTACCAGCCATATTCCTGGGCAAGGAGGGGGCAGCCCTGCAGCAGGTACTATTCGTTATTATTGATGAATATTCTCAGGAGAAACAGAGGATGTTGCTTGATAGCTTGATCTAATATGCCACCAGAGGGGAGGGAAAAAATAGAGTGAAAGATATCCTCAAACGCAAAAGCTAAGGAATCTTCTGAGCTGTGGCTGGTCCTTTAATTACCCACGCTGCAAGGGAGGAACACACAAAGAAGATGGCTTCAGTGAAAGTCCTTTGAGATGAAGTCCTTTTACTAAGGCACTGTCCTGGTTTCGGCTGGGATAGAGTTAATTGTCTTCCTAGTAGCTGGTACAGCGCTGTGTTTTCAGTTCAGTA
>JAVKLA010000010.1:29489458-29526504 GCA_034782735.1 Sagittarius serpentarius
AAAGCGGTAATAAAGTCACCTGGAGGTTAGCTTTTATATTAGGACTTAAGAGTCACGGGAACATTTAACACACACTTGTGCATCTAATTTGCCACGCAACTGGCATAACTACCTGTGCCAGTTGGGGAGGTGCAGGTAGAGGCTGATATATTTGTGCAAGGAATTATTAGGTTTGTAGAGACAATCAGAGAAAAGATGGGAAAAAGAAAAGGTCAGAAGATGATCTGGCTCTGGCATGGAGTAGATATTGTGCAGACAGAACCAAGGATGATCAGAGAAGCTTTGGGGAAAGCAACACATATGGCCAACAGACCCACAGACGTGGACGTGATGCTCCTTTGCAAAGTTAGAGGGTTTTTTTCCTCTAAGTCGTATGGATGACTGGGAGAGCAAAGCCAGATGATAAGGCACCTTAGTGGCAGGTCAGGCAAGTTCAGAACTGCCCAGAGTTACCTGCTCATCTGCTGTCCACTCTCCAAAATCATTCCAACAGTGCAGCCAGTTGCAAGAGAAACCCGGAGTTATCTACAGCCCTTGAGACATCTCTCTGCAGCGTCTCTGTAGGATGCTTCCTCGATGCACCTCTGATGGCTGTGCAGACTTGCAAGCTCTGGGGACCAGGAATTCCCCCGTCACAGCCTCCCGCATCCCTTTGCCCTGAGTGGGGACCCAGAAAGTGCCCTGGGTCCTGCTGGGGAGCAGCGGGCTCCCGAGGGACCTCGCGGTGGGTGCTGGGGATGCTCTGCCACCTGTACGCAGGGCTCCCAAGCCCCGCATACCCATGAAACCCCTCCCCAGCTGCCTGCAACGGCGGAGGACCACACCAGCCAGCTGGCAGACGGGGAGGGCAGCAAGCAAAGCAGGCAGAGGAACCATTAAGAAAATATCTCTGGCACGAAGCCTGGCAAGCGTGTGGTGCCAGTGCAGGGGGAGGCTGCGGGGAGGAGGGGCAGCAGGATGCTGCTGGGACTGGCCCTGAGGTCCGAGTGACAGCAGGGTCCCCAGCCTCATCCTTGACTTGGCTACAAGCTCCACTCGTTCCCATGGAGGCCGATGCCCAGGCTACGGTGGTGGAGCAACTTGGGCTTTAGGGAGGTCTCTGCAGCGAGAAACAGGCGTGAGAAGAGACGCGAGCTCAGGGTTTCGAGGTAGGTGCAGGAGTGGAGCTTGCAGGACACCAGCCAAGGGAAAGGGACAGGCAAGGAGCCATCTCCCTGCACTGAGAAATGTAGGGAGATGCTGGATTAGCAATCCCGGGTGCTAAAAGTTAACGGTCTACAGGGTGACAGCACCCAAATGACCCAGGCTGGACCGTCTCCTGCCTGCTGCTGTACGGATTCGCGCCGCTCGCACCGCGCCGTGCAACCCCTTGCTCTGTCAGCAGCAGGGAAAAATCAGTGCCTGATTCTCTCCTCACTCACGGCTCATCTCCCCCCACTGGTTTTGTGAAATGCAGCACATTTCCAAAGAAGCAGATTTTAATTTCAATAAACTCTGTAAGAAATAGATCAGCGCTAAGGAGGGGAGCAGTCACAGGAAGTGAGTTTAACTGCTCGGCTGCAGAATATTAATAGGATAGAATGTTATTAGAATAATTTTTCACCGTTTATTAGAATAATTTTTCATCATGAATAATAAATTAATAGAATAATTTAGTACCACTAGCCCTCTGTTTGAAAGGGTATTTTATTTAAAAGTAGCTTGAAAAGTGGCGTTTGGGGAGGTGGGACGGGGAGCAGACCCAGGGCGGAGCAGGTGCTGCAAGGCTGCACCGCCGCCGCGCAGGGACTCTCCGCTTGCCTTTATCCCCCTCAGTTTGGGCAACCTCCTTCTCACCGCCTGGCTGGGGAAACCCAGCCAGGTGAGTCCATCACTGCTGATGGCTCTGCGAGGGTCTTGCTTGGGGCGGGAGACGACCGGCCCGTTGGGCGACTGGAGGATTCAGCCCCTGGCACCCTGCAGCCTAAGCCTCCTCCTGCCCAGCCGTGCACCACCACGCATCCCCCACGGCTCCACATCCCAGTGGAAAGTCCGTCTTTCCTTCCAGCAGCCTGGGAGATGGCCACATCCACTCCCGGGTACCTTTACGTAGCTTTAACCCTTTGCTTCCCTATCTCGCAATGGGACATTGACGCCCATCGGGGTAGTTTTGTGCAAGCCAAGAGGTCTCTCTCTCTCTCTTTTTTATTTGCATCTGTGTGGAAGATAATCATTCCTCAGAAGGCTATTCACACCACAAAAGCACAATGACATTATTCTCTCCCTCTCTCTCTCTCTTTCTACTGTTTTACTCTACAACTGACAATTAATGTTAGAAAGAACATGAAATGGAGGAGAAATTACAGCAATTTATCAACTGAAATTATAGGTGTAGACACATGTCAGCAGTGGAAACAGTTTCTATCAAAATTAAAGTATTTAGAGATTTTCCTCAAATTTCAAATTATGCAAATCCCGTTTTTGTGATACGCTGGTACTGTAGCTTTAATTGCAGGATTACCAGCAAGCTGCAAACTGCACTTGTAACCAGCATTCAGCTCTTCGAAGAGCGTCTCCCTTCTCTAGCACATCTTATTAATTCAACAAAGTTCCCATCTCTTTAACAAATTAAATGTGTTTTGCAGAACAGGCAGTGGTTTTCTTGGTTTCAAGCTGTCACGAAGGACCCTGCTGTTTGCAGAGGTTACTCGACAGCTGGATGAACAGACAGGTTTGAGTCCAAACATGGATTCAAATGCATATTTATACATAAAACATATTTATACAACAACATAGCGGGAACAGCTTGTGCTGCTGAAGTTTCTACAAGTCCCTTTACGGTAAGGACACCGTACCCAAAGACAGAGAAAGAATGTGGATTTCAGCTTCTTTCTCCAGGTCTTTCTGGATCAGTTAAAGCTGCTCTGTGACCCCAGGAGATCATGGGTGCTTCCACGAGAACGGAGCTCGCTTTTCCCCTAGAAATAACCTGCATGGCTGGATAGCCCCGTGCCAACAAGCCTAACACAGTGTGCTCCTGAAAAGCTGTTTGATCGCTGCCAGCCTAATTAGAAGGCACAATATTCAGGATGTCCTTTCTCTCCCTTCCCCCATTTTATGTTCCAAAAGGAGCCAAGGATGAAGTATAGGAGCAGGCAGTAGCTAGGAAAGGCATTTGCATGGTAAAGAGTGCCAGGAGACTGCCGGGCAGAGGAGGGGAGATTTGATGTGCCGCACCGGAGCCCGAGACATCCCTTCGCTGCACAGCGCACTGGGATGCTGTGGTTCCACTCACACCCTCCACAGAGCCAGGACGAAGCAGAGCAGACGGGAGGAGAGGACAACATGTTTCATCTCCAGAGGAGAAGCAAAGAAAACCCTCTGGGTAGCTGTTCTGTAATGCCGGGTGTTGCTGGGGAAGGAAAGAAAGCATCATTTTCTCCACTTGCCCCATGGAAGAAGAGAAGGGTTATACTCTGCTGCGTCTGCCAAGTCATGGGATAGCTCCGGGGCGCTGACACCGGGGATACCTGTACATCACAATAATTAATCTCAGTGGTCCCTTATCATATATCCGAGTGCAACGCTCCAGCAACAAGCCGTGGTTTTTAGGAGGTTTGCAATGATGCTGTCTAATGCAAGAACATCTCCAATGCTGTTCCACACATCAATGTTAAGAGTCACCATCCTACAGGCACTGAGGCTGAAAATCCTTTCTCAGACTCAACTGGACAGTTGTAAGGCCTGGCTGTAGAAGATCGCATGAAACTGGGAGAAATTGTGGCAGGACTATGAGCTCCATGTACAGAGGCATGGAGTTTACTCGCAGAAGCAAACTACACCAATTTGGGCTGGATTTTTCATGCACTTGGCTTGTTCACCTGCTGACTTGATGGGTGAACAACACTGGAGATAAGCTACCATTTAATTCCCTTTTCTTGAGCGTTCTGGAAACAATGAACTAAATCAATACCAAAGTGAAGTAAAAGGTGGCACAAGCATCAGAGGTGCATCAAGTATTTCATCTGAACCCCTGGGCTAGTAACAACCCCCAGGCACGGCGGCAGCTTGCGGGTGCAGCACCCGGCCGTGGCTCTGCTATCGCACCCAGCCAGTCCCAGCAGCACCCAGGTCTGCCATGGGGTGTGCATTTTGCACGGCCAGTCATACACCTACTACTTTTGAAAACTCCTCCTTCCTTGGTTTGGCTACCACACCACGAACTGCATGGTAGCTATTGCACGGTAACATCCAAGCTATGGCCAGTGGGTCTCCCTAACCAATAGGTTTCTTTTCGTATTTTCTAATGTGGCCAGCCCAAGACACAACCAGATGCCTGGGATCTATTTGCATATGCCAGGCAATGTAAGGCTTCTGACAGTCACTGTATCCAACTTCAATAACCATGATATGCTCCATCTGCTGACGCCCCAGCATAACAACAGTGGGGAGCTGTACTGCCAGAGGCACTATCCTTTAACAGCTGAATGGCTGAACAGCTGGTAAATCATCGAAGGACACTTTTCATAGAAGAGCAGGGTTGTTGGCCCAGCTTCTCGTCGCACACGCATCGCGAAGCGGGGGCAGAGGAACCACGTAGGCAACAGTGTGTTATAGGGACAGCCCCAGCGAGAGCGTTCGTGTCCTCTGCACCCCAAGTAGCCACGAGCTGAAGAGAAGCTGGTGAACTGGTTCATGTAAAAAGAACGGTCTAATTGGTAAAATAAGTTACTTGCAGGCCACCATGTATTCAGATGGGGCAGAATTTAACGTGTTCAGGGACCCAGTGATGATGCTCCCTGTGTACCAATAATCCTCACTGCTGCTGTTTGCAAAAAGCGATGGTGTCTGAGCTGAGCACCTGGGAACAGGGAGAGAGGCCGCAGCCAGCCTTGTCTCTGTGTGCAGGGCTGATGAGCACCACCCGGCTGGGCTCCCTCGGCAGGCAGCTCCCGGCAGGTTGCAGGATCAGGCTATGTGCATGCGTGTTTTGCCATGCAGGGAGGAATGGAGATTGCTGATCAGCTGCACAAGGATGGCAGCGGGGGCCGCCGGATGGCACGGTGGAAGTGGGGTGGTGGGTGATGCTCAGCATGGAGCTCCTGGCTGGGCTTCGGTTGGTGTCACCCTTCTTTTTTTGAAAGACGGAGAGAGAAGACAGACCTGAGAATGTTGAGTTGTGTATGTTTGGAAAAAAGACTCTAGCCTTCCTGTGGCTTGGGGTGAGAGCTTGAGGGAAGGCTACAGATAGGTTTCACTTGAAATTGGAAAGGGAAAGGGAAAAGGAAAGGGAAAGGGAAAGGGAAAAGGAAAAGGAAAAAAGGGAAGGGGAAGGGACAGGAAAGGAAGGGAAAAAAAGGAAAAAGAAGGGAAAAAGAAAGAGAAAAGAAAGGGAAAAGAAAGAAAAGAACAATCATTGGGAGAAGGGGGAAAACCAGAATTGATTCAAGTATTTTTTTTTTCCAAAATAATTCAGTGATTCTCATTCAGCTGGTGCTTTTCTTAAAGACCAAAGAGCCTATATGATAAGCATATTTTACAAATTAGGTAGCGATTTATCCCGCTTTTGTTTTAATGATTGAAATGAATGATGTCGTGCCGCTTGCTGCTGCTGCTGCATTCAGTGCCTGCTGTTCTTGGGAGCTGAAGACACCGAGAAATTTGCATACTTAATGCCGGGAACTGGCACAGACTAAATAGCTTCTTTTCTTTCCTCTGTGTTTGTAGATTTACTGTAGTGCTGGGTTTAATCAAAGGCTTTTTAAAGCCGTCCGTGTGCCGTTTCACAATGCTGAACTTGCATGTGACAAAGGCAGCTATTTATTACTTATCAGCTTTATGGCAAGTACCACAGGCTACTCTAATTAAAGGTATAGGGGCTGCATACCCCTGCAGGAAAAGGCACTGGCCAGTTAACATTTCTAATCCCTAATCAAGGCATGGCATGGATTAATTTTTTGTTTTGTTTTGTTTCTGGTTAAATATTCAGCAATAAGGTTAGGGCTAGGCAGGGAGCTAAGCCAAGAAGGTCCCTTTGGATGGGATGTCAGCTTCTAAGCGTAGGAGATGAGCTCTCCACGTGGATCCCATAGGCTTCGTTCATTGAGGTGCTCTACACTTTCATCTTCACTGATGCAGAACTGGCTGGGACATTGTCTTCTTCATGAAATGTCACCAAAACATGGATCATTAAGGCAAAAATGTTCCATGGAGACAAATCCATATCAACCAGCTTTTCTTGTTGGCTTCCCTGATTATTTCTCATGTGCACATAAGAGAGAACAGAAAAGAGAGAGCTGTCATACTCCATCACTTGATTTGGGGTTGAGTGGATCATCAAGCAGAAGATGCAGAGTGAAAAGCTCTTCTTGAGAAGGTGCTGCAACTTTGCAACTTTTATGAGTAGGACCACCACCCCAGAGATCTGGTTACAGCCCAGAATATTTCTTCTATTTATTAAGATAATCCAACAGTCCCAAATCTAAGAAACCTTCTTATGATAGCTAGGTTTTGATTTGAAAACTAATATTTTGATAAAATCCTATGTCTTCAAAAGCCGGCCCAAAATTCTTTTTTTTTGTTCCACCACAGACAAAAATAAATGCTGAACTTTGGAGGATGCTCACAGAATGGAAATATCAAATTGTGGTCAGCTCTGCATTCAAATCAGTGCCCATGAAACCCTGCAAGAATAGCTACACTGACTGTAGTGAAAGCAGGATTGCCCCTTATTTACTATCAGCAAATTTAGGGCTCCCTTTGAAGTCAGTAATAAATTCCCACTGGAAAATTATTATTATTTTGAACAGCAAGAAAACACATTTTCCTCTGTAAATATTTTCCAACTTAAAGAGACAAAACACTGTGAAGGGGAGAGCAAACAGAATTAATATCTCGTCGGGGCTGGTCTTTAAAGAGGCAAACTTCTTAAAAAAAAGAAAAATTGCCCCCTCCCCCCAACATCTGCTGGGAACACTCGGAGATAACTGGCAGCTTGAACAATAACTCCGAGGACTGGAGTCCTCGAACAATGGGAGTGGGACGAGAGCAGCCCTCGCTGTGGCATCGTTTCCAGGCCTTCTGCACATGCAATTGGTTAACGGGAATAAAGATCAAGTTGGACCAATAACACTATAATTTGGAAACAAATATATTGATTACAAGAGAGTCCCCCTGGAATGAATGGGACTACTTGCAAAGTGCGGTTATTATTCTGTGCGCATAGGGATTACAGAATATGGTCTTCTGTGGTTCTGAATTGATCAGCATGATATTATCATCCTCCAAATGCAATATTATCATCCTGCAGTAACGGGTAGCCGTGTGCTGGGGCCCGCACCGACTCGGGGTGATGGGGCGGCGCCCAGCCTGAAGGACCACTCACGCACAGCAACTCCTCTTCGCTTCTTTGCTACAGCTGCTAATTCCTACAGATCCTGTTAAAAATCTTCATCGCTAGACCCTGAAGGTCGTGTGCTTCTGAACTTCACTAATAGGGAGTTTATCTTTCTTCTAAAGTGACTATTTAATAAAAGAAATAAAAACTGGCTATGAAATATTTAGGAGAAAGGATAGTATTAGTATAACGCAATTTGCCAAAACCTCTACACCTATTAATAATGTTTTAGAGCACAATAATGGGATTAATTTTAAACTCCTATCTTATTTTTCACCATCAGTGGGTTTTAGTTAGGTTCAGTGTTTTATTCAGCTTTGGAAGTGACACCAAATCACTCTGTTTTTATTCCTGACTATTTATTTATTTAAATCTGAATTAAAAGATGAGATGCACATCTAAGATTTTAAATTACCTAATTCATCTTTCTTAAAGCAGCAGATTCCCAACGTCATCAAAATGATCATTTTGAAAGGAAGTCAACCAGCCAGATCCCTTTAAAAATACAAGAGGTCCTCAAATTTGCAGTGTTTCAGAACTAGCAGCAACAAGTCCCAAGATCCTGGAGACCAAATAGTCTCTGTCTACATAACCGAGGAAGACCGGCCACCTTTCCCTCTTGTTCTACCACTACTCTGTGTCTACTGTTACTAGCCCAGGATAACATTTATTTCCACCTCATCTCCTTCTAACGTGAGCATCACTGCTGCCCTTACGCTGGTCCTTCCCTTCGTCAAAGCATCCTTTTGCCTTCCTGCACGTGGAGTATCACAGTTACTCCACTGTACCTGGTTTAATTTTTTTTTAATTTTTTTTTTTTTATTTAAGGCTAAATTGTGCCTTTCAAGCAGAGCACTGAGCTTAGGGCCCATCATTACCTACTTGCAGAGAACAGGTTTTCCAAAAGTGGGTGTTCAATATTTTCTGAAAATTGTTTCTCTTTAATGAGTCCAACCTCAGGCTCCCAAGACGAAAGACAGCCAAAATGCTGATCATTTCTTAAAACTTTATCCCTGTAGCAAACTTAAATTGCAAAGTTGCATTTTCTTTTCTAAATAATTTTCTCTGCATTTTAATTCCTTTCTGTTTGACAGCCTTGAGGAGACAGATCAGGCCGAACCAAAGATTTTACCAACTCTAAACTAAGCTTGTTTTAAATGACTGCAATGTTCATTTCAAACTAGGAATTATAACGCAAAAAGTCACTTTTTTCTCCACCGTGTAGGTAACAGCCCTGCGCAGACCCTTTTGGGAAAACATATGCAACAGCACAATGCTGATCAAACTAACAACAAAAAAAAAGAATTAGCAGGACCACAAATTTGCGAAGAGGGTTTTGCATTCAGTCCACTATGCTCGAAACCACAGACAGAGACTGTAATGGCCTTCTTGGGTCTCATCAGGCTCATGCAGCTGTTACTTCAGCTAGTGCTAGTGTTAGCCTAAAGGGAAAAGAGACACTTATTTTTGGTTTGTGGTGGCTGCTGCAGCTTCATCAGCCTGATTTATATGCTGATTTGCATATGTTCCCCCACAAATGCTGTGAATTGCGCTTTTCCATGAAACCGTACCATTAACGCTGGCTGCCAAAGCAGTGATCAGTGGTGCTGCTCCACATGTTTGTCTTGCACATATCTCGGATGGTAGGTGCGTTATCAGGCCAGCCTTAAAGCTTCGCGTGCTCCCATCGACACTTGGTGATAATACTCCATATGTAGGAAAAGACGGATGATATTGTAGCTGGGATTTTTTTTTTTTTTTTGCTAGCAAAATGAGTGCCGTAACATTTCACATCTCTTGCCAGAGAGGATACTACTAGCATATCACTTGCAGGCCAAAACTGGTGATATCTATGTACCGGAGTAACTGGCACTACAGCACTCCGTTTACGACAGCTATAATGCCGATTCATAAAAAACAACCAGCAAATATTCTGTGAGCACAAAACTGTGTTATTTATAGACCAATTTCTCAATATCTGACATTTCTGCAAGAAGCCTAGATATTGTCTTCACTCCAGTCACCATGCAAACCGCCAAACATATCTGCGATCCCACAATATCTTAAAGACAAAACAGACAATTAAACTCCCTGGGTAATCACAAAAGTGCCGAGCGACACTGGAACGGGCGGGAGGACGTTTCTTACACCCGCTGAAGAACATGCCCTCTTGGTGAAGGTCTTCAGACCTCAGCTTGAGCTGGACCATTCCCAGCTTTCACCTTTGGGGGAGGAAAGCATTGAGACCGCGGCTGCAGAGTCCCTTCTGCCCGCGAGAAGCAGTGCTCGTTTTCCTCTACGTGTGGCACTCAGGATAGAAACTTGGCTCCATAATCGATTTTATTCCATTTTATTACTCTCGGCTCTTCCAGACCATTACAAACTCTCAGGAGACCTTTTAAGGCACCTGCTGATGCTTCACTTACAAATCAAATTTCCCCTTCCTGGATACTTCGCTGGGTGCTGAGCTGCGGGGGCAAACTCCTGCTGAGCACAGCCTGGGAGCGATGCACTGAAGCCACCTCCACCTTTGTGATGCCTCCCCAAAAAAGTTGTAAGGGGGAAACTTTCCCAGTGTGAGCTCAGGTTTTACCGGTCAAACTTTTTTTGTTACGGCTTAACAAGATGCTTTGTCACCCCTTCTCCCCAGATGGCAATTGCAACAGGTAAAATCAACATTTTGCTGCTCTATCTGGATCTGCAAAAGGTTTTTTCGAGGCGTGCTGTGCCAGGTGGAGACAGCACCTCTTCACCCTCCCGACTGACAAGGCTGCGTCAGATGGTGCCTGGGAGTGTGGGCACATTTGAGACAGGGGAAGGTTACTGGGAAAGAAGATATTTTCAACCAACATTTTTCTTGAATTGAAATTAAAAGCTGAAAAGATTTATTACAGTGGCATATTCATGCTGCTATATTTAAGGTGATGTCAGTGTTCTCAGCATAATCCTTCTTATGCGCTGAGGATTAAAACTCAGCCGTAATAAAGTACTCCAACCTGAAACTTGTCCTCAGATGTTTCCTACTTGAAGCATTAAATTTATTTTATTAAATTAAAAGTAAAATTAATTCAAGAGTTGTGTGGGTTGGGAGATGAGAACAAGGAAGAGTTCTGCCCATTGATTTGTCCCTGCTGATTGCTAGCAAAGTCAAGAGACCTACACCGAGATGATGCTGCCAAGGTAGAAACACGTTCCTGCTTTTCTTACTTTGAGCACGACTATCGGACTATGAACTGAGAAAGTACCTTTACCAAGAAACTGGTGATAAAAGTGCAAACACACACAAATTCCTGTTTGCACTGTGGCCCTTGTGGTGGTGCTCCCAGGATATTTGTGTAGGGGAGAAGGGACCCAGAAACAGCTGAACTTTAAAAGGCCTTCGCTTCCTCCCTGGAGTGAGTGCTTACTCTTGAACATGCTACAAATAATTAATAGGTTATATCTGTTGAAATGATAAAATGGCAACAAAGCTACTTTGCTTGTGCAGTAGGAACGAATCTCTACAAGGGAATTTGCATGTCTCTTTCCATTGTATTGTAATTGCCAAAAATATCTAGTTTCCTTACTTCTCCTTGGTTGATGGCTGGCATTTTTAATCTGTAAGTTCAAGTTTAAAATACGAACTTGAATCACAGTTCTGATCACCCTAAAGAGGTTTTGCGTGACTGTTTTCACCTTTCAGCCAAGGGTAGGACTCTATGGGACAGGGAGTGGTCAATGAGCACGTAGGAGAGGGAGAAAACCAGACTGACTGGGGGATGCCACCCCAGAGAGCAAGAAATAGCCAGGTTTCCGTTTCAGAGAGGACAAACATGGGTGTGGGTGACGTCAGGAAGGTCTCAGCAATACAGACCTTAAACACTGGGATCCTGGACTCGTTGGAGGCATAAAAGGACTTGACAAAAGCTGCACATCTCATCATAGGGCTCTTCAATATGTAAGTATATACAGATATATGTTAATTCAAGGCTATTTATCAGCTTTGCAGAGGAGCTACTTAACTCATTTCTCCATCTGCCCGTTCCTGGTGGCTATGCACGGGTCCTGCGTAAGGATCTGAAGAAGCTGCTCCTGAAAAGGGTAGGAAACAGGCATGCTTTTCCAGCAAGCGTTTCTTTTTGCAATTAATACGTCCATAGACTAATTAGCGCTGATAACAACTGTTCATGGCAGGCCGTGGGAAGTTGTCGAGCACTTAACGACTGCCGTAAAGTGCCTCCCCAGCCTCCACGTGACAAGCAGAGCACATCCAGCCACGGCACGGTGCAGAAATGCAGAGGAAGAGAAGACAAAGGGTGGCGGGAAGAGCAGCAAATCCATCTGATGGTTCCTACATTGGCCACACTCAAACCACAGCCTCTGGGGTCAGCTAGAAAGAAAGACTCGTGGCTGGGCTGGCCGTAGGCGCAGGGAGCAAGCCAGCCTTAATGCAGCCCTTTGGTCCGAGATAAGGATGAACTGAATCTTTGAAGCTGAGATTGTGGAAGGAGGGAAAAAATTATAAACCTAGCGAATGAGCCCTAGTGCCAATCATAGCACCGAAAATGGCTACAGTCGAGGGTGTCCCTTTGATTAGTTTTAATCCGAAACTCTCCCAAGAGCGTGCTCCAGCTGGCAGCTCGGTCCGAGGAGGAGGAGGGAGGACTACGGAGATGGGTAGTTGGCCCTGGAGCAATGTAATACTGCCAGGAGACTGTCCTTTCTGATGTTATGACACTAAAACCTGGGATTCAGGGAGACCATGGAGCATAAAGATATTATACATGCAATCTTTGTGTAACACACAGCCTGGAAATGTCAAATTAAATTTACCTGAACAATTTCAATTTGATTCCTTTGGGGATACACATGGTTATATGATCTTTAAGCTAAATGTTCACATGCCGTTTTTTTTCCAAAGAGGCCGTGTGCACGAAGTACAGAGCTCCTTTAAAGAGTACCTATTTGATATTTTATTTCCAGAAAACTACTCAAACACTGCTCTGGTGGCAATGACTAATTTCCTCTCAGGCTTGTCTATGGCATTCATCGGTTTAGCATTAATTTAGGAGGAGGGTGACATTATTGCCACTTTACACAGGGAAGTGCTGAGTCACAAACAGAAAGTTCACCAAAATGCACTAATTTGCAGTACTCAATTTTCGATGATGCAGAACCGGGTATTTCATGCCCTGGGCTGTTTTCTCTGTTACACTGCCTGGATGCAGCTGGGGGAGCTCAGCACCCCTCTAAGATCAGATTCCAGGGTTTCAACCCCAAAATGAGCAGTCTGCATCTATTAATGGCTCCAGAAATGTTAGCACCTCACGTAGGAACTCTGTAAGGGAGGGTATATTATCCAGGTCTTTAGAGGCAACTGTCTTAAATCCAGGACTACATTTGTAGTTGTTTTTATTGGGAATTTATGGTTTGGTCTGAAATTTCATGAGAGTAATTTTTGAAAAAAATCAAGTAATACAGATTAGAGATTTCTGAGGAGAAAGAAAAAATAAAACAAGCAGTTTTTGCCACGTTAAAAAATGAATGGCAATCTGCTCTGTTAAATTTTTGACTATTACAGGGGGATGTGGAAGGATTTTATGCTAGGAATATGCCTCATGCCTTTTGAAGTTCCCATGAAAATCTGTTCAAATTTGGCCCTGCTAAATGCATTTGTGAAATTACTATTTGTACATGCTCAGTAGGGACTTTTTTTCAATTTTTATCAGCTAAAATCTCTAGAGAATCACCTGAATAGCTTGGAGCTGTGCCCTAACCACAGGCTGATCATATTCCAGCCCAGGACAGCAGTGTGAAATGCGGGATGGGGCGGGCTTTTTCAAGAAGAGGAATATTTCAGCCCTATGGATGAACATGTGAATGGCACAAAATAGACGTCATTATACTTTCAAAACCCACAGATACTATCAGTAGATACTGAACCAGAATCTGTACAACTGTCTTCGCAAGTCAAGCAAAATTAATAGGACGTGGATCTACCAGACCACTTGCAATACATTTTAAGAGATGCTGCTCTCTGGACATGTCCCTTATTTGGACGGGGTTTGTTGTGTGCATTGTCTGGACAGTCACTGCTCCAATTTTCCACCTGCAAAGCAGGAACCATCCCGGACACTGTGTCGGCACACAAACCTTTCCTCCCACCCTCCCCACTCCTTGCCTTTTGGAAAGGCAGCAACACCTGCCCTTCAGCTGCCTTTCCAAATCATACATAAGAGTCTGGAGCGAGGAGAAGACATCCTTGCTCAGGGACTGAGCAAACAGTACCTTTCCTTTGCGTGCCACAGCCCTAAATGTGTCAACACATGGTCAGGTCAGCAAAGGGGATATTACCTGGTCATGGCCACAGGGAGATAAAAGCAGCAACGCTGCTAAACAGAATTAGCTATTTATTTGTATGGCATATAATTGCACTGAATAAAGGTCAGTGTGTTCTCACAGTCTTGCCATTAGTGTTGGGGAAAAGAGAGCAGCTGTGGTTCTTCTCCCCAGCTCCAAGATATCACACTCCTTTATTCTACAGCCAGGTATTCTCAGCTACCGTTTATAAACAGAATCCATAAAGAGATGTTTCTTGCCAAGAACCCAAAAGGAATTTATCTTTTAAACTCTCATCCACCATGACAATGAAGACAGAGACTAGATTGTACCCAAATGCAGAAGGCAATGAAGCAACAGCATTTCTCCAAGAAAGCTAACCAGAAAAGTTTGGCTGATACATTCCCCGGGTCGTTGGGATTTGCCCACATGCTGTCCAACATTTCACGGACTGACCTTGCCATATGTTGTACTTTGTATGCCCTGCTTGGTCCTGTGTCTTATATGTCTCATGGTGAGCTGCAGCAGTGCTACCCTAGAATAACGTGTAAATAACAGGGAGTTCTTTGAGACTCACTAGTATCATCTTGCACGTTCACGTGCACACCTGGCCACGCGCTCCAGTCTCGGCACGTACCAATGCGTGGTGGGAAATGGGAGAGGTTATGTCCCAGCAAACTCTGCAAAAGTCTGTTTGTTGCAGATGCAGATCCTTCCCGCTCTGCATTCCTGGTGCAAGCGTCAGGGCACAAAGGTCTGAGGGTGGAAAACCCCGCATCTCACATTGCACGACATGGCGGAGCTACTTGGACTCAACGCCCAGCACACACAAATTAAAACACACTAGACCTCCATGGGGGTACTCTCATTCCGGAGGATTTAACAACAGACAGCTGAGAGCCTCAATACAAGGGCTTCACCTGCTCTAGCTTTACACCTTTACCCAATAATCTCCTTGGTTATGCTTGACCCAACAAGCCCAAAGTTGGCACCTACCCTGCATATCCTCTGCCTGCCCTCAGCTGCGTGCATGGCTTTGCCTGACACTTCTGCCTTGCCCCGTGAGCCTGTAAGGCTCAGGCAGGATTGCAGAAGTAGCAATATTTTCCTCAAGGGGCCTTTCTTGAACGTCTCCTTTGGGCTTTTTATAACCTGGTACTACAACAGCTATTCTCACCGAGCTGCCGTGTGGGATAATGTGCACAGGCGAACATTGTTACAGGCAAACACAAATACTGGAGACGCTGACAGATGGAGGAATCACACTGTTTTGCAGGAAGGAAGGGCAGAATAGGAGCAGGAGTATCAGAATGAATCTTGCCGTTTACATATAACAAGCTACAGCTATATTTGGATACGCTGCTGTATTCACAACCTTCCCAATTGCCAGGCTTTCAAATACACACATTACCACCAGAAGTGCTCTTGCTTAAGTGCTCCCATCTCCAGGATTTCCTTTGAAGTATCTGACTGAAGTAATGTAAAGTGCATTTCAATTGGCAGTGAATGCAGGTTAAATGGTAACAGCACAACAGATCCAGTGTTTGTTCCCTGGGCTTTTTCTTTCACCAGTCTCTCTTTTTAAGAGAGTCGGTTACTTACTGTAACACTGCATTCAGGCACCTTCAGTCTATTAAGCCTCTTTCCTGACCCTCTGTACAACTGCTTGAGGATGCTGTGAGCTGTATCAGTTCTGCTTTAGTACACAAAAAAGTGAGTAAATGCACCGCTGAGTGCCCAGGCTGAGCAGTAAGCAGCGGGTAAACTCTCTTTAAAAATCCATGCACTTGCGTTTATCCTTGGCTACACCACCAAGCTGGCTGGAGACTGAGCCAATTGCTTTGGATCACTTTGGATTTGTGTGTCACCTCCCATACATGTTGACGGAGCATCAACTATTTAACCTTTTAATAGAGTACTTTTCTAATCCATTGGATTGGCTGAAGAATGTATATTATGCTAGCAAAATAGCCAAGTCTGCACTGAACAATGAAATATCCCCACCCGCCCATGCCAGACACTCTCTCCGCCTTAAATCTCTGAGCCAGTGCTGCAGCATGGCTCTTGGAAAAGCCACCAAAAAATGCAGAGTAGGGGAAGAGCTTAACCTAAGTCATTAGCATTATACTTACCCTGTCTGGTCCTGAACAGCATCTTACTCATCAGAAAGAGGAATGACCCACTGCAAAACCTGGGACTGAAGACGTCGGGGGGTTACTAACCAGGATAATTTTGTATTGGAGAGAGGGCTGATCTGGGTTGTGGATGTGCTAATACAGGTGTGTCAGGGGGCGAGGACATGGACTAGCTGAAGAGGGACACAGAGGTTACATCCTCCTTCCACTTCTGTACCACAAAACCAGGCTGAGGGACTCCTAAAGGTAACAAGAGAAGGGATCACATCCTAAAACCGCTGTGTAGCACAGCCAGGCTAAAGCTTTCCCACCATCAAACCCTATTTGTGTCTGTGCATATGTCTGTGGAAGAGAGAGATTTGTGTTTAACTGCTGCAGTTAACCTGCGTGTGCTTCATACATGCAAGCTCAAGAAGATTTTCTTTTTTTTTTCTTCTTAAAGCTGTGAGACATTTTTTTCAGATTCATCTTTTGGAGTGGAAAGGGGGTGGAAAGGGGGAAAAAAACGGGATGCTCTGCTAGGCGTCTGCTGAACTGAAAACCTTGCATCTGAGTATCTTCCAGATCTGGATGTTGGTAGCTTCTTATAGCTTCCTCATGGCTTCTCTGAACCTCCACCCATGATAGATGTTTAACATGCTGTAATGCAGATTACTCTGTAATGACTTTGGTGGAGCCATTACAATGAGTTACACCAGTGACAGATTGATACTTAAGTCAGTATATGTTTGCATAATATCTGTCTACGTTCTCACATAGCCCCCCATTACCGGCGCACATATAGCATAATGACAGCACGGAGAGCCATATGACTGGTGGGTTCAGCCCTATTCCCTGTCACATATTGCCATGGTACCCAGAGCTGAATCACTGAGTGTGTTTAAATAGGCGGACATTAATTTATAGAGTAAATCATTATGAAATAGAGGAAATAAGTGACTATCATTGGCACTGATTTGATCTAATGGAGCCTCACACTAAATTGCTAATAGTTTCCTTCCCCCACTTTTTTTCTTTTAAGTGACAGAAACAAATAAAAATACAAGCCTTTGTTCAACCTGCCTTCAAAATACCATTGCCAGGTACTGGCTTTGCCGATTACGTACAGATTTACCTCGCCTCTTCCCTTCTGCTTCTCGGGCTGGGGAACAGCATCTCTTCCTTTTGGTTTCAGTAGAGACCCGCTAACCTGAAAACTGAAGGAAGACACATTTATCGCTCCCCCCTAAACTGTCCTTTCCCTTTCTTATCTGGAAAAAGGCAGCTTTTGGTTCAGTCGAGTGGAAGTTGGCTGTCCATTTCCTGATGGCAGCGAAGAGCAGACTCCCATCTGGTTGATGCAGATGCCACTGTTTTGACTTTATCCAGGTGGTCACCCAGCAAACCCTGTTGTGCCTAATTATTTAAGAGGGTTGTGAAACACTAGGTGATTTTATATACCATATGTGCTAGAAAACATAAGCATGAAGATGCTGTGACTTAATGATGTGGCAACTTCAGCTCTGAATCTTCCGTGTTTTACAGCTTAAATCTGACCTTTCGCTTTACTGTAACACACTTTGTAGCGTTTAGCATGAAAGAAGAGCAAACAGAATTGGAGAAGGGGAGGTTATCGGCGGTGGTTATGGAGCCATCCTCCACCCTCTGTCAAGATTGACTCAGGTTTAGAATATCCATCTTAGGAGGGAGAAGGTGGGAGGAGAGGGGGAGAGAGCCTGTCCTTTAAATGGAATTTCAGGATTTGGAGTTCAGAGACTTCCTTCGTGGTGTTACAGCAAATCACAGACCTTCTTCTTCAGAGCAAACAACAACACACTAGGTCTCCTGCTCTGGTTATTAATTTATTTATTTTGAACGCACGTAGTTTGTTGCTTTGACTTCTTTAACAATGGGAAGGTACAAGGAGAGAAGGATAATAAATTGCATTCCCTCCTTTTTGCCATCACAGGAAACCTTGAGGGACTGTTCAGCAAGCTAGAGCTCTTATCTGCCTTTGGGCAATCTCATTATCAAACCTTCATTTTGCTCCCCAGCAGGAGAGATGGCCTGCAATGTATGATAACCTCTACTTATGAAACTCACACTCCAGAAATCTCTGATAATAGGCCAGCTAAAATGGAAAACCAAAGAGCAGGCAGTGGGTTTTCAGTCACCAATAAAGACTATACACACACACACGCACAGGCAGGCACCGAGACACCTTTATGTTTATTTATATTTCTATGCATCAGTCCAACTCTGATGGCACCTTCCAGAACTTAAACCGCAAATCTAATACGACTAACATTTCCCAGCATACTCTGAATAATATTTTCAAATAAGCCTGTGCAATATAGGAGCCTGTGTTCCATCTACAGAGAGGTCAGTGAAATCAGTGGGAATTATAACCTATCTTACCTGCTCAGGTGTTTTTATAAATCCCATTAAACACTTATTTAAAGACTGTTGAAAATATGACCTGTAGGAACATAAGTAGTTCCTGGGGGTACAGAGAAAAAGAGGAGAGGAGGAATAAAGAGAATCAAGTTCCTAAAACACTTGGGCACTTTGATTATATTTATTTTCAATTACTTTCCTATTGCTGACTCTCCTGTGAGCAGACTTTTCCACAACGGTTTAACTCTTTGCCCACACCAGTGTCATTTGTGATGCCACCCCCAATTCATCTTTCAGCCAAAAAACCCTCCATTTCTGAACCCTTAATCTCTCTGTAGGCAGCTGAAGACCCACCTGTGATTCCTCCCATTTCCTCCCCACAAAGAAAATTTACCGCTGGCCCCTCTCAGCAGTGAACGACCACCTCTCTCTGCGTAGCCAGATGTCACCAGCGTGCCGGCTCGCTGCTATGCACTCGTGAACATCAGCCTCCTGCAAAGCGCGCTGCCTCACCCAGGAGTTGGGAAATGGCACTGGAGAGCCAAGAGATGGGGGGGGGGGGGGGTGGGCCGGGGGGTTGGGGAGTTGAGCTGGGGGCGTTGGGGAATTCACACCCATTTTGCCTAGCTTATGCTACGTGCCCTGCAAACCACCGTGCCCTGCAAAGTGATCCAGCCTACAGCTGGCCATGAGGGCACCATCACAACATACACCCCACATCAGGGCTTCTCCAGTGACTGCCCACCCCAGTTTGGGAAGGTGAAGTGTTGGCTCACGTTGCAAGGGTGAAGAGGTCCTTTTGAGCACAGAAAGGTCTCCAGAAGGACTCCCTTGAATGCACAGCCCCACTAATCCGTGCATGCCCTCTTGCAGGGCTGCATTGCAACCACTCCCCAGCTCCACGAGCCCCCACCCAAAGTAGCTCCTCTGCCACAGACAGGCTACGCTGTTCTCCCACAGGCAGGGGATTAGGCCATGCGAAACAGCTACCGCTCTGCATCCCTGGGCCACCCACCTCCCCGTCACGCTGCCATGCCAGAACTTCTTTATCACAACCTGAAAAAAGTGGCAATCCAGGCTACGAACTTAATTCTTATCTCCTGTTGTGCCGCTGGGAGACGTTCTGGATCAGAAAGAAAATGGTGTGAAGGTGAAACACCTGGAAGCATCAAAAATCCTTCTCCTCTTTTTTTGCTTCCATTTTGCTATCAGTAAAAGGGGTTAGCCATGGTCATTTGGTCTCCCTCACCAGTGCGGGTGATGCAAAAATGTACTCGCACTTGTAAAATCTCC
The DNA here is from genome assembly GCA_034782735.1 of Sagittarius serpentarius. Classification (NCBI taxonomy): domain Eukaryota; kingdom Metazoa; phylum Chordata; class Aves; order Accipitriformes; family Sagittariidae; genus Sagittarius; species Sagittarius serpentarius. Next base: position 29,508,956 of record JAVKLA010000010.1, read on the forward strand.
CTAGGCATAACATGCTGCTGAAAATATGATAACACTTTTAATTATATTTTAATATATCATATGGATTATGTTTTTAATACTTTAAAAAATAATCAGCCTGAAAAATCCCAGCTAGTGAGGAAATAAATGCAGAGGACAAAAATATTAAGATATGAAAAGATTTTTCTTATTAAAGGCTAAATAGGTCTTGTTTTTAAGTTCCCATTAAACAGGAACACCTATTAGAAAATAATAATAAAAAAACCACAGGGAGGCACCTAGTTACCCGAACGGACCTCCCTGGGATAGGTTGTCCTTGCTGAACAAAAGAGTAAAAGCGATAGAGTTCCCCCCAGGTTTCTGCGCTGGATTTTAGATACGGGGAAATGCTCAGCCAGGGGTGTTTCCCCAAAGAAGGAGGGGCAGAGAGGGAAGCAGGAGCTCTCCTGACACCGGGGCTCCCATCCCTCGCTGGGAAGGGAAGCATGCTCGCTTCCCCCTTCCTTCCCATGCAGAGACTGTAGCGTTACGGTTGAGCTCACCACCACACTACACACCAGAAGGCTGAACAGGAACCAGGTCACAGACACTCATCTAGCACCAAAAGGATTTTTTTTTTGTTGTTAGATTAGAGGTTTTCAGTTCCAATGCCTATTAATCTAGTCCTTTTCAGAAACACCACAACCGCTCTTAATGGCACATAGGATGAAGTTTGGGTTTTCTTGAATGGACAGCAGAATGACTCACGGCTAAAATGGCCAGGGCTGAAGCCAGATCTGTCTGGGCAGACCCTGCAAGAGCCTGCATGAAAACAGTGGTCTTATGGATAAAGTCAAGCTTCCTTCAGACAAACACGCAGAGGTCTTTGCTATAGAAATGGTCGAGGACATAGGTGGAATTCAAAGCAGTCCCCTTTCAACAGAGGTGTTTGGGCTCTTCTCGGGTGTTATTTTGCAAAAGACAGAAAACTGAACCCTAAGAACAACCTCAAGGCAGCAGATCTCCTCTGCTCCTGACGTCCTCCACTTTGGGTTTCACGCCAATGCGTCGGCTGGATTCCAGGGAGCGGGAAGGAGACGGAGCTCACGCTCCTTCTCTTCTCCCATGCTCAGGGCAGGTAATTATCTCTGCATTCCTGGAGGAATGTTACAATAAATATGGCTGTCATTTTTCATTACTGCACAGTGAACAAAGGGAACAAAGAGAACAAAAGAAAGTGTGGTTTTGCTAACCTGGGCTTGCATGTACTTGTATATATGCTACATAAGTAGAGGGGGAGAGTTTATTGCTATTATTTACTGTGTATATACCAATCTGGGTGAATGTCTCAAAATTTACCAGTTTTTTAAACTAATTAAAAATCATTCACTGGGAAAATCCTTACCTCCTACTTGCTGTCCCACAATCAGGGTTATGGGCTTAAAATGGAAATTATTTGAAAGGCAAGAAATGCAATCATGTCTCCCTAACTTCCGCCCGACAAAGTACAAATATTCTCTTTCTCATTTTTTTTCCCACTTGCCCTCCTCTCAGTAGTGGCTAGATTTCTGAATTTATCTTGATGACCACTGTCTTACTGTGTTGGAAAATATGGCGAAAGGAATTTGTGTAAATAAAAGTACTTAGAAAATGTGTGCGTGTTACTTTCTTCCCTCTGCAGTCATCTCTGACACTTCTGTTTCAAAGCAGACAAGATAAAATAAAAAATGGTCAATACCCCTAATCACTATCTAATCTGAGACACAGCCTGCTCAGAGTCCATCTCTATGCCTGTGTATTTTTTTGCATGGTTCCTAGGTGTTTTTACTGACTAACTGAACAGACACTTTGATTTGCCAAACTGTTATTAGAGAAAAAAATTAGAAGGTTCGCGGTGTTCACACTGACTGCAAAATTATCTCCTGAGTTGCAGAAGAAACAGTTTGCACTCATCTGTCTGAAGTCTAGCAGCAAATGGAAAATTACGGTGTAAGCAAAATTTCCCCTGGCAACTGTCTACGTATGAAACATCAAACTCTGGAAAGGACTGGAAACCATGTCGATCACAACAGTTACTCACGTACGAAGGATCCCAGAGCGGAGTCTTGCCTTTCCCGTTCTCTGGTAATAGATCTCTGAAACTTTGCTGAGATCTGGCAGTGACAAATTCACTTCTGTTATACCCCAGACCCTATACTCAGTCTTCCATGCTGTTTTCTACAGCTTTTGCAAATCCCCTGCCTTTGCTTCTCAGCTCTTGACGTGTATGGTTGTACTGTCACTTTGACTACCGCCTTCTCCACCCCAAGGCTCTGGGCCCTGATGGTCTCTGCTGCACCCACGCCCGTTTGCTACCAAGACCCAACTTACAGAGACCCAAGGACCAGCTGTTTCCTAATGTCTGCACCAGAGACACACTTGGAAATCCCCCTCCCCACAGCAGCACTAAAACACCAGCCCCACAAGGTCTTGCAGCCTCAGACTGCCTGAAAATCTCCTGCCTTTTCCTACTCCCCAGAAGTCCACAGCTGTCAAGCTGCTCCATGTTCCTCTCTTATTTCAGGTCTAATGTATTGATAAACAGTAATATCTTTTTTATATATATATGTCAGAGCTACAGTGGTTCCATACGGGCCCAGAGACGACACGGGTGAAGCTCGCCCACCCCAGGCGATGCTGGCTTCCAGCAGCACGGACAACCTGCACCAGCTGGCACGGGGCGAGCTGGGTCCTCGCCCAGCACCGCGCACAAAGAGTGTGCGGGCACACGAGCGTGGTGGGGTTGATGCTCCGCTGCAAGAAGGTTTCATGATGGACATTTCTACACTGTATGCAAAGGTGCAGACACATCCAAGCTAGGCCCTCAGCAGCTTTAGCTGTGGTAGCACGGAGCTCAGTGATCGAACAGGATTAGTTCCTGGACAGCTTCAAGGAGGGGTAGCACAAAAGTTGTGTAAAGCAACTGCAAGCCCATCTCTGCCAGAAGTGCAGGAAGCGAGTAATTGGAAACTGGCGAAAAGAATTTTCCGAAATAAAGAACATGGATGAAAAATGAGATATTTCTGATTTGTCACTCCCTCTCCTCTTATCCGGTCTCAACCTGTTCGCTCTAACAGGCACCTTCTTGTCAGTAGCCACAATGACATCAATCGAGTGGGAGTGCAAAGCATCAACATTACTTGTGAGAACAATTCAGTTAGGGAAGGTTGCTCTGCTGGTAATATTAGAATCAAAACATTCAAATGCAAAGACAGAGAGGCTAACAATTCAGTTTACGCCATGAATGCTGAACAGCACATTAAGCAAATCAGTTCAGATGGCTCTCAGTTGTTCTTATTTAAAGAAGATCAGAAACAAAATTTCAAATCCTGTACCACATCTAAATGCTAGAGCTGAAGCACTAAAACATTCACTATTGCTATTTTTATTTTTCTGCATTTAACACAGCCAATCGGTCTTTTACTGCTGCCCTGTGGTCTGTAGAGAACTGCTGTGGTCCTTTACAGAAGAAATGTCAAGTTTACCATGTGGTTACACCTCATGTAATGGCTGGAAGGAAGATATTTTAAGGATGTTCATTCACATTATTTTTTTACCAAATATTTTTCTGTCATCAGATCATCCACGACGCAATAAAGCTTCCAGCAAGAGTTTGCCATTTCCCACACAGTTTTAGGCCCTGATTTGCAAAGGACTGTGAGTTTCCGAAGTTGCAAATCGCCATTCCAAGGATTTTGGAAGAGCTTTAAGCAAGTTTGGCACCTACCCACAGCGGGTTATACTAAAGCCAACTGTCAGGACCTGGAGGTGTTCCCCCACCTCTGGCACGCTGCCCTGGGACCTTCAGTGGAGCAGAGAGTCTGTACAAACAAGACACGTGCGTAACAACACTCTTTCTGTGAAGGACCTGATCTTGGGAGAAAGTGTCAAAATGTTCCTGGGCCATAGCCCATACACTCCGGGGGTCTCCAAATACTGCAGCAGGGTGTACGTATATATAATACTGCACATAACTAGACAGGCTGGAGACATGGATGAGAACAAACCCTTACAGCAAAACCTAGATCAGATTGTAATTTTACAGCTGAAAACATCTCTTTCCGAAAACTTGAGGAGACGGAAGGGAAGCCCCCAAACCAGAGATGTGGAGACAGCGGGGCTGGAGGCAGCGCAGCCGGCCCCGGGGCCGGTAGCGCGGCAGTGGCCCCACGTGCCGTGGGCTCCCAGGTAGGGCTAATTAGCTCTCATTGAGCACCGCATCAGCACAGTGATGCAGACCTGGGGACTCGCGCTCGCTTCCCCACATACCCTGGCTTGCTTGGAGCTACACTGTGCCACTTACAAATGTTTTAAGATTCATTAACCTCCCTCTGCACTCCCCAACTAGAGAGACAATATATCAGGACAGGAAACCTGCAGCAGCAGCGAGACAGACGGGATGATAATTTCTCACCCATTCTCCTTTCCTCTGCTCTAACACACTCCAGATAATCACACCCGAAGCTAGATCAGACAGGGACAAAATTAACTGGAACTAGAACTCGGTCCTCACATGTTTCTTGCTTGTATCTACACAAGGCACCGTGACCCTTCCCCATCTGTCACCTTGTCTGTACGTCAGCTGTACCAGCTAACAGCCCAACTTCACCACGCCATGCACAGCCTATACTGCTGTTAAGCTAAAAGGATATTGAGATATTAATGGTTACGCGCACGCTCTTCTCCACTGCTGGGCGTGCAAGCCTGCACGTGCAAGAGGCAACGCAGGCAATTGCACACCCGGTTGTCTGAGTCCCGTGTGCATTCCCACATGGGCGTGGAAATTCAAGGTGTGTTTTCCCCGTCTCTCCCTCTTTTTCCAAGACTCAGGAAGCCAGTGCCTACAATTCACCCATCTCTGCAGTGCTGTTATTCAGTCGTTTTGTCTTAAAGGTATGGAGAATTTTCTTGAAAAAATGAGCCTGGTAATGAAGTCTGTATTTCTCTCTTTTTTTTTTTTCATAAGTGATCTCTGGAAAACTGGTTTTCTTTGGTCAAAATATAACCTCCCCAATTTTCTGACGGTTACTGGAGATTATACGGGTCTACTATGTTTTTCTGGACCTGAATTAATAGAGACTAGTTTGACACATACTACTTAGTTTACCTAGGTAGGTTATTACTTTCTTATCTAACTACATTAATTGATTCTACATCACTTAATAGCTCAATAGCTTATCAGGTTACTTCACTCACTAGACAAGCTAAATGTCTGGAGGCAATTAGAGTGTCATTCTCCGTAATAACAAGTTTCTTTGAGAAGTTGCTGATGAGGTTCTTTATTACACAGATTATAAAACGTATCTTCATACTGTTATAAATATAGGTACAAATTGAAATTACTTACCAGGAGTCCCACTTCCCTAGCAACCAGGCAGATTTTAGGCTCGTTTTAGGAACAGTTAGTTTCTCCCCTTCCTCCCCCCTCCCCAATGCTCCCTCCTGCCTTCCTCATCATCTGTGTCCAATTTTCTGTCACTCAGAGCTGATCTACGGCCACGGAGAATCTGTCACTGTGTCCCTTGCAGTTTGCCATTCTCAATGTTCAGTTCATTTCGAGGATGTTACCTCCGGGGCACCAGGGCTCAACATCACGGTTTAATTATGGCTGCTCTTCTCCTTGGCTGCCACTTACACGATAAGTGCAAAGCCGGAGAGGAGCTCTTCCCTTTCACATGTCCGCACACCGACAGCCGTGCTGTACAGGAGGTTACACACAAGTTCCCAGTCTTGCCCCAGCAGAAGATCGGAACGACCTCTGCTGTCTTCCACCCCACCCCTCCTACCGCAGCTTTCCACTTCAGCTTGGTTACCTGGTTCACTTCTCACCTACGTATCTGAAAAGCCACTAAACATGTTTAATCCTGTGCAACACAGCACCTTGGATGGAGAGCCCCCTCTGTGCGTCTCCATATACACTCTGGCGCCCAACAGAAACCTGAACACCTTTTGCTTACTACTGCGTGCAAATGGTAATAAATGCTTTTTTGCATGGATTAATTTAATAGTGTTTAAAATTAAGTGGAAGATCATTAAATTCATTTGTTAAGCTGTCTACAAGGCTGAGTTGTATGTGGGAAAGAGCCCAAACCCAATACAACTGATTCCCACTTTTGAGCAATCCCCTAACCTATCTGCACTCCACAAAGCCTAAATCAATATTTCCTTATCCCAAACCAGTGTCCTGCTTTTGGGCAGCGAGGAAAGGAAGCAGAGGGGGAAGTGGGGACGTAAGAGATGGGCTTTGGGCTCTGGTTATCTTAGCACCGTGCGAAAGGGACAGTCGAGATTCTCGTCCCCCAGGCTCCTGCTGGCTCTGCCTCCAAGCGCTCTGCTCCCCTCGCCTGCTTCTCTCCGCCTCGTCAAAGCCAGTGCTTTAACGCTAAAAATCTCTTTGCATTACCGGAGCGGTTTGGATGCCTTTCTCTGAATGCATGAGGAAGGCTCCTCCGGTTGCCACGGAAGTGACAATTTTGAGGTGCCTGTGGTGGCAGAGGTGTAGGAACAGTGACCCCGGGTCTCCTCCTCACTTGCAGCTTTCCAGTTGGCTCTGGAGGAGTTTGAGTGGGTAACAACAAATCCCTGCAAAAAGACACTCCTTTGTGGCACTGCTACAACTCCAGAGCTGCTGGACCTGGGGTAGTTACAGTCATGAGCTGGATGGAAAATATTGCTAATATGTAAAACAACAATTATTCTTCAATTCTCCTTGTTAAAGCAGAATTTTTAAATAATTAAGATGCGTAACTCTAATTTGCTGCAGGGGACAACACATTGTTTCTGTTCTTACCCCCTGGCAAAGAGGTGAAGAGACCACCACCCCTCCTTGAAGATCGCAGAGCCATGCTTGAAGGTGACAGTCCAGCTGCAGGCTCGGGTCTCAGGAGAAGCAGCCCTTAAGCACATACAGACTGCACCCCTGGCGGTGGGCGAAGGGGTCCTGTCCCCCACTAAGTTCTAACTATAGACCCGGCTGAAGTGCGGCGGCTGCGGAGTCCTGCTGCCTGGCAATCCCCAACCAATGCTTTCAAATCTTTGCCTGGATGCACTGAATGATAATTAAAAAATATTCAAAATGTTAGATTACATTTTGATGAAAAGCACCAACAATGCTACTCCAGTCTCTCCAACCCACACTTTAAAAACAGTCAGCCTGGGGACGGGGCAGAAGCATGATTTTAAACGGCAAAGGAAAATCCTTTATTGTGTTTTTTCTTTTACCCATTCTAAATCTTGCTGCTATTTCTCAGCCGTCTCCCGTGGCCAGGCAGGTGATTGAAGCTGCCATTAATTGTGCTTTTTCTTCTGTTTCTTTAGGAAGGTTTGGGATCACTGCTGGAAAAGCTGCAGCACCTATGGGAAGATGGAAAGACTGGTGGAATTAAGGCAGAGAGTGTTTAAGTATTGCTTGTGATCTTGGTTTAAAGGAGGAGAAACCCTGTCTGCCTCCACAGAGGAAAAAGTCTTGATCTCATCTGGGTTCCTGATAAACGTCCAAGGGAGCAGTGACTTTTCAATTCCACACGGAGGCTGCGCACGTAAGGAAAATCAGGAGCCCTTGGCCCCTGGGTGGGGCAGAGGAGGAAGGCAATGCCAGGTCCCATCTCGAATGCTCAGCTCCTCCACTGACATAAACATTTGCATCTCGATGCACATCACAGATCCCACTTCTCCCTTCCTCTAGGCTCACAGTTGGGCTAAGAAACTGTGTGTTTTGCTTTCAAGTCCCCGATTCTCAGCCACTTTTTGTACAAACACCCTCCTGCCTTAGAGAATAAAGACGCAGCACAGAGCATCATTAAGAGATGTTGTCCTGAGCTAGCAGATCCTTTGCCTGGCAGCCCCCCATGTCTGGGACGCACCGGGGCTCTGAGCCTGCAGGAAGGTGCCTGCAAGATGCAAAAGCAGCCTCCGAACTGCAGAACCACGTTCCTGTGCCATCACAGCAATCCGTCGTGAGCTGTACAGCTCAGCCCTGTGCATTTGCTCTCTGTGCCTCCTATCTTTGGCATTTAAGATGTTCAGAAATCTTCAGAGGACAAACAAACACAACCCTTGCGGTTTGCCTTTAAATAGTATGCAAGACCCACGGCTAGTTGATATTCACCAGCAAGAGATGTCTGCTACCTCAGAACAATTAGTCTAAAATATTTATCAGAAATAAGTGTTGGGGGTTTTTGTCCAAGTTTTTGAAGTTATGAGGCCTCAGATGGGATTAATGGAAATTTTAATTAAGATATGGAAATAAGCTGCTTTCTCCCTGTCTCTCTGAGACTGCAGGGAGTTAACATTATCCTTAACAGCATGTCTCAACCTGCTGGGGGAACCATTTGCAAGATGACTTTGTTTTTAAGTTCACCTTAGACAGGATGCTTAGCCAGGAATTTGACGTGAACCCCAAGTCCATGTTTGCAAACAGCTGCTCTACTCCCGAGTACCAGGACCGATCCCCCTGCTCTCTTGCACCACAGGGGCAGTCAGAAGCACCAACCCCTTTCCCACTGCAGGGAAAAGCTCTCCTGAAGAAGGGAAAGGGATTTAAATCCTTTTATGTGTTTTCCGACATGCATCCTGGCCATCTAGCTGATTAGCTCGGCGCCATTCATAAGGAGAAGATAAACAGAAACCAGAATCGAAGGGGCAGCAGCCGAGGAGAGGAGCCCAGTGCCTGCCACGGGGCTGCGGGCAGCCAGGCTGTCGGGAAGAGCATCCCCGGAGGAGCAGAGGCTCTGCTTCGGCACTTCTCCGGGCTCGTGCTGGTTCAGACAGGACCCTGACAAGGCTGATGCTGAAGCAGAAATGAAGCACTGATGATTTTGGGCCTGACCAGCAGCGCAGAGCTCCCCTGATTTCATTCAGCAATCAGGGTGCAAATGCCCAACACCAGCAGAGTGAGCTCCCCGCTCTTGAAACGCTGCTGTTACTCTTGGGAAAACATTTATTTTTATGGATGTTTGCCCTCTTTACACTGCAGCATTGCTAATGGTGTGAACTGAGATATTTTTGAAGGTAAAGGATGTTAATTCAAGCCTTGGAGCAACTTTGGCCTCTAGTTTTGAAGATTTCATCGGAAATCGGGAACCCAAGTACGCTGAAGAGCTGGATTTTTGCACAGAAGCAGAAATTGTGACTTACGTGGCGAGGGTGCCTCAAAATATTGAAGAAAGGTGTCTGCAAGAACTGTCTGGAAGGTTTTCTGCTTTCTCTTCCTCCATTCTCCCTTTAGTCTGTATAGATAAAACTCACTTTCCCCAGTCTAAAGATGAGGGAAAGTTAAGCACATAGGCACCTATATTTTTCAAAGAGAACTATATTTTTGGATGCTCGACTTCAGAAAATGATGGCCTGGCTTCCAGATGCACTAAATATCTGTATTTCTAGCTGAGCTCAACAAGAGAAGTAGTTTTAAAAGAAGGGCATTTTAATCCTGTTTCCAAAGGTAGTGGAAATTATCTGATAAAAATATTTCAAATTATTCATACTATTTTGCATCCTGTGGGATCACACTTCAATTCCTACTGATACGAAAAAATTTGTTTTATTTATGGGAAACAAGTCTCATTCCCAAACCTGTTAAACCAATGGAAGCACTTCTGAATGCACTGTGAGCAACTTACTTCATGTGAGGATCACAAAATCACTTACGAGCATTAATTAATCAAGTACTGAGACCTAAACATGAGCTATCTAGGCATTTCTATACCAAACAAATCTTACTGACAAGGGGGGACTAGAAGGCATGAAATGACTTGCCCAGGGTCACAGGCAAATCCATGGCAATGCTAAGACTGAAACTCAGGAGTTCTTTTTCTCTTTCTTCAAACCCACAGTCTGTCCTCTAGCACTGGGAACAAAGGAAACGAAAAAGGTAAAAGGAATAGATGTATTAAGGATGCCCAGATGTTCTTGACACGGAGGGCATAGGTCAAATCCGAGATCCTATTTCAAAATCTAGAGAAAATTACCTTTCCAATGACATGTGGCATGACCTTCAACTCCTAATAGTCTAGGAGCAGTCCATTGCTGAACGTTTGGATCATGCATTTTACATTCAGGATCTCTAAATCATCTCTTATAATTTACTTACTTCTCCCCGATAATGAACACTATTTTTCTGCTGCATCTCTCTTTTTATGTGGGCTGCATCCTGCTACACACTTTTCAAAAGCACATGAAAAATCTCAAAGCACAAACCTGACATTTAATGCAAGACTCGGGTATAGTTGCTGATTACTGCTTGCTTGTATGTTGTGTACAAAGCGGGCAGACAGACCGCGGAAGGCTGGAAGGCATTAAGCAGAGATGATTTTGAGGGGATCTCAACCAAATTAAACTTTCTTTCAAGTAAAGCCCAGCAGGGGATAACAAAAATTAGGGTTGGATTTACTAAAAATGAAGTGCTCCGGTGATTAAAAAATGGTTGGCTGCAAAATCCTAAACTGCATTTGATTGTGAAAGAGCACCAAGCCAAGATAGCGTAGCTTTAATAAACCGTGTTGCTAATTACAAATATTTCATAGTATCTCCATTTGTACAATAAGGATGGAACTGTTTAATGACAATTTATTAGTGCATATGCACAGATATAGTGTATTTTAATCTTCTTTTTCTTTCCTATTTTTTTTTCAATTGGTTCTTCCAAATAGGAAAAAATTATAATCTTTATCTAAACTCTTGACTTTCCTTGACTTAATTGCAATCTAAGCCCGCTTCTAATCTGTACAGATCACGGTTGCACGATACGGAGTTTAATTTGAATCCCCGGTGAATACATGCGCAGAGGCTGGAGGGGTTGTGTGTGCACACGTTTGTGTGCTTAGGGTTTTGAACGTGCCTTTTTTTTCCCAAAAAAGCTAGCAGAAAAAGGTCTCTCTGCCTTTTCCCTATCAGCACACGCAGCATCTGCCCGCCTGCCAGTATGGCAGCTTTCTAAAGGATCAGGAATTTTTCCACAACTCCATATTTCATGATATAAATAAAATTAAGAGTCTTTGAGGAAGAAAACTGTAATTTGTTGAGAGTGGGGAAGACCGGAGCAGTTCTTCTGTGCCTAGTGTGCAGAGTGTTTCATGCCCCTGAGCTAGGGAGAAGATCCCTTTGTGCTTCACGTCTGATATTGCAAAGCTGTCTAAGAAATCTGGATGCCTAATTCTTATTAGAATACTAAATTGTGGTTTTTCTTACTCATCTTCACCTCACATGTGCCTCAGGAGGATTCCTCCATCCATTTAGAAATACTGGGAAGGGGATCTCAATCTCTGCATCCATGTGGCTCAGCTGGGGAGAACAGGCACCACCGATGAAGCAAGAAACAACGCACCTAAAATTTGAAGCAACCCACTTTTGAAGCTCAGGAGAGATGAATTACCTATTTTTCTGTCTTTCTGATTTTTAAAGTCTCTGCCCATCCTAGATCAGGTTGAAACCCCAAAGCGCTGAAATATCTCCATGTTTGGTGACTGTACCTAAATAAGAGCAGAAGGACTGTGTTTGTCCCTAGAGGAACTGCATCACCTGCACAGTCAAGGAATAAGCTCAAAACAGCTTCTCCTGCCATGAAGGAAAACACATGATCTCCTCCCCTGCTCACTTGCTAACATAAAAGCAAAGCCACACACTGAAAAAAAAATCTGCTATGCTTGTAGCTAAGATTTAGGTTGATTACTCTGCTGAAATAAGACTTCCACAGTTTTAATTAGCTGCAGGGTGGGGGCCTAGCTCATTACTCCGAAAACGTAATGATGTTTCCGCTTCCATCTCCACAATCAGGTTCTTCTCTTTACGAAGGGGCTTCTGGCGTATTAAAGGTGGGCTCTGAGCTAGCCAAGCCACATCCACCGTTGTTGGACCAGTTTGGACCTTGATGCGGGACTGTGGCTGGACTCCATCCTCCGCGCCCGTCTGGCAGAGGCAGCCCGCAGAGCTGAGCACGGGGAGGCCAAGCCGGGTTTGGGGGTGAGCTCTGCACCAGATTCAGAGGCAGAGGCTGACCTGTGCTGGATTTACGCCTCCATTGTCCTCACCTAGATCTTGCACGCCTGCGGTGCCTGCTTCAGCACTCCCGCTATCTTGCCTGAGCTGAACTCCTCTTCCACGAACAGATCCCCAAACCCTCCTGCACAGGATTTTTATCTGCAGTACATTGAAGGTCGTAATGAGCTCAGAATTATCCTCACCTGAAATGATGCATTGTCCAAGCTTTCTCCAAACACGCTCTTACATGCCTGGAAGTCCCGGCGCCTGATGATTAACAACGAGTCCAAATGGGGACTAAGAGACAAGCGATGAAAAATGTCCCCGCAAGACAGGAAGGCTGAATGTGAAGAAACGAATCCCTTTAAGGTGCCCTGAGAGTTACGTTTAGGACCATGATAGCTCCATTAGTTGTATCTAAGGTGCCACTTCGCATTTCATGCTACAGCGAAGTTTCGTTTGACCCGCAGTGATTTGCACAACTTGTGGAAGTTTCTTTCTCAGTGCTGGCACATTAAAGAAAAAGGCTATACGGCGCTGCAGGCGAGATCCAATGTTTTGTTGTCATGTACGATTGCCTATTGACTGTGAAAAAGCAAATAACACAGTCTGAACCATGCAAGCTTTTGGATACCTGCATCCAAGCCTGTCTTGCTGCTTAAAAAGAGACTCTTTGGTAAGTGTTCGGGGGGGGGAATCCCGTTTTGCCTGACCCCAGAAAATGTGTCAGACTCTCCCGGTTAAGAAAAGGGATGTCTTTCTTTTAACTCAATTAGCAAACACTGCCAGCTCTGACAGTCCCTAGCTCAGTCCCCAGGCTGTCAGCTGCTAGTCCAATTTTAGTTTTGTGTACTGTCTAGATAGCAAATTTATTGATGAAATATGGTGGTAGGTGTAAGAAAAAATTGGAGGATCCGACAAAACTTCTTGAACCTATACTTATGAAGACTGATGTATGTCTTGATGAACTGGCAAATGCATCTTTCTGTCCCTGAAGGTTTGTGTATGTGAAAAAAAAAAACTGCAAAAAAGATGCTGATACTTTGAACGTTGGCTTGGGTTTTTTTGTTTTTGTTTTTTTAGTCCTGCTGCAGTCAGTGAAAAAAAAATTCTGGAAAAAACAACATATAAATAATTGTTACTATGACAGTTCTGAGGAGACCCAGCACTAAAGCAGCACTCTGTTCCAAAAGTGTTTTTCTCAGCTTAAAACGCCAAAAACTACTTACGGAAGAGTTTTGCCCTAAACGTTATTGGGCACTAACAGATGCAATTCCTACTCTCGTAGGATGCACACGTAGATGATGTCGTGTCAAGAGACTGGAGGGGAGAGGGCAGAGTGGCAGAAGGGATTTGCAGGTTGGCAGGTTGGGTAGAAAGGTGACACCAACCATAGAAATCTTTGACTAAGCTTTGCGTTTCTCATTTAAATTAATGCCAAACATATAGTAGTACACTGTAGTAAGTTAGCTTCCAGTCTGCGTGCCATGTTTCCTGTGAGCAGAGGTCTCTGAAAGCTCAGAGTCAGCTCAGAAGAGATATTAGGGGACAGATTTAACAGAAGTTAGGCCCCCCAAAATCTGGATTTTGTAAGATCTCAGCCCATGCAACTCTGAAGCCAATGGGATCTGTGGGACAACATCATCTCAGATAATCAGGACCAAAATAGTTGTAACGGAGAAGATCGTACCCTCCTAGATCATTGTATGGAGATCTTTGCATGCGTGGGGAGTGCCCTTCGCAGAAGGGAGTGGAAACCAAAGCAAGCAGGGAAACCGGGGGTATGGCTCCACGGTACACTGAGCAAGGGCTGGAAAGGAAAGAAATTCCTCCAGTTCTGCAGAGATTCCCTGAAAATAACAATTACAGTTCTCCTGAAGGACTGTGAGCAGTGGCTGGGAGGGAGTTACATCAGAAACAGGGGAGGTGGTGCAAACTCCTCCAAGTCAATGCTCACGGCTTTCCTTCCCAGAGCGTCTGGAGAGGAATCCAGGAAATCACAACCCATTTACACACAGAGAGGTGAGCAGGTGGGACTGCTGGCTACGGAGCCAGGGAGCAGGGGAAGGCCGAGACCCCTCAGAAACCCCTTCCAACCCAAGCCATTCTGTGATGCTGTGATTCTATGAAGTGTGAGAAAAATTGTCCTTGATGTGTGGGAAGAGAGGAAGAGGTCAGACAGACAATGCTGCTGGCTTCAGTTTCGTGGCTCGGGTCTTCTCATTTTTTAACTGTCTGTGTTTGACATGAGGGTGCCCTCATTATTTTAATCTAACTATAAGTTGTATACAGTATGTTGTTAATGCCTAGTGCCTTATTTGGTAGAAGCAAAAGGTTCTGAGCCCATAAGGGGGGTGGGGGGGTGGGAATCAATAAATTACAATAAAAGTGAGAGAAAAACATTTCTCTGGCAACCAGCAATGCAGCACCAGCAGGAGAAGCAGCCGCACTAAGCAGGGAGAAAAGACGGGAAAAAAAATAAACAAGATGTCTCATTCAAAAAAAAAAAAAAAAAAAGAGAATTTAAAGCAAGGCACTTGTTTTTGCAGGAAAGGAATAGTGAGTGAAAAGAGGACAGTTACGTGGAATAATTCCCCCTGAAAAGCTTGGACAAATGGGAAGGAATATATCCTAAACAATAGCTGGGCTTTGCTGGGCGCTAAAGACAAGTGAGGAGGAAAGAGAAAACACCACCAGATTAAAGCACAAGGCAGCGAGCTGCCTTCCTGCATGGCTGCTTCCTCAAAAACCTTTACCAAGCAGCCTCCAAAGTCCGAATTTCCTTGTGGAGGGGAAAAAAGACGTTTCAGCTGGCTCTCCCTGCCCCGGTTAGGACTGGGGAGGGAGGACAAACAAGCTGGGTGGCACTGGTGACTCTGCCTGGAGCAGAGCCCCACCAGGGTGCCCGGGCGTGGGGAGCCTCATGTCCTTTTACCCCCCCTGCCCACTCCATCGCAACTTCCACGAGAACATTTGGGGCCAGGTCACAGCCCAGCCCTGCCTGTGCTCTCCCTGCACCTCGCGCAGAGGCTGAATTTTCCGTGGAGGGGTTTTATGGGCACTTTAAAAGCCTCTGCTCTGGGGCCCTGTGTCGGGGGAAACCTAAAACGATGAGGATCACAACCTGCTCCAGGTCAGAGAGACTGGCTGGAGTGGGGAATGGGGCAGGATCTGACCCTCAGGCTGCAATCACACACTTGTGCTGACACTTCCCAGCCACGGGGTCTCTGCAGATGCTTCAGCCCATTCCTCCTGCCCAGCTTCTTAGCTGCTACAACTAATGTGGAGAAAACGTGAGATCTGCTGTCATGCAAACATTTAGCACACGGAGTCCCTGACTTGATTTTACAGCTGGCTCTTCAGGCTTTTGCTTTCTGTTTTTTTATATCTGCTTAGAAACATGCAGAAGCCCAACGCTTCCTGAGAAGTCACGGTGCTCACTGGCACGGCTACGTTAGCCATGTCCATCTTGTGTGTTAACGCTCCTGGTGGCAGTGCTTTAAGGTTGAACTAATTAGCAATTCATTGCAAAACAACTTTTTGAGAAACCGGTACTTGGAAGTGAGGCTTTTGAAATAAACTCTGGGCTTGGAAAGTTGTAAGAAAACTACCTAATGATTGGCTGCTGGGTTATTTTCTTGATTAAGGGTCCTTTAAAAGCGAGTCTGATCTATTCCCTTTGCAGATTTCTTCCTCCCTGCCAATACTGAGAATTCATGTGAGGCAAAACACTGGATGCATCGGATGATCTCGCTTGCCTGAGAGTCTCTTACGGCATGTCTGAAATTTTTAAGTTTAAAAAGCAGTCAAAAGGTTGTTAGAAGAAATGAGATGGAAACAGGCTGGTTTATATGCATGGAAGTTTCATCTTCTTGGCGAAAAGCTCCTGACAGCAGCTAACAACAAAAGGAATGAGTTAAAGAAAAACCCCACTATTAATATGAGTTTAAA
This sequence comes from Sagittarius serpentarius, assembly GCA_034782735.1. Taxonomy (NCBI): domain Eukaryota; kingdom Metazoa; phylum Chordata; class Aves; order Accipitriformes; family Sagittariidae; genus Sagittarius; species Sagittarius serpentarius. The sequence continues at coordinate 29,524,877 of JAVKLA010000010.1, forward strand.
AGTAACAATGAAATTAAACAGGTATTCTCCAAATAAAGATTTAAAGGCAGATTTCAACCTGGGAAGCTCTGAAATAGCTGAAGGGAGACACATGGCTGCAGAAAGCCTCGTGCTCTTGCAGTGAAACCTTGCAAGGCGGTTTGTTCCCATGAGAGATTCCCCATGACTTCTCATTGCACACATACCTGCGTGCCTTTTCTCTGCCGAAGGTTTCATCCCCCCCCTCATTTACAAGACGAGGGCTTGTACAGGAAGAAATAGATGCACTAATAAGGTCTTCAGTGACTATTTTTACTATTTTAATATACGGAATCAAAGCAATTACCCAGCAGAATATGGTCTCTCAACTGCCAGAGAGGAAATTTTTGAGTACTTGACAGCTGACCAGAGGAATTGAGTTGTATTGTACACCCAGTAAAGATCGGAGTCAGTGGGAAACACGGAACATACAACCACTGTTTTAATTTGTAAATTAATCACACTGGATGTGAACTCCATTGTTTGCTACATCCCTATAACCTGTGCTGCACAGCCAGCCGCACTGACATTTTGCAATCCAAGTAAGGAATTATTAACGCTAATCCTAATTTGACTGAAAAAAGAAGCTGGAGCCCCCACCATGGCCCTTTGCTATGCTAGTTGTTCTCCAAATACAGACCAGAATGATAGTCCCCAGCAGACTGAACTCAGAGAGAAAATCCTTCTTCTCCTCTGAACTTCTGTGGATTAAGCATTTCCATGTATGTGTGTCTACCCCTGTTTCTCTGTGTGTGTGTCTTACCACCAAGACTCTTTCTCCCCCCGAACCCCGCTTGCCTGTTATCAGCCTGCAAAGACACGTGGGCTCGGTCTCGAGTAAAATAAGAAAAATGGAAAGCAATACAAGCAAAGCAATGGACGTGACCATTGACTTCCCTGCAAGTTCACTTGGAAAGAATAGCCACAGGTGGAGAAAAAACAGAGGAGGGAGAGGGAGGAAAGCTGAGGCCGAAGGAGAGTCTCGTGGGCATGGATAACTGGCTTGCTGCCATTGTGGTTCATGGAAATGCCCAGGTCCTCTGCAACAGGGCAGATTTCAGAGGAGGTATTCCCACCTGCTTTGCTTTCTCCTCCTCTTCCAAAATACTGTAACTCGACAGGCGGTTTTGCAGAGCGGTCGTTCTAATGACCTTCAGACTGAATGCTAAATAACATAAAATTCACCCAATCTGGAGTCAAACACAGTGAGGTATTTCAGTCTCAGTGCTCCTTCACGCCTTGTGTGGGGATATACCATTGCCTCTTCATCCCAACCTCCTGCCCACCCAAGGTCAACAGAGGGGTACAACCAGACGTCTCCCTGTCCGCCAGCCCTCCTCCCCCTCCTCCTGCATGGTCCAGGAAAGAGAAGAGCATCCGACTGCCAGGAGATAGCCGTGTATCACAAAGGGCATTTGCCATCATCATTATTCTGCTGTAATCATTCAATAGCAATGTCATGGTTTAACCCCAGCTGGCAACTCGGCACCACGCAGCCGCTCACTCACTTCCCCCCCGACTCAGTGGGATGGCGGAGAGAATCGGAAAATAAAGTAAAGCTCGTGGGTTGAGATAAGAACAGTTTAATAGAACAGAAAGGAAGAAACTAG
>JAVKLA010000010.1:29530444-29616321 GCA_034782735.1 Sagittarius serpentarius
GGGCTGGGAGGAACCCAGCAATTTGTGAGCTGAGCTTGGGTCAGTGGGACTCATCCTGCTCCGGCCCAAGGTCTTGTTCAAATGCGAGGGCTACGGGACCTGGAGGGGGAGAGAGAAATGATTTCCTTCCCTGTTAAAGGAAAGGCAAACATATGTCCATGGGTATGTTTTAGAGGCTGAGAGTTGCCATGAGGTTAAAGAAAAAGGATTCCTCCTTTCTCTAGAGAAATGGGGGGTATCTGAAAGAAAATGTTTCATAGTGGTGCAGAGAGGAAACGGATACACAAAGTTTCAAAAGCAATGTTGGAAAGGACCAAACCCACCCTCAGTTTATGCTTCTTTATGTCTGTTCGGTCCTTGGGCTTCTTGACCGAAAGCAATGACTGGAGGTGTCACGTAGCACCTGAAGTGGGGGGTGGGTTTGTGCAATGAACAATTCTCCTCCAGAAACCCTGCAGAGCCCCAGCTCCCTGGACAGGCGCTGAGCCCAGATCTGGCAATGGGTCCCCGTGCTGAAAACGAGTAATTCTGCCTTGAACCGCAGCAAAAGACGGGGTGATCTCTGAGGGCTGATGGGGAGAGAAGGGCAGAGCAGCGCGGTGTGAAGGTGCTGCGACAGCGCCGCAAATAACAGCTTTGGAAATGGAGAGAAGGATGCTAAGGCCTTAACAGGAGATGCAGCGGTGGGGCCCAAACGGTCGGCGTGACAGCAGGAGAGGCTCAGGATCGCGAAGCAGAAGCCTCAGACATGAGGATGACAATGGAGGTGACTGACACAGCCACACCAAAGCAAAGCAAGTGGCATGCTCTGGCCCCAAGGACATTCCTCCCCTCGACCCCCATCCCTGCCACCCCCATGGCCCCCCGCGCTCCTTCAGCTGCATTCAACCTCCAAACACGCACGTTTAGGGCTATTTTATACTTTGTAGCACAACCAAGTCACCCTCGAGGGACTGGCCCGTAGGACACAGGAGTCATGAGTAACCTCCATCCGTCAGAACTGCAGCTGGTGACACCTCAGGGCATCTCCAATGGCAAGAGAGACCTTTGTTCAGGCAACTGAATCCCACCCAGTGTGTCACAGGCTGGTTTAGTGGCATTCTAAAAAGTCACTGTAGGCCTGGTGATAGTGTCAGCACAGGTTGGGACCCTGGAACAGCATGAGTTCATGGTTCTGCTTCGGGCTGGCAAGTGAGCAAGAGGCTTGTGAGCAGATTTCTGCTTTCCTGCCTAGAGACCTCAGGTGCTAGAGCCTTGCGGGTTAGTGCTGCAAACCCTGGACTGTGTCCCAGCCTTTCACAACCCAATATATTTGGAAACTGAGACTTCTTTTTTAATTGGAAGAGCTAAAAACATGATTCTCCAGACAACTTCGGATCTAGTCATGAAATGCTGCCCGTACCCCAAAGATGTAAAGACTTACAGACCAAGATTTAAATCAGCTAACTTAGATACCTGTAAAAACACACATCCCTTTACTGGGCTATATACTAAACTATACCTGGCCGAGTTTGGGGTCTGCATACAGCTCTTACTGCTCCGCCCTCAGTCCCAAGCCAGGCAGTGCTTACTAGCTCCAGTATTCCTCCATGGGGTGCTGTCACGTCTGTGAGAGATCAACAAACATGCACCCTGATGGCCTGTCCCCAAAGGGTTAGAAAACATCGAGAAAATACTCAAGGACTTTCAAAGTATTCAAAAAATGCCTCAAGAAACTTTCACCCACACCAAAAATTCTTCCAGTAGCTGAAATTGTCAGAGGACCCTTTCGGAAACCTGCAGCAGGCAGATTGCTGAGCGAGACTGAGCTGCCATGTGAGCTGGACGCTCCACCATCAGCACTAGGATTTTGACCACTGTGGGTGAAGGACTGTCTTTCTCTTTGCTGTTTTCCAGCTAACTTTATCCACATGCTCTCCCCTAAACTGTAGCAGGAGCAATTAGATGGACACTTCTGTAGCGCTTTGAGGCATTGCTGCCCTTTGCTGTCCATTTCATGCCTTATAACAGGAGCTGAGACTGGTCAAAACAATGTAAAAAAGCAGCGTTTGCCATAGCTTGCGACTGCTAATTTATCAATGCATTTCTGAGAACAAAGCAGCCCAGGTACCTCACTGAGCAAGCGGTGAAAAACAGCAGAGCGAGCTGGAAAAATTTCAAAGTCCTTCTAAAAATTAAAACCTGAAAGCCAGCCAAGTCCCAGCAGCCGAGTGGAGGTGCGAGGCATTTAGTCTCCGGGGTGGGCAAAAGCAGCCGACTGCCGTATGCAGTGTGCATCAACACCTCTTGACACTTATGAATATGGGGCTGGTGCTGATGCCCACTTGGATGAAAGAACAGAGTAAGATTGCCAGCGTCGAAGTGGGTGGAAGGGAGGGATGATCTGTAGCAAGATGCCGGGTTTTCTTTAACTCTCTCTCACACAAAGAGCAGCCCATGCACCCGTTCGTCTGGGGGCTTTGAGCCGTGGAGATTTAAAGACTGCAAACGTTTGGGTGCAGGTTAAGTGAAGGATGGATCTGGGCTAAGCCCACGGCGGGGATCTGTATGGTTGTGTGCACGGCCGAACCGCGTGTGGATGCTGGTACTCAGCGCTCGGTGAAAAAAGGTCTGACGGATTTCTTACAGCACTGGCCTGATTTGTGGAAATGGGTGAGTTTGCTGGGAGCTGTGGTTGTTGAGCCTCTCTGGAAACTCAAGCCCTTTGCATCTCCCGCAGTACTTTGCACGCCACTCAGCAGCAACCCCCCCCGCTCCTGAAAAGCAGGGAATCGTGCTGCCATTAAGTTTCCAAGCCTTGATGACTTCTTTCTGCAAGCGCAGAGAAGGTACTGTGATCAGCTAAAATAGCTCTTTGTAATAAAAGATCGTGGTAGGAACAAGGAGGTTTCAGTGAAAGCTGCTGATAAATGAAGGCTCAGCTTGGAGTGCGTTTTAAATCCCTACACCATAAATATAAATTCATGTAGATGGGGACAGCTGGGGTGAGGGTTTGGGTCATTGCAGCCTCATCAACGGACAAAGAATCTCTTTAATTTGAAGTGCCAGACTCCTTCACTTTCAGACTTTTCAGTTGCGGTTTTTGCCTTTTGCCAAATCCTAGACAAAACAACAAAGTAATGCCAACCTGCTCTGCTCTCCTTCCTGCCCCTCCTTCTGCTCCCCTTCCAAGAGGCTTCCCCAGGAGAGCCCCAGGGGCTGGAGCAGCAGCATCCCAACTGGGGGGCTCACGGAGGACTACTCCTCATGCTACCACATTTGCATGACAGACGGCTCCTTTGCATTATCCACCTCTTCCCACAGAAGCCTCGACCATCCCTCGGGCATCCCGTGGGGATATCTGCTGTCGCAGGCTGCTTTCCATCCCCTCGCTGCCCACCCTTGCCCTCACTCCCTCACTTCCAGCAAGGCATCGCTCCAGTATGTTGGCCCCACATTTACGCCTACTCGTGCTAGCTCCTTCCATAATTTGTCTAAAATTTCAGGCCTCTGAGATGCAAAGAGTGAGACAGTCCTTCGACACCTGCGATGGCCACCCTGTGCGGACACGCTGCGGCTGGGCTCCAAGCCCCCAGCCCACCCCAGCAAGGGGTTTTGGTGGGCAGGAGGAAGAACGGAGCATCTCTCCGGGAGAGACGCGGTCCTTACCCCAGCTGCAACATGCACCGTGCCTGATATGTTGTAATGACATGAAAATGAATAAAATAAACTGACTGAGTGGCATTGTTATTAACCTTTGTTACCTCAATAAATCACACCAAAGAGCAGCAATTACTCCCATTTCTGACAAATACTAGTTACACAGCGGATTCCCCCCTTGCTCACGGTCCTGTGCCCTCTCCCTCACGATCTTTCACAACTGGAACCAGTAAGGTGCAGTACGTATCACGATATTGAAAGGAATAAGAATAATTTAATACCAGCTCGTAAAGGCACGTAACAGATAACATGGGGCTTCCATGGCATCCATCTACTTCACTCTTAAACAAGGCAGCGAGCTTTCCAGGGGCTCCGCATCCCTGGGTGGATCCCGGTCCTGGCCCCTAAACCCAAATGCACAGCAGCGCTCATTCATCCATGCGTGCGCAGATATGGATATGTGCATTTCCTTTGCATCAAGCTTTGGATCTCATCTCAGGAATTACTAAATGAAAAGGCTGGGAAGTAAAAGTTACCCTTCTCCAAACTCTGGTCCAAGGTACGAGTCAAGCTTTTGGCCCCAAATCAGGACCAGCAATCGGGCTTTCTGTGTAGCACTACCTTGGCTTGGGTTTTTGTCACGCACTCGTGTCAACACCGACACGAGTTTAGGAATTTGATGCTGCTCCCAAGCCAGCTAATTTCTGAGGTCAGTGCCATGCTTTCGGATCGATAAGTTCAGAATTCAGTCAGCACAAACAGCCTCACAGCGGAGTGCGATCCTTGCATATTTAAAGCTATCCGGGAAGAGGACCTTTCAACAAAGGTATTCAATGAGACTTGAAAATCAATCCTCGTTTGAAGAAACTGGCAAAGCATTGTAGCAACCACTGTTAAAATGCCTGGATTAATAATAAATCAGAGTTGACAAATACTTTTTGCAGTTTTTACTGTGTGGATTTGTTTTCACAGAGGACCGGGTTGTGCATATGAGAGTTGAAGATATGTTTCTTTAAAGAAGGATTCAGAATTACAATTCAATAAACTTTGAAGGACTTTTTGTAAACCTGGCAGGACACATGTATTTTATTTGTTCGTACTCTTTTTTCTTCAGAAATCCACAGGAGTCACTTTGGAGATTTTAAAAATTTCCTGGGAATTTCCAAAATCACATACGCAGTGTAAATAGTGGGATGATAACATTCAAATATCATGCCCAGTCTTGACAGAGTTTGAAATGAGAATTGAACAAATGCTCTGTGGCCAGAAATAGCTGACGTTTGCGTTCCTCCTGCAGAGGCAAATTTCTCTGTGCAACATGCAGCATTCATGACTCCTGCCTTCCTTCTTGCAGGTGCCTGTGTGAGAGCACCGGCTGTGCTAACACCCCGCTCCACGGACCAGAAAACACAGAAGCAGTGCTGGGCTGGTTAGCATGCCAGGTGAAACCTTCATTTTGAGATGGCTTTGCTGGGCTTTATTTGCTTTCTCATGCTTAGATTTTCATTAATCCAGCATAAAACACCACTCTCTGGTATCAGCACCCTCCAGTATAGGAAGAGTGTCCCATTGCTCTAGGTGCTAGACAAACCCAGAAGACACGAGGGTGGCCCAAAAGCATGGGTGACCCTTCCCTCTCTGTCTGGAAGACACTGAGGGGACAATAGATATGATCATGTGAATACCCTGAATAAATTTCATAGCAAGGCTTATTTCCTCTGACATCATTTCAGCCGTGTAACAGTGGGTGATTTTCACGCAGGGAACTACACTACAACTGGTAGGACCGACGGGAAATATTCAGCTCTTTCTGAAGCAACTGCTTGTCTCAGTAGCTTTGCTATTGCTGGATCTGCAATGAGACCCAACCTTTGTTTTAGGTCAGCTCGAATCTAATTTAGGGAGGAATCTTTGTTGTATGGATGTCTTTGTGACTTATGTGCTCGGAGTTGATTTTACTCCTCCAATCTTATTAAGCACTTATTATAGAGTGAAGACTGCTGCAGAGTCCATGAGGGTATGGGAGAGGTGCCCTTTATTGCTAGCAAGGGGTATGTGTGTGAGATAGGAAGAGCGAAAGGGAAGCAAACTGGACATAAATCATCCAGAATGCCAGCCAGCAGAGCCTAAAAGCCACGGGAAAGCAAGATTATTTTCTTTCTCTTTTCCAAAGAGCAGAAGATCTGACCCAAACTCTGACAGTGAGTAGCGACTTCAGCAGGCATCAGGCATGCAAGAAATGGGACGGGACCTCTTCCCGACTAACCCCAGCGACCTAGTTTCTGCACTTTCATTATCCTAAAATAATCCTTCTGCTCCTGCGTCCCCCACTGCTTCTGAAGGAAGGAGGTGGGATTTTATCATTTCCATCAGCGTGAGAGGAGCAGGGCTCGTTTGGGGACGAGGTGGCTGGAGCCCACGTTTCCTTCCCTTTCTTTTCCACTGGAGCATGCGACAGTTTGCAATGGGAGGACCGGGTGGCTGCAGGAGCAAAGTAGTAAAAAAACCCCACCCCATCCCACATCACAATGACTTTTCTCAGATGATAAACATAATAATAAAACCCCTCCTAGTAGCCAATATGATGCTAATGCTTCTTAGCTCTGTCAAAAGTGAAAACAGCTCCTTGCTGTCAATTACTGGAGGGACAGCTGGAGTCTCTCCTCTCACTGTCAGGATGCAGACATATTGCATGTCATCGAGAAGGTAACAAATTCACCAGGACAGCATCACCATCTGTCACCAACAGAGACACCGCCGAAACAAAGGGTCAGGCTTCGGCGCAGAGCTCGGGCCTGATCTTACTCGTCTTGCTCGTCCTGTGCTGCAAAGTGGAGGGGCGCAGATGGAGGTGCCCCCCCCAAGCCCCGTGTCCGTCCCAGGGATACACGGGGGAGTTTCGGTTTATAAACCAGGGGGACAAGCTTTGAGTTTTGAAATGATTTCGCCAGCAAACCCCGCGCTGAAGCCTCCAGATCCTGCTGACGGGTATATGCCATGGCGTGAAACACTGTCTGGTTTAGCACTGTCCCTCAAACAGTTTCCATCTCGAAGCCCAATGTTTTGCAGTGGGACCTCCTTACGCGCGGAGCATCTTCCTATGTGCACGAGTAGATGCGTTTAGGCTACTCGCAGGAGTAAAATGACACCCACGGAGGGCTCGGGGATCAGGCTATAAGTCGATTTGTTTGGGGCCAGATGGTCGATTCCCCACATTATTGAAGTCTGACTGCCCTGGATCTACTCATGAAGAGATGCTCGCCCACCCCGGGAAGTCACTTACACTCATCCAAACTCTACACATGATCTAAACCCCAGTAAAAGAACAAATAATTCTGTGATATGTTTTGAGATCATTTTCAGTATTTAACCAGCTTTCCAAAAACGTCAAAAAATACTCTTCAAAAAAAACCCTCAATTAATAATGTCATTTTTAAAAAACATGTTTTTGAAGATGCTGTTCTGGAGAATTGTGTAAATAATGTAAATTATTTAAGCGATTTTTTTCTCTAGCATATATTGTTGTGCTATTTAAAAATAACCCACATAACTCCATTCTTTCACTCAAGATGAAGCTTATTTCCAACTGATGATATGCTAATTATTTTGAGAGCAAAGTTTATTTTTGACAGAAAAATCATTGTACTTAAAATCACGTAGAGTGTTGAGACTTCGGATGAGTCTGAAAGAAAGATGTTTCTGCAAAACTAGCCCGATGTGACAATGCAACATGTTCACGTAGCTCCTGTGCTTGTGTTACAGTATTAATTTGGGATACCCTGCGGCTGCTGGCAAATGCAGCACTGTGGGGTCCAGCTGACATCTGGGGATACCCTTTGGGTTTCCAGAGTCGGATGGCAGCTTTCCTGTTTGCTATCAGTTGCAAGATCCCAGACTTACAATTTATATTCTTCAGTATCTCAGGTGTTATTTAGAAGTTAGCTCAGGAGTCAGTCTGGTGAAGGAAATGAAGTTACCTGGAATTAATAGCACAATTCAGACTTTGGCAGTCATTTGGATGCTGCTTTGCACTGGTCCTGCAGGAGTTCCCTGGAAATCCTGCCTCCCCCCTGCTCTATTGCACGGTAAAAATCCAAAATAAGCACGACTGAAATTTGATCTTAATTCCAAAATGCAGCAAAAAATGGACTCACTACTGCTCTTTCCCAACTTGCACAACTTCTGCTGAGATTTACAACCAGCACACCGTCATTCAGAGAAAAAAAATGTTACTGCAGACATAAGGATACGTTTCTAACAAGGAGAAATAGCCCATCCTCTAGTCACAGGCCTATATGCCAAAATTCATTTCATGCTTTAGGCAACAAAAAATGACAACCGACTACCCCGAATCATACGAAATAACTTTTAAAGAAATTACAGCTGCTGCTTCCCCCACTTCCCAGCACCGTTTCATTTCTCAAACTCAGGACGAACACCTCCAACACAGAGAGGCAGAGCACACAGCCGCAGGGCTGTGTCCCCTGTCCTCCCCTCCACCCCTTCCTTCTCTCCCGGTGTTTGCGGGCCGCCTTGGGATTTCTCACTTGATTCTCCTCCAAGGTTATGTCAAGATTGCCATGACGTGGAAGTCACGGGATGCTGCCAGCAAGAGGCTGGAAATGAGATTTGAATTGCGGCTGGTGGTCCCCCCTCCATCCCTCCATCCCTCCCGCCCCGCTGTGCCCTTGTCCTCTCCCACAGAAACTGGGAGATGCTTGGGGGAGCTGCAAAACTTCCACACTCAGTGTCGTATAAAGCTGCATGAGCGAGAGGAGGAGGTTTGTAAACTGATCTGGGAGAATGGCTTGTGTTTGGGAAAGGAAGGCGGCGGTTGTTGTTCGCGCTAGAAAGGAGGGCACAGAACGGTCCCACGTTTATCACTGTGAGCTGGGGGCAGGTGGTTTGGGCAGAGATTGCTGCCTTCGTCTAGACCCACACTAGTCTTTTCTCTCGGGGAGGACGGAGGTTACTCACTCGTTGCACAATTGCCACAAAACCCACTTCCCTGAACTCCCACCATTTTTGGAGGTGGCTTTTTAGGTGACTTTTACATGGACTCTGCTCTGCAACCTTCACTATTCTTGTTTTTCTGGGAAGAGCAGAGAGCCCAAAAATTCAGTTGTGGCTCCTCTAACAAAGCCTGTCAGGGAGGTGTTTTCCAATACACCAAGGGAGAGCTGTGATCTGGATCTCCACGGGGGAGCTGAGGCCATTGGGGAGGCTATGGCAGAGCAGGGAGTTGAGCCCTGAGGTCTCTCTAGCTATTTCTCTACCCCTCAGGACATCCTTCATCCTCATCCCCACGTGGGACAACATCCTCCGCTGAGCAAATCCACCCCCCAGAGAACCAAACCTGGGCACTTTACTGAAACACAGAATCTGACCTCTAAATGTGAACACAATCCTGCCTAAAAACAACTTCAAAAAATTCATTTAGGAAATCATATCAAAGAGTCGCTCCTTGAGGCGTGTCCTGGTCTGCTTTGAAGAAGTCATCTCTGCACAGAAATCGCCTCATTTAAACTGCAAATTGCAGGTTTAACGGCATTGAATGGATGAAGCCTGGGCCACACACTTGGGGTGCGGACAAGGTTTTAATTCTCTTGTTTGCAAAGGTTTCTGTAAACCGAAACAAATCCTGCCCTGGCTGCCCGGCTTAGTTTACCCTGTGATAGGCTTAGAGCGGTATGAGGGTATTTTATCTTTGTGGCTACATGAGAAAAAGGCCAAACGATCAAATGCTCCACGTACCCCTCTCTAACTCAGTCCATGCTGGGTGGCTGACTTCACAGCCGGAGCTTGCTGACTTTCACAAAGCCCTGTACAGCTATTTTGGAACTAGAGCTGATCTTTATGCATTAATGCGGACCCAGATTTTAGAAGAAAACTCACATCTCTTTTGAGCTGCTGCTCAGAACATTTTGCTCTCTCGATCGCTCTGCCTGCAGAGCCCCGTAGCCACCACCAGCAAAAGAGAAATGAGAAACCCGACGCTGCTCCTTTATTAAACAGAGTGGAAAACTTCAAGAGAGAAAAACTTAGCTTGAAAGCAATATCTGCACTTAGATGTTGTTTGGAATGTTCCTGCAATATAGAGGCATGTTGAAATACGGCTTGTGCTGCTGTCCTCAGCTTGCATTTAGGTGCTGCCCCACATCACGGGCTATAGCAAGGCTCTGTAAGTGGCACTGTATATAAAAATTGCTTCTCCCTCCAGTGAAATGCAGCTGTCTCTGGGGTAGAGAGAGCACTTGATAAAAATGCAGCTGTTTCATTAGTTTGGACAGGGAATGGAAAAAAAATTGGAGAGCTACAGGGGAAGTCGGGTGGGATCTGATCCTCTGATCTGAGGAGCTGCTCTAAGGAAAGAGTTTTGTTTGAACACAAATGGCTTTCTAGCATGGATTTTTGGCATTGGCCACGTTTTTCTTGCTGAAACAATTGTGACATTTCCATTAAAACTTTTCATTTCAACTCATAATTTGATTCAGTCCATGAAAAATCAGCAAACGTTCTTATATGTCTCATAAAAGTCATGCACATCTTCGAAGAAATAACTGAAAAAATATCTAAACCAGGAAGAATTTTGGAAATTCTGGGTTTCCCCAGTAACTTGACCAGCTATAGTAAGCAACAGGCAAATGGAAACGTCACAGTTGTATCTCTGAGGCCCCACAAACAGGGAAGACGTTAGCTCAGAGGGGTCGTGAAGGACCATACGCTGCAGCACAGCTGAGCCAAGGCGCGTAGGCTCATCCAGTACTGGTTCAGAGGCCTTTTATAAACTGGTAAACCTTTTCACCGCAGTTTCTACAACATGGAGCAACAACAGTTGTGCCAAAGATGTCTATGGGTGTAAGTGGTGTTAGAAAACGGGGTTACCTAGTAAACAACAAATCAGTCTCCTCTGGTCTCGAGTTATCAAAGATATCTCATGACTAAACGCAGAAGAGTCATATACTTTGTGTAGGTTATAAGGTCTGGGACTCTGGGGCATGGCCCACACTTAATCAGTGTTTCCTGCATTTATTTTATCAGTGGTTACTGATAAAAACATATTTTCTAGGAATGCAATCGTTCAGTCCTCCTATGTGGCCATAATGTATGAGGTGAGCAGGCGAGGGCAATGGTCCCAGAAGTATTTTCTATACCTTGAATATCCATGCTGACAGAACGTGATGTACACAGTTAAGTGCACTTGTTAGCAATAAACCTTTTTTCTTTTTTTAGTCAAACAACAAGTTAGTTTTCTAACACATTAGATGTATGAGAGATGTGTATTTCTGGGATTTTTGTTTTGTTTTTCTTTTTTTAAATCATTTCCCACATCAAGTCTAAGGGACTTGGCTGTACTGACATCCAGAAAACAGAGATTCATACTCAAGACTTGGGGCAAGATTTATCAAAGGCAAAATGAGTAGATTCTTTTGACATTTCTCCTTGGTGCATTGTACGACCACTTTCTCCTCTTAATGAACAATACTAATGATCACTGCAAACCCACTGCACTAGAAAGGAAAAACATCCTCCCTGATTGCTCCGGTTAAGGTGGTTCACAGTGAGATGCAATGAGAAGAAGCACACATTTGCTCACATATACTAGGTAAAAAAATCAAGTACACAGCTAATGAATTTTTGTTTTAAATTAGTATCTTTCCATAAAGGTAGATACATATCTGAAATTTGTTGTTGTATTTTGGTATTTCTGTTTTAATGGAACTCAGTTTCAGAGGTAACTTTGCATGCAAAACACAAGTGTGTCTTATCGTGCAGCCTGTGTTCATGAAACGGCCAGGACCGGGAGCCTTCAGGTGATGCACAACCACATGGCCTGATCTGTGCTGGTTTTATTCTCACGGGGAAAATTCTGCCAGTTGCAAACTTTCCATTTCAGTTATTTACCTGCAGAAGCTAGTATATGATTTTGCAGATCTTTAGAAGAAAAAATAGCTATTTTTTCTCGTCCCCAAGTGCTGAGTTGTGTTTTTTTTATAGTCTCACAGATCTAGATGTCGTTTACACTAAAAACCAAAGATAATTAAACACCTGAAGTACTTAGGCAAGTTCAAGAAATCCTTATTACAATTTTAAAAGTTTTGCTTGCAGTGAAGTCTTCTCTTCTCCAACAGACAGGGACTAACGACATCTACACACTCAGAGACGGATTTTTACTGCAGTTTTAAAAATATCTGGGCACCTGAAGGTGCATGTGGGCATGCTGTGATTTTTGAAAGCTCTTGAATTTCTTCTTTAACCGTAGCTAAATGCCACAGGTTTTGAACGTTGCACTAGACATCTGTATGAATTTTCAGGTAGAGAAGGGTCTTTACAAACATGGGCTAATATTTGTAGGGATGAATATAGAAGAATGTAGACAAATACTCTTCTGAAGATGGTTGCTTTTGAAAATATTATCTGGAATCCTTAATAATTTTAACATTTAATTTGCTTTCGTTGAGTGTAAAAGACAAAATGGGGACCTGGACCTTAGGCTTTCCTACCAAGCAGCTTCACCAAATTAGGAGTTTAAACTGAGTCTGAAACAGCACTTTGTCTGCATTTACAGATGTATTGCCCCAGGATAAGAGATGTAATTCTCTGAAATGAAGAAAATTAAATCATTACCCTCTTCACCCAAGCCTTTTTGCTGTTGGAAAGTTAGTTTTGCATTTAATGAATATGGGCTCATGTCTTTCTAATGAGTATGAGATAGCTGATGTAATTGAAAACTTAAGCAGGGAAAAATCATTACAAGGTTTTTTTTAATTAATTTATTTTGTATATTTGTGTTATGAGTGATAGCTACCAGTAGAGCAATGGGGATGGAAAGCCACAATTGACTCAACAGGCAGTGCAAAAACATGTGTTGTAATAGAAGATTCCCCATATTTTACCTGCCTGAAGGAAAGCAGCTGGAGGAGAGTTTTCTGCTGTACTTCCCGACGTCTCTGGGAGATCTTAGGCATTTCCTTATTCCTGCCTTCCTCTTACTTCTTGCCATTATGAACTTGTTCTCATATTTTCTATTCTCCCTGTTTCTGACAGAAAACACCTCCTCTGCCTCTTGTTCTTCAGGACTGTCAACCACCCTGACATTGGGGAAAGGCATCCGCAGATGGAAGGACGGGCAGGAGATAACAGCTCTCGGGCTGGGATCCCTCCACAGTCACATAAAAGGCTGCTCTCCTATACCGGGCTGCATTTCAGGCTGGGTTTTTACCTCCCTTAGGGCCATGACCTAAGCAAGAGCTCGTGGAAATCCAGGGGAGAGTGGCTGCTCAAGGACCCTGTTTCTAGGATTGCAGCGATGGCTGCAATCTGGACAAAGAAAGGGCTCTGGCACCCTCTGCTCATTGTTCAAACCTTCAGCTGATGTCTTTGGTGCTCGAAAGACTAATGGGACTGATTGTCACTGTGTTCCCATGTATGAAATTGAGGACAGAAACACGCATTTTTAATAATGAAAGGACATCGAGGGGAAGGGCAAAGGAGGTGCTGGGGAGAGAGAGAAAAGTAGTTCATAAGGTCAACGTGATTCATAACAGATCCATAAATCTCTACCATTAACTGGCAATGCTTTTCTCCATCTTTCTTGAAATCTTTCCCCAGGTTTTGGTAATCCCCATCAGCCCCCTGCACATTTACCTCTGGAGGCCAGCCGTCATCCACAGGCCCGTATATCGTTTCCAGACAAAGATTTTCCTCTCTAAGCTTCCTGTTTTCCTTTGGTCTTTCACTAATAGTTAGATATTTTGTATGTCTTTGCTCTCCCATGAATAGCTTTTCTGGTTGCCACCATCCACAGTAAAATACCTGTCATTAACCCCACTTTGAACCCCCATATCATTCTCCTGATAGTTCCTTCCATACTCCCCGTACAAAAAAATTCCTCCTCATTCTCATTTCAGAGACCGTCCTTGAGATATCCTCTCTAATCTCGAGAACAAAATCAAAAGAGAGAGAAGGTAGAACGATTCTGAGAAGTGCTCACTGCAGGGAGTTTTCCTGGAAAGCCCCATTCACCTATTTACGGATGTCGGCTGTCTCAAGGCTGTGTTTGTGCAGTTAGCACCGGGCTCCATGCACCACCTTGTCCTCACAGAAGAAGGCTTCCAAAGCAGCTGAGAGCGCAAGTTAAGAGCATAAAAAGATATTTCTTTGCAGACCTCAGAACTGATTGAAGATTTTACCAGCCTCCAGCATTTCTTTCCTTGCTACCAACAGCTGGGAGCACGCGAGCGCTCCCTAATCAGTTCCACGCGGTCATCCATCTCCTGTCTGCAGTCACTGGCACTTTAAACTAACCTGGCTGATTTTGCCCAAAGTGGATTAGGGAGTGCACATACCATCACTCCTACCTGCAGGGCTGGTAAGAGACAGCTGGGGAAAGTTAATGTCTTCAAGTAGCATCACTTGATCTGGGAGAGGATAAATGTCTGAAACAGTAGCCAAGGGTTATGTCTGGATCCCAGTGCATAATTTATCCACAAATCGGCTTTCTGGAACGAGGCAGGAGCAGGAAAACACCGCTGTTTCCAGGCGGATTGAGCTGAGGTAGAAGAAGGTTGCAACTCCAGAGCTAGATCTGGACAGCGCTTTCTGCTCTTCCTTTCCGCAAGCACCCAATTTAAAATCACATGTCAGTCCCTGCTAGCTGTTCAGATTAGAAGAGACGCATCTGGAAACCACACGTTGCCCTGAAAGCTACCCAAGCTGGCTCTGAAGTTGAAGACGAGGGTGGAAATGTTCTTATCCCAGAGCCAAGGCTGTTGCTGCGCGAGCACAAAAGGCAGTTGGTAGGACATCAGCTTGTGGGAGTTTCCTTAGCTACCGTAAGGAAAAGTTAAATGTCACAGTCTCCACTGGATCAAATCTACAAGAACAGAGATGATTTATGTGAGCTCAGATCTGGGTGTAGCCACTGATCTGAACATGAGGCTGGAATACGGAGCACGCAAGAAAAGTGAGTTTGCAGTTTCTCAGGTAAAACTAGAGAAGTCAAGGCAGCAAGTTTTAAATTATGTTGGGAGATCACAGTCTCCCTGATTGATGATTTCGTCTTCAGCAATGTTTTAACATGTGTAGCTTGCTCATATTACCCAAATTTAACTGAGAAACTGTATATCTGAGGAGAAAAGAGGCACAAGATCTATGAAGCAGCGATTCTGGTCTTACCCTCATTTCAACTTTCTGGTGACACCAGTGTGATCTGGGTAATACCTGATCACAGGGGTGTGAGGTGACAGCCAGCACTCGGCGGCACCAAGGTGGGATTTGCAGGTACACTGACCCACACCTCCCCACGCCTCCACCGCCCAACAGGCAGCATCGCCTAAACCTTGCACCTCGCACTCATTTATCTGCTGGCCAGAAGCAAATCAAAAGAAGACCTTGGTTGAAATGTTATTGGCAGTGTAACAAGATGCTAATGCCACTGCCAGCACTGAGACCTTCAACAGTATTTTTTCCCAGCCTAAAACCCACCCTTTCAAAAACCAGCACCACTTTAAAGAGGCAGAGGGAAGAAAATGGTACTCATTAATCATTCTGCCACGACACTACGGGGTGATTTCTGCTCTACACTTTTTCTCACAATAGTATGCAATTTAATTGCTTTTAAAAAAGCTTTAATGATACAGACCAAAAGCTGATCTTAGCAACATCTTTTCTGCTTCAGTGGAAATAAGGACACAGTTGGTAGTTGACAGAAATGAGCGACTGAACCACTTCAAAAAAGGCAAATATATCTCAAACCTCAGCCAGGCTAACTACGACACTTTCTGCAAAGGTCCAGTAAAACACCTTCTATCTGTTCTGAACCTAAAATGCCTTTTAGCTTTCTGTCTGGCCAACATATATCATTTCAGGGTGTTTTGACCCAGGACCTTCTTGTCTATAAGAACCTCTCTCTGAGGGGCAGGTTTTACAGATGGAAAGAGGATGGAGGCACAGATGCATGGTTAGTAAACTGAAAAGACAAAACGGATGAGGACACTGATGAAGTGCCAGAGAGTCTTTATAAAAATTAAGAGTCATAGACCACCAGGTGTTCAAATAACTGTGGTGTGTATCAGCAGATCCAGCTTTTCAGCAGCACTCAGCAGGCTGGGTGCCGGTTACACAGTGGGCACTTCACTAGGGTTGCCTTAGATGCCAGGAACTCCTCTGAAAAAAAACTTATTATTATGAATGCATGAGATCTGGAGCTGGACTTTTCTGCAGGTCTGACCTAGATCACAAGTGCTTGAAACTGCAAACCTGTATGGATATTGCAGAGAGTTAATAAGACAAGGCAGTGTTCAGACGGGGTATGCAGATTTCTTTTATGAGAAAGTACGTCCTAAATTCAATGAATGACTTCTGTATTTGTGCCACCAGCTATAAAGAACTTGTTTTAGGAGTGATTCAGGTCACTTCTGCTGTTACTACTTGCGATGTGTGTGCACGTACGAAGTAATGAGCGGGCTCTACCTGCTAAAGGGACAAGCCTGTGATGTGCGCTTCTGGAGATGTCTGATGAACACACCGCACACAGATTACTAAGTGCATGCATGCTTTTATATCACTGGACTTTGTGACCGAATTCTCCAATCTCAGAATGCCTTTTTCTCGCTGTGTGGGATTTACCACTTATTGGACAACTTTCCAGCTTCTGAGATGGCAGAGCTGGACAGTCTTGCTTTAACATGCCTTCTCAGGGAGAGCGTTACTGAAAGTCACAAGGATTTCTACCTTTTCTGGATTCAAAGGAATAGTGCCTTTACGTATCATTATCAGGAGAAGCAGAATTTCTGAGCACTGGGGTAGGAAACAGGCTGAAGCAACGGCATCGCAGGAGCGAGAAAGCTGCCCGGTGCTGCAAGTGGAAGTCAGCCCCTTGAGAAAAAAGTTCAGAATCCAGGCTGGAGGCACGAAGAGGATGAAAAATGTTGCTTGTTGGGGAGGAGAGGAGAGAGGAGGAATGCAATTTGTGAATAAAGAGAGAGGCCTCATTCCATGCAGCTTTGCCTCTGGAAAAGCATCTGTGACCGTCTTCTCCCAGCACTGTGACTCTATCCAACCCACACAACATGCTCCGAGTCGTAAGGTTTGCATCCGTTACCGTTCACAGTCTTAGCAGAGCTAAGGCCAGTTTAGAAGAGATTACCTTTGTAAGATGAAAGACCTTGCTTCCTCTAAGAGCTATGCAGGAAAACATTCGATACAGGAATGTACACAGCAAACTTACTGGAAAATATTTACTTGAATGGAAAACATTACTCTGCTTACGTATCAGAGTGCTATGTGGCTTTACGTAGCACCTTAAAAATTCCTCTGGGATCACTTTTCTCAATGGGATGAGTTTCAGCGTTGATGGGGCTGCCTAGGAGGATGTTTTTAATGCAATCTATAGACGTGAGTGATTCATTAGATTTAAGAAAAAAAATCAATAATTCTTTGGGAGTTGCAGGTTACGGACAGGTTTCCCTTTTGAACCAGGATTGCCAGTGAGGGGTTTGACACCACTCTATGCTGCTGTTTTCCAACCCTTGCAGTCTATGACTGAGGAGAACCCAAGACAAAAGCCCCAGACTTGGTGAAACCAGAGAATTTCATTATTGCTCTGGGGTTTATATGGGAGTAGAGAGGTCTGAGGGCCAACGGCCCAACCATGCTCCAAAAGAACAAGAAGCAAAAGCTGCTTTTTAGGTGAACTGATATTTTTAGCTAGAGAGCGAAAACAAAGAAGTGAGGTAAGGTCATAGCGCAGGTCGATAGCAGGAACAGAAATAGAGAACAGATCTCTCTCCTTCCCAGCTGGTGCCCTACTCACAACAAGGCCTCTCCAGCTGGAGCAAAGCCTATCCTAGAAAGTTTGGCCCCATACATGCAAACTTTCTTCCTATGGCTTTTGTTTAATAAATGGGATTCAAGGCTCACTCTTGTGCCATAGCATTACTTTAATGTACATTTATTTTGTATACATTATCTTTCCTTTCAAGCACTTCAATATGTCTGAAAATCAGAGATTAAAAGGGATAACACATTAGACACAGCAACTCCCAAAGAGGCAGCCACGGCGTGAAGAACACCGAATTCCCATATGATGTTATTATATTGCCTTCTTTGCTGCACAATGTTCCAGTAAGTAAGGGGATTATCTGCCTGTCTCCCAATATATAGATGAAGAACAAAAAAAAAAAAAAGAAAAAAGAAAGAATTGCTTTTGTTTCAGCAGTTCTAGTCTATTTGCCCACCAGAAGACAAAATCCTGCCTATTCAAAATACTCTCCTCCTGCAGCATAACCCTCTTTTCCCAAGAAATCCCCTCTGTCTGATCAGAGGGAGAAAGGAGAAGGTAGAGCAACCTAGAAGATGACCCAGATGTTCGTCACCATAACTTACACATGCATGTCCTTTGTAGTGTAGTAAGTCTGTAGGTGGACATTGCCTTTTGGAGCTGGTATGTCTTCCAGGGCTTGTTCCCACACTGGGGGTTTGAGCCCTCCCTTATTGTTTCAAGGAAAGTCAAAGAGGAGAGCATCCCAGAAACTGGAGAGAAGGTTTAGGTCCTGTGGTAGGCATAAAGTTAGATTGTGATGAAGGTATGTGTCTGTGACCGTGAGGAAGCTACAGGCAAACCATTTCTGAGTTTTTCAGATGTTCCCTTGGACACCGGCTATTGAGAGAAAAGCAAAGAGCAAGGTTGTGCCAGCTCTCTTTCTTCAGGAAAGGACTTGCAAAGTAACAAGAAGAGCCTCCATGTTTCTGAAAGCCCACTCATCCAGCTGCAAGGAGTACAGCACAGCTGGAGAGGACACAGCATGAACTCTACAATGTCTACAGTGTCACCTTGTGCCCAAGGCAAACCGTAGTGGCTGGATACCCCAAGGTAGGGAGCAGAGATTGTTTCCCCAAATGTGCCCAGCTCTTCCAGGATCAGGGCCTCTCACCTGATGTGCCATTCAGCCTGGTGTCTGACCTAGCAATTAAGATGTCCTTCCTTGTCTATTAAGTGTGGAAACCCTCTCCCTCTTTACCCCAAACATTAATTTAGAAAGCAAAATGCCAGAGTGACTGCCTCTCTCATGTAATTTTCCCCCCCTTCAGATTCCCTTACTTCCTTTATTTAGTGCCAGCAGAAAACAATATGGTTTCTTTCATTGTCTTCTATTAAGACTTCCAAGCGAGGGGGGAGATTATTACTGTTCCAGCGTGTGACGACATAATAGGCTCCTGTCCCAGAAAACAAAAGTCTTTGCAAGACGATAAAGAGACAAGTCCTACTTATGATGTCACTGAAAAGACAGTAGTAGAAATAAAGAAAGGAAGCGGGGGGGAAAGATAAGAATAAACATCTGTATATTGGGAATAACAATAACATTTGTTCTGCCTTTTATTTCTGAAAGCTGCCTTAAATTGTGCCTTGTACGGAGCAGAAAAGACTTTTGTATGTGTGTGTGTGCACAGATGGGTTTATAACAATAAAAAAATCCATTGAAATGCACAGTTTAGGATTTCCCCCCTCCCTCTCAAAAATAAAAAGATCAAATAATTCTTGACAAAGAAAACTGTTCCGGTTCTATTTTTTCCTGATCTTCTCAAGTTCTGCCCACTTTTTAACTGTGCAGAGCAAAATGTAGGATTCTTTTCAAAAGAGAAACGTGTGTGTTTCTGGAAATATGCTTTAGGTAGTATAATGAATAAGGCATATGAACAGCAGGAATTAGAAATATAGGAACCGATTTGCCTCCAGTGCCGGTACAACTTGGATGTTGGCAGAGTCACTCCTCACTCACAGGCTTTTCCCCAGAGGACAAGGCAGGGAGGGCGCTGGGTTTGGAGCAAGTCACGGACACGGTGCGGGGATCCCTGTCCTAGTGCCCAGCGACTGGATCTGAACAGCAGAGAAATGCCGTGCAGAAGCACGAGCCCGAGTCCCAGCAGCAGCACGGTTGTGTTCACACTGCGAGGTGCTCGAGCTACGGTGCTGCTTGGGCAACGCTCCCGAATCCAGAGCTGGCTCTGACACGGCCACGCCGGGGGCGCCGCACCGCGCTGTGTTTTATACTTGGTTGTACCAATGAATCACGCTACCAGTGGCTTCCACAGGGACATTCTGGATTTATACCAGCATACCTGCGAGCCGCGTTTGTCCCTCTGTTTAGAAAAGAAGGGGGAAAACATCTTGATAGTTTTAACATTAGTTTGAGTTGTATATTAGTTAGCATACGGCTTATTGGCCACGGATCTGCAAAGTGAGATCATGAAGTATTCGCTGTTGTATAAAGAGGGAAACCAAGGCACAACAAGTCTCTAGCAGCGCTGACAGAGCTTGCTCACCGGGTCTGCGGAGATCCTAAAGCAGGAGGCTAGATCAGAGTACGACAAATCACAATCCTGTGCAAGGAGCAACAATATCGCTTCCCAAAACTGCTGTTGTGGGGACTGCTAATAGTTGTTTCTCACGGACTGCCTAAAACCCCAACATAATCAGCCTCATTGCATCAACTGCTCTAATGACTATTTCTTGCTCTTGAAGGCAGCATTGTAACAAAGGTGGGCATTATTTGCTAAATAGAACCAAAGTATGCATTTACATCTGATTTACCTTCTTATAGCACGGTTATTCCTACGACTTGCGTGGTGTTATTAGATCTATATGCATGTGTATTAATAATAACAATTGTACTTACAATTAATTTTAAAGCCCACCATCAGTCTTTCTTAGAATTCAATCTGATGCACAGCCAGAGGGAAGAGATGTGTGCACTGAATTTATTTTAACCCCTTCCTTTTTTGTTTGCCAACATCGGATTGACGGTGAATAATAAACCACCGCGGCTATTGCACTTCCAGGCCAGACCTGAAGAGTTAAATTTGCCATTGCAGGGAGATTGGACATCATCAAAACCTAAAATATCAATAAGTAAACAGAGGAGAACAATGCGCTCCTCCCTCACGTGACTGATGTTACTAGTGGAATTAGGAATTAACTACAAGATTAAAGCCACCATTTTAATTCATCAGACAAAGCTGGTTATCTGCACAGCCATCGTAAGCAGGTGGCCAGCTTGCTAGATACCATGGACACAACGGCCAGTATAATGCAAAGTGGACCGGGAGGTAATAATTCAGCCGATAACCCCTGACACACTTATTCAGTTGCTAATTCGCTCTGCGTGCAGGAGCTGTAACCAGCGTTTAAAGATGTGCTATGATATTTAAAGCCTAATTTATTCTCTTTATTAAAAATGATATCAAACAATATTTCAGTCTCCCTTTTGGTGAAGATTAACTGTTTATGATCCTTGTGTATTACGTGGGGCCATAACCATTATTCACGTCAACTGTTTGGCTGGGGCATCTGAGGCCCTTTAGATTAATCGTTCGGCAGTTATTTGTTAAAGTGGAGGAGGTATCACGGAAGGAAACAGCCTCAGTTCTGAATCAACTTTATGCCAAGTATGAAAAACATTTGTTTGAATTTGATTATTTATAATGACTTTTATATTTTGAAGCTTTTTATCACAGATAGAGATATATTTTCAAATCTGAGTACAGAAGATTTATTGTTAGATTTATTTAACACCCACTTTTCCACAACTGGATTCTTTCTAAAACCATTTACTAGACCACTATCTAAGCAGCTACACTTCCCAGGTGTCCAAATGTTCAGCAACTTGTAAGATGCATCATTGGCGCGAGTAGGTTGCGGATATTGTGGTCAAGCCCCACCATCCGAACCCCCCCACCAAGACCTGGATGAGTCACTGGGCATTAGTGTTTCCAGTTTCCCTGGGGAACGGATTTATTTTTTTCTCCTCTGGACTCTCTGGCACATTTCCTCATGCATCTTTTTCCTTGCACAGAAAGCAAACCTCACTGCTCATCTATTTTAGCCTACAAAGACCAGTGCTGATCCTCCAGGTACTCCACAGGTCCTCTGAACCAGCCCAGTTGAAAGGAATCATGAAAGTCATATCAACATGTGTGGAGTACCACTGTAACGGCTCGGGAATTTCTAGGGAAATAAGGCTATTTCTTTTAGTTGCTAGTAGTTAATGAAAGATCATTATTAAAGCACGTCCCGCCTGTTAAGGAGGTAAAGTTTGAAATAACAAAACTGAATTAATGTAGAAATAGTAATGAACTGCTCTTCTAAAATGCAATGAAGAGAAGCGAATGGACATTATAAAGCAAGGTACCGCTACCTGCAAGGGTAAAACAGAACACAACCTCCCCCAAACTTTCTATGAAATGGAAATAGAGGATTAATGGAACGCTACTGCAATGTGGAGTTGTGAATGGGAAGAGACATTCAGACTCCCATTTAGACACAATCACAGAAGCCGTAAGTGCCTGGGACTCTCTTTGGCTTGATGTTGGGCTACAGGATTACAGAGATCGCTTCTAGCCGCATTTACGATTTGAGGGCGCTACGACAGTTAAACTGCATCGCACATCCCATGCCTCCTTTTCATTCATTTGTATCTCCGGATTTTCTAAATTTTAACCCACAGAGAGTGCTTTGATTTTTTTGTCTGCCATAAAAACCCACCAGCTCCGGAGGGATTCTGCTGGCTTGTCATAAAAGGCACAGATGTTAAGAGCTTCCCGTGAGCGGCAGAGCCAGCTCCACGGGAGCACGCAGCTCCATCCTGCGTCCCTGCAAATCTGGAACAACTCTGCTAACTTCAGCATGCTGCACCGATGCTGGGGGGAGCAAAATTCGGGCCACTGACTGGAAACAGTAGGATAGTATGTGGTTTTTTGCTGTAAAGCTAAGCTGGAAGTGAATGGCTCTTACACCTCCGCACCTCCGTGGAGCTGCATGGATTTATGGCAGCTGAGCGGCTGCGGAGCAACTCTGGTTTCCCTTGGCCTAAAGGAGATCCTAATTCAGAGTCAGGGAAAGCAGGCAAGCAAATGAGCTAGCAAACAAGAGCCCTCTCCATCCTTCATCACTCTCATTGTGCCACCGAGCTTCATTTTCTTCTCAGTCAGAGCAACACGAGTCCAAAATAGTTCAAGAAAGAGCCTGTAACTACATAATACAAAACCTGTGTTAGTGATGGTAAATTTGGATATATAGTGTACCCATTCAGTCCTGTTATTTAGGCCCCCTTTCTCATTTTGTCATCTCAGTTGTATGCATGTAGCTACCTGGACCCCCAAAGTTACTTGCACGCCCATTTTAGGTGCCCCTTTGCACAGGCAAGTCACCCAGAAAAATAGCCCCCTCGCTCCTGGTGCTGCAGAAGTGACTAAACAAAAGCAGTTGCTCATCTCATGCAAGGAGAAATTTGATGCTGGGAACACCAGGAGATTCAGTTTGACACCAGGAGAATAAAATAGGACCCTCCTGCTCTGCACCTCTAAAGAATGGAGGGATTGAGCTGGAGCTCCTGGGACAAAGGGGCTGTGGTTAAAGCACTGGAGCTGGGGATTTGGTCCTAGGTCTTTCCTGGACTCTGTGCTTCCGCTCCGCATCTATGAAATGGGGACAACTGCACTTTCCTGCGAGTACGACAGCTTATCTTGGAAAGCGACTGAGATAAATAGATTAAAACTGTGCTGGTAGAGAGCCATGGAGAAGAGGGTCATGCGACAGCCTATTCAGACAGTTCCTATTATTAATATGTAAAGCTGTCATACTTCATAAGATCACATCCAATGTAATCAAGAGGATTTAGTTCACTAATATAGCAGCAGTCACACTAGATAAGATTGCTTATAGGGATAAGAGTGTACATTTGTCGCTCCATTTTAATTAAAAAAAACCTTAATAAAAGGTTGTAATGATAAACTGATAAGCAATTGCGTTCTCCCCTTCTCCCAGTAGGTTACTACACAAAACTCATATTGCAATTAGAAACCTCCCATAAGACACCGTAGGACGTATATCAATGTTGGCTCAGCAGCAGAGAGTTACTGGTCACCCCACTTTGTATGTTCAATTGCTGCTAACTAGATTCTTTTCCCCCCACCTTGATTCACAAATTATTTTGCCAGACAGGGAACAACCCAGAGCGAATTTATTTAACACATCCTGGTGTTATGACTAAGTGGGAAGAAAATCCTCTCTCCGAAGAAAACTAATTGAAAATGTAAGTAATTCCAGCAAGACAGCCCTGCTGCATGCTCTCCCTCAAAAAGTAGAGGCTTGCTCAGTGGTAGCACTGCTAAACATTCCCCCCTGTTAGCTGAGGTGTTAAAGCACATCTCTTCCCCTTTTCGGGAGATGAATTATAAAATGGTGTGATCCAGAGCTCCAGCCTGGTTGGATGAGAGGTGCATGTCGATTTATACAACTGAGCATATATGTTCCTGTAGCAGCGTGAAGAGGCATGCTGCTATTGAAATTTCAGATCATTTTGCAGCTGCAAACTGTAATAGCAGTAATAATAAACCAGAAGCTGTGCTATCCATTAAAAAGAACCCCAGACACTCTAGCACGTTTGTTTTGCCTCTGATTTTAAACATTCAGCACCAGCTGAACTTCTTGTTCACGACTCATTAAAAATGTTCTGCATCTTTTCATACACACAGGCTACTGTGTGTACCCAGAGATAAGTGCACAAAATGGGAGGAGTGACAAAAGCTGAGCTCTCCCCTCGGTTAGGTGACTGCCTTAGTGTGAGGTTAGGTGGTTCTCTCCACCTTGCAGAGCCTCGGCGGCTCAGAGGGCAGGATGGAGGTGCTGGTGCCTTACACGCCTCTGTCAGGCAGACGCTCTTCTACTGATACAAATCTGGAAACTTTAGAGATGAGATGTCTTGGGTATAACCAGGCACAGAAGCTGGCTGATCGTGTGCACGTGTCCTGCTGAAACGCAGCTGCGCATCGCTACTCGGACGCAGCGCCAGTCCGAGCCGCAGCAGACGGACAGCCTCTGAGTCCAGTGCAGGAGGCTCTGGGCTCCTGTACGGGCAAGAGATGTCGACACTCAGAAGTCCTGAAACTCTGTCTGCTGTCTCAGACAGCAGAATTTGTTACAGGTCGCAAGTGCTGGTGTGTTAGACGCAAGCTGAAACTTCTGCCTGAAAGAGTCTCCCCGCGCCGCGTGTGCTGTGGGTTAAGGCGGCTGTGCCCAAAGCGAAGCCCAAGCAACCTCCGCTGCTCCTCCCCAGCAGAGAGGGCGGCTCCTGCCTTTACCATGTCATGGTTCTGCAGCTTTATTGGAAGGATTTCTCTGTCTCACGACATCTCACGAGTATTTAACTTCATTACCCAGACTGTGGAGGAAGAGCAAGATCTGCACGATGGTTGCGCGGCGAGCCTGCATGCTTTGTAAAGGTCCGTGGGAAAAGAAAGGTTTTGCTCTAGGTTTTTCAGGAAACCTTGTTCTAGAAGCAGGCATCGGAAACCGTCTCTCCCGAGTCCCTGCGGAATGTCTAGACTCCGTTAATAAGGGCAGTAAGAGAGAACCACGCTGCTACTTTTGCAATTTAAAAATCCATTTGCACGTTTCAGCAGTGACAAACTGGGAAGGAGCCCGGGGCGAGCGGCAGCCAAACCCCAGCCACGGCGCGCTGCAACGGTCCAGCGGGTGGTTCCAGCACTCGCGCTGTTCTCGGTGCCGTTTTCTGCAATGCTGGGCAATTAGCTGGGTATGGTCAACCAAAAAGCTACCCTGGGTTTTGTGAACCTGAGAAGAGCACTATATCCCTGTAAGAGGATAGAAACATTTATTTATCAATAATATTTTCTTGGTTAGCTTTTTTTTTTTTTTGAATTGTGCCAAATTAACACAATAATGGCAATGTTGATTTTTTTTATCTCTACTTTTCAGTGAATATGAATGCTCAACTCTGGCAGGGCTTAACTTTGTGTATGAAGAGGGAAAAAAAAATCCTGGTAAATATGTTGTTACTGATTTAAAAATCTATTTGTTCAGTAATTTCTGCTGGAGCCATCATTATCTTGCCAAAGCAGCTGTTGGAATATTAACTAGACACAGCAGTAACAAGTGGAATATAATTAGCACTCCTTGTTCCAGTGAATTTTCAGTTTTAACTAGGAACAATTTGCAATGAATCTCTGCGCTGTTGTAATTAACTTAACTAATGCACCACACACACACCGACGACTGTACGGAGTACTGTAGGAAATCACCGAGGGTGCTGCGGGTGGGGCAAAGCTATTGCCTAATTCTGGCCAGCTACTGTATACCAAGGATATCCCTCCTTGCTTTGCAGTGCGTTGTCTGCAATTAAAGACCGGCAGCACGTATTTGTGAAGCCATAAAAATGAAACTACAAAGGGATAGTAATGCCTCACACTTGGTTTTTTGGGTGTATTTTTGCAGCATGTGCTTTTAATATACAAATTGTTTCCCAAGCATTGAGACTAAAGTGGTGAGGGCAGAAACACACGCATAAAAGTGAGCTTTCCCAAGAAAAGCTGCTCCAGAAGCCCCATCCTCCACAGCCACGTGTACCATTAACTTTTACTGCCTCAGGTAGCTCCTTGCAGCCACTGGCATAAGGCAGAGCAGCCAGAGAGGCTGCTGTTAATTAAACGAATCACTGTCGCTGCTCTGGTATCCACCAACACGCCGGTCACAGCACGCTCTGGGGCTTACCTCCCCTCTTTACCAACGCGTTTCTTTCAGCCCCATCTCCCTCTGACTTGTTTTTAGTCTGGAGGTTGGCATGAAACCATGGTCCTACAATATTTCTGTAATGGGAAAATTCTTCACGGGGCTCTGTCAGCCCCAGGGCCTCACTGGACCAAACCCTTGCCTACATCAGTCAGGGTTTAACTCCCGTGCACTGCATCCAAGCACGTTCTCCAGACAAGGCAAACCAGAGACTACGTCTACCATCATCTTCAAACTACATGAGCTTGTCACGCCTTCCTTGCCAAAGCAAAACTCTCAGGGAAATAGCAGCAAACACAGACAGAAGTTGTTTCTGAGCTGTCCTTGTCTTGTAACCTTTGGAAGCTTCGCAGTTGTTTAAGTTCGTCCCAAGTACTGAGATATCGTTAAATACTTGGGGGTCTTTGGGGAGAGAGATAAAGCTGCAGGCTTGCCATTTCCTCTCTTACCCTTGTCTCCCAGAAAGTCCGATCTTGCTGGTGGGGGAAACCTGTCCCTAGGTAACTTCATCCGCGGTGGAGACTTCAGCACAAGGTGTCTCCACTGAGCGGGCCTACGCTACGTACAAGGAGAAGAACAGCGCCAACGTTAATTCCACCTGAAAACACTTTTATTTGCCCTCTCTGTGGTCAAGTTTGCGATCAACTATAATATGGTTGAGTGACCATCCTCCTGCATGTGTGTATATGCGACGCTAAAAGTACAGTTAGGGCCAATTCATTGCTGAAGATGATCAAGATTTTCTTGCAAAGTATCATTACGCAATACTTTTTAGACTTCAGCTCCTGGGAAGGTGCTATGGGAGAGTCTCGGCTTTTCAGCTTTATTAAAAAAGGGTAAGTTGCTCCCTAGCCCTCACAAACTATTCCAAAAACTGCCCCTATGGCTCAAACCAAACAAAAGAAGCTCAAAACATCTGGAATTTTTCAGGTTGGAGTCTAAGACTACTTTTTGGAGCCTGTGGCATGAGTTGCAGCTTCACTCAAGATTTTGAAAACAGGGGTGTAGGCAACGCTGCCATCCTAAGATCCAAGTGCAAACCCCTGGGAACCCAGGCTCTGCAGGGAAGCTGCTGTCTCCTGCCTGCAAAAGCATCTCCCTCAGGGAGGCAGAGCCACAGCACCCCAGAGCCATGGGCTGGCCACCGCGAGCGCGGGGGGGGCAGCCAAGGTCATCAGACTGTAGGCACTGCTGGGGTGAGACCGGTGCTATATAGTCAACCAAAATAACCATCACCCCCTGGGCCTTACATTAGTTTTTCTCTCTTTTTGCCCAAAACTAGGTGCTGTACCGGGCACAAATGGCTGGGCACGGTGTGGTGGTGGGACTGAGTCTTCCTGCGTTGACGTCCATGAGACAGAGCCCTAGGTAAAGTACCCATAAGGCTCACAGGTGGCTGTTGCTGCTTCCTCGTCCTTGTACTCCGAAAGAAATATTAAGAAGTTGTATTTTGAACTGTTTTACAGAATGAAACCCTGAAGATTGCTGTTCTCCTGGACCGCGTCAGTGGGAGAATCAGCGCTTCAACACTGTCAGCTCTGGCTCTGCTGACCAGGGCTGAATCAGTCCTGCATCTGCTTCTGTGGGAGACGGCACGTAAATTAAAGGTGCTAAAACGTCTCCTGTATGGCCTTTTCTAGAGGCAATAGTCTTTTCCAAAAGTCAGTTCTGAATGAAGAATATTCACAATATTTCAGTTTCTAAATTTTTCACCCCAAAGTCTCATTTTCCTCTGAACCCCTTTTTGCTTGAAGAGCAAAGGGAGAGGGAGGGATGGGAAGGGAAAAGCGGAAATATTTTTGAATAAATTTTTAAAGTTTTTTTCCTGAAATTTAATGTACAAATAACTCATTTTCTGTTAATTCTAGCCCACATGTTTTTCCCTGGATAACTTTATTATTATTATTATTATTATTATTATTATTATTATTATTATTATTATTATTATTATTATGGCACATTTGTCCTCCCTCTAAATGTGTTATCAGTGATCAGGAGCTTCGTTACTTTTAGTCTCTATAACTGATCTCATAACAAGTCTCCTGAAATAAGGACCAGTGTGCGTGCGTAGGACTTTTGAATCAGGACAAAAACCGGATCAGATTTGAAGAGTCACATTGATCTAGCAATTTTTCTGTAAACATTAGTGTGCTAGGAAGAGGAAATAAATTTTACAACCTTAACAGCATAAAAATAAAACAGAAATAGAAAAATAAAAGAAATAAAATAGGAAGCCTGCTATTTTTACAAGCAATCGGAGTGCTACAAATAGTAAGCCAAGCTGATACTTAGTCACCAATATGGAGAAAAAAGATTAAAAAGAAGTGAGAAATGGGGTGGGGACTGTGAAGAGCCGCTTTCACTTCTATAAATATTCTCTCTTGCCCGTGTTTCTGCAACAGAAGGAACTCGGGAGATGGTCCATCTTTTGGACACCTTCATCGCAGCCTTGCAGACAGGAAGGTATGTGCTGACGTGCTCTGTCAAAGCCTCCTGCATCCCATGAAAGATGAGCCAGGCAAGCGGTAGCTCAATGGACGTCACAGCCTCTTTAAATCAGGTGTAAGCTTCCAAAACCCAAAGAAAAATCCCGCAACCTAAAACTACGCCGAGCAAAAAGCCCTTTGTCGTCGCAAGAGGCAACATCACAGAAGGTGGCAGAGGGAAAATTTATTAAGTCATGCTGTTGCAAAACGCAATTCTTGACATCTAACTCCTGAAACGCAAGTGAGGTGGGCTCCTCTCACGCTCTTTAAAAAGCATCACTTCATGCTTTCTTGTCTTTTTCCATTAAGATCCCACACGCGTGGCTATTCATCCCCTCAGCACACAGGAGCCAGATTGTTTGCCGAAGTGATAGATGAAAAATTCATTCTGTTTTGAGGATGTTTAAACATTCAAAGCAGGAGTGTAACTGGCTGCTGGGTAGGCAGCTTAGCAGTTGCTCTCCAGCTCAGAGTCTCTAAGGTTCAGGCTGCAAATTCCAAACCCGACTCGTGGTCAAATAAAATCATCAGAAATTTGACTCAGGTTATTGTTTTTTTCTCACTTTGTATTTAGGAAGGATTTTTCGGTTTATAGAACCATCCACACTGTACCATTTTACAATATATTCTCCTGAACTTGACCAGGGCTGTTGTGCATAAAGTAGTGAAAATCTCGGAGTCCAAAGGGAAACATCTCTCTGTGTTTGTGTGTGTGTGTGTGTACACATACATATATTATTTTGAAAAATGAATTGACAGACAACCCTGTGAGATCATGTTTGCAGGCTGAATTTCCTACTCTATTTTTTTCTACAAGACTAAATCAAGACATTCATGCTACGGAGGCAAAAGATTTGAATATCTAACCCTTCCCCACCCAGTACGTGCTTGCACACACACAAAGCCAAGGCAGAAAATCTCATTGCTTTCTCAGCCGATACATATTCCACCCCTGCAAAAATGGTGTAATCTGTTTTCCCTGTAACTGGATCTTCATGATGTCAGGGATGCTGATGGCAGTGTCAAGAAATCAGCTGAGCCTCTGATAATGGTATTTGCACATTTGACTTCTTTATTCTTCCTGCTTTATGATTTAAAATCCACAGTTTAATCTGCACCCACCATCTCACATGCGGACTGTAAAACACCCACATATCCTGACACAGAAACAGCAAATGCTCTTCCCTATTGTCAGCCATTGCTGTCCGAGGCCAAAAGAAAGAGGTCAACCATAATAATAAGGTCAACCATCACCATGGTATCTGAGCACCATTTGATTTAAAGAATGCTCTAAGAGTCTATGGAAAACGTAGAGGCAGCAAAGGAAAAGCACTCAGAGTAACTTCAGAAATAATTGCAATGCAATTAAGATGTGCCACCAAAATGAATATTTCAGATCAGAGTTCATCTGTGGAGAGGTTGCTAGTATTACAAAAGTTAGAGACATTTAGGCTTGATTAGGCTCTCGCATGCAACTCAGCAGCCAAACACACAAAAATCAATGGATTTGTATCAGTAAAAATCCTCTCTGACAGGAAAACCTTGCTTAAAAGGACGTAACCGTACCCATCAGCAAAGCCTTTGACATTAATGGGTGGCCAGCACCGCTCAGGATCAAGCTCTGAGGCTGAAATACTGCGGGACCAAGGGAAGGGAAGGAGAAGAGGGAAGATGGAGCTGCTACGCTTTTGGAACAGGCTTTTCACAACTGTCTCCGCATCTGCAACAGGCAACACCTTCAGCTTAGTTCCTTCAAGGTTCACCATTTAAATGCACGTGGGAAACGGCACTGAGAAAGACGGGTGCCATTCCTTTTGTTACCCACGTCTCGTTTACAAGGGTCTTTGTTGTCACGCTAACAGAGCAAGCGCAGAAGGGCTGTGATCCCAGGGTGCACCCACCGCAGGGGCCAGTACCAGAGGAAAAGGCAAGGATCTTTCTAGCAGGCAATGCACAGGTTAAGCTGCCTAACCCCATCGGGGAGCAGTTGGTGTATGCCTTGTAAAATGATGGTATTTCTGCTAAAAAAGAAAGGAAAAAGGGAAGGCCCTTGATCCATCCCCCTACGGCTGCTGCCTGTCTAAAGCCTCTTTCAACCCCGAGCATCTTCTCCCCACCCAGCACGGAGCAGGGATGGGCTCTGCTTTCGCGAACAAGCAGCCAGCTGGGCTTAAGGACAGGTTGAAAAAGAAAATGAAGCATGTTTTGCTTAAACCCTTAATGATTGAATGTTTGGGTGAAGGGGATCAATCCTGGCAGCGCTGGCAGCCCAGTGGGTCCGATCCCAAAAAGCACTGAAGGATTATGAGCGCAAGTTAAAAACCCCAAAATCTCTTTGGAGGAGCACGGAGGAGCAGCTTTCGGAGGCTGCTTTTCCCAGAACCGCGCCGCAACTCTCAGCAGCAGGATTGTTGTGAGGAAAGACGTGGCTGTTTATCTACTAGAGGCAAGGATTTATTTTCTAGAGGGCAAGTGCACCTCTAGGGACGACTGTTTTGGTCATTAACACAGGTTTAGCAGGCACCATTATATGTCGAGCTTTGCTGGTATGAAGCTGTAAATATGTTTAAAATTCGCATGATTGAGAATCAGGGACGACGCTCCCCCAGCCAGGCAGTGGTCCAAGCTGAAGGCAAATAGGAGCACGGGGCAGCTTTGTTGCCTTTTTATGATCCCCACCATACAGTAGCCTCTGATGTTTATTATGAAATATTATGATTTAAGTGACTACGGTAGTTCATGAAAAATGACCCCTGTAAATGCCGCCTGGGAAACTAGATTCAGTAAATTAGCACATTCCTTAACATGATCCTCCTAGCTGTATATTGTATGTTAACTTAAATGTGCCTAAATGGACAGTTCAGTAGCCTATACATAAAATCTTTAAATTATTATCCTATTAAGGACTATTATTGGAGTGGTTTAGTCTTGTGCTGTATCATTTATGCAAATGAGAGAAAAACTGAAGTTACTGTTACTTTTAGACAAAGTGCAAATAAGCTTTTCATTGCATATTAATGAATTGCTAATACCAGGGCTCTTCTGCACCCATCTTTATGCAGATTATAGTAATGGTGTTTGCACAGTTGTATAATTTGAACTTTTTCATTTTGAAGCACCTACACTAAGATTTAAAAACAAAACCAAACCCCATACCCTGCAAGTTAAAACAAATCAAATACTCTTCCTACAGAAACACAGAACTGAAGCTGCAGACTTGGTGAACACGTTCAGCTGACTGTATTTTGTGTTAAATATATCAAAACAATTTTTGAGTTCAGTGTAAAATTTAGCAGATCCAAATTGCAGTTCAAGAAAGCATTTAAGAACAGACTGAAACCCATCCATATCTGAGATGATTCTTAATTTTAAGCACATTTAAATCCCACTGATTGCAGTGATATGCTGACGTATGTTTTGGTGCCTCTCTGAAGGAAATACTTTCTTGATTCAGGACTTTGGAGAATACACCTCATCTCTGGACTCAATCCTTACTCTTAACTCACACAAGCAACGCCTATGACGAGATCCTTACGTCTGTGCAAATTCCTCAGGTATCAGAGTCAAAACTGCAAACAAAAGTGTAAATGCTCACTGGCTCTAATGGGCAGAATATCAGGTCCACAGGGAGAAATAGAGATGATAAATGTGATCAGTAATGACGGTAACTTGTTAAGTTATAGCTTTATTGCAAATGAGGAACTGCTTCCAGCTGTAAGAAAGGTAGGAAGAAATACATATATGCTATTCCAGAGAAGTAATAACGCACTTTTATGTAGCTTCAGCAAATTTGATTCCAGAAGAGAATCAACGAAAGTGCCTGATGGATCTTAATTTTTTAGATTTGCTTGTTCTATTTTACTGCTACCTGATCTAATAGCTACACAGTCACTAATAAAAGTTATCCTCATAAAACCATCCAGTTCATATTTACAACACTGCATTTGAATAAATATTAGAAAAAGAGATTCATGCAGGAAGCAAGCATCTCTTTTGGAAACACTTTTTAGTGCAAGACGAAGGGAGGAAGGACTGGCCGAAGCACACCTCTCTTCCCGCCAGCTAGTCCCCTGAGAAAAAGGTGGATTTGCAGAGGGCTGGCTCTGCTGAATCCAGATTTAGTGACAGCAGCAACACAGCCGACAGCACTGGGCGGGGGTTTGGGTTCGGTTTCTGGTTCTGTCACCAACCCGACAGGCAGGCTGGTGGCACACTGGTTGTTTTCCTTCCTCTGTTGAAGGAGACAGCAATATTTGACGGCAATCCTTTGTGAAATTCTGTTGTTTCCACAGAGGGGAAGCACTGCATTCAGACAGGAGTACCACATAAGTTTTGTTGGGTTTTTTTAAAGGCAATTTACATTTGTGGTTACAAGGAAGAAAAAGTCTGAATTTTCAAGAGCTCCCATCTTCCAGGGACTCATACGGAAACAAGCAGTCCTTTCTTTGGCAGCCCCCAACCTAAATACAGCTTATTGGGTTTGAAAGGGTAGATTCTGGCTACAAAACTATCTAAGGACCTTAACAGCAAAAGTACGTGGCTTTCTGTTACCACCATTCATGTTTACATCATCCTGAGGCTGACAAAGTACCAAAAGCAAGCACAATTCAGCCAGGGGAGGGAGGTGAGGTGCCTGGAGCTCCATCACCAGCTTCTGTGTCTGCCTGCTTCACCTCAAATCCTCAGACGTTTGTATTTACCCTAGATCATCACAACCGCTTCACAGCCATTACCAGCTATTCAGTAAATAACACGTATGCTGTCTAAATGCATAACATACAAATGCTCAAATACATAATTAATGCAGGTTTACCCTTGAGAGCTGTTGTTGGTCTCCTAGGTAAGTAATAGGTCTTTTATTGTTTAGACTTAAAGATCTCCTGAGCCTCTTTTAAGCACGTGCTTTGAGCAGCTAAGAGAAAAAAAAAAAAAAATTGTGCACAAGAAATCTATAGGTGACTCCACTGCCAAGAAACCAAAACTACTATCCTGTTCTGCTTCGAAGAAGACCGAAGAGCAAAACTGTCCGCTTCTCCTCTTGCAGAAGACAAGAATGCGAGTGAAGGATGAAGGTGCAGGTCTGACCTTACCTTGAAAAGGACCCCGTCCAGCTGCTGCCCTCCCACGAGCTAGCTGGGAGCTTGCAGAAGGGCTTACAAACAGCCCTGCAAGCAGGGAGAGGACTCTTGGGGTCCAGAGACCACTGAGCATGAAAGGAAGCTGACTTTGAACCAACAGCTTAGAGGTGAAAGGGCATTTATATTTCTTCGCTAATTCTTAGGAGCGTTCAAGACCCTCGCCATCCTGATCTGGAAGGATTACAGCATAAAATTCCTCTGTGGCATCTGGTCAAACCATTTCTAAACAGCTCTGTGAAGCTGTGGTGACCTTCTCCAGCCAGGCTGGGCAACCACGTTCGACAGGAGATCATGAAGTGAATTCAAGCAACGGCATGCTCATGAACAGTTCCTTAACACAATCCTAAAAACTCCACACAGGTGCTCCTGGTATTCCATAAAAACCATTACTGACATCCTACCAGTTTGCACGTGTTCAACATTTTTATTTCTTACATGCATAAAAAGTTAACATCCCTTATTTTTGATAGCACAAGAGGCGGGGCAGAGCCCGCACCGGCGCAGAGGCAGCATCCCACCACGGCTGTGCACGTTCACGCTTCACGGTGCCTGCAGGTGACATTCTCCTTTGCGTGGTGCTGACATTTATCAATGCTCAAGCTGCTTTAGGACCCTCTTTCTTTTCTTTAAAGGAACAGATTATATCTAAGCCTGCCTTAACGCACCTTAGGTAGACCTGTGCAGGGACAAGTGTGTGCGCGCGGACGCCAACTGTGGGGTTTCAGTGTGGCCCAGGGGATTTAGACCCTCAACTCATATTCGTTTCAACCTCTGCTGAAGGCTGCAACCATAATTTGGGAACAGTGTTTGTAAACACGGGCATGCAGGGTAGATTCCAGCTCTCGCCATAGCCTTGTACAATAATTACCATTAGTATTAATGAATTTATGAGAGAATATCAATGGGGAATACACCTCAATGTATTTAATTCAGAAACATAATATGAACGGCAATACTGCGTACAAACACCTGACACAAATGGAATTCAGGCCCTTACTACACTATAACAATTTTGCGGAGGTCAATAACTGTTTTCAGATACAGGCAGCATTTGTTTTTGCATTTCCTTTTATAAAGGATCAAATTAAATTTGCACTGTTACTTCATTTGGGCTCCCCTCCTTTTATGTTTAAAACACATTATTATAGACTTACTTTATGGGTAAAGTAACTAAGAACAATACAAGCATCATAATGAAAAAGATGTGCAGCCTTTTACACTGCATAATAAATGTGTGTCCGTATCAATGTAAAACATACAAATGGCAATAATTTAACACTGAATATTTTTCTGCCTTTAATTAAAATAAACTAATAAAGATTTCAGAGATGCATTTGCTTTAATAGAATGCAGAGTTATAATTGGTGACCTATTTTAAGCAATTTAATTTCCCATGACCTGTTTTCCACATTAACATAGTAATAGAAGAATGTTTATTGTGTTTTGGA
Source organism: Sagittarius serpentarius (assembly GCA_034782735.1). Classification (NCBI taxonomy): domain Eukaryota; kingdom Metazoa; phylum Chordata; class Aves; order Accipitriformes; family Sagittariidae; genus Sagittarius; species Sagittarius serpentarius. The sequence continues at coordinate 29,565,744 of JAVKLA010000010.1, forward strand.
ATATAAGTTTCTCCTTCAAAGATGTCATATGCCTTTGTGATTTGATTTAAAGGTGTGTTCTTTTATTAAAATGTTCATATAAAGAGCTTGTAAATTATGTAAATGTTTCTTTTTATGGCATTTAATGAGCCTAGAATTTTAAATCAAAGCACAATCAAACAAAATAAACAAGGACATCGTGAAGATTCAGAAGATGACTTTAAAAAAAGCATATCAGCTAGGTAGTACCAAAATCATTTGAATCCCCTTTTTCTTATAGCATTCACGAGAATACTTTCCCTAACGATTTTATTACATTCGTGTGTTTGTCTATACACATAAACACACCCATACACAAAATTATGTATTTTACACACACAAGCTCAATCTGCAGCTGTTTAGAGATGGCTCTTTCTGGAATCTCATTAAACTCTTGTGGCACTGTGTGCCAAGGGCTGATTAGGTCTTACTTAAAAAAAAAAAAAAAAAAAAAAAGAGATATTCCCTTGTACGATTTTGAGGCACCTGAATTATTCACAAGTTGCAGAGGGGGGCCATTTCCCGGGCCTGCCGCTTCCGCACCGGCGCGCTGAATGCCGCTAAGAGCAAGTTCAATCTACTCTTACAACAGAGCCCAAATCCAACAGTTGGGGCTGAGTTTTAAATATTAAATTCTCACCGTTAAAGAATGATGCATGGATGACTTGTGGATGGTAGTCTCATGGATTTGGTGAAAAAAATACCAGTTGGGGGGTTTTTTTGTTAATTGATTTTAGCGAGCATTTTACTGTTCTCCTGCTCCTTATTCAGTTTGAGGGCAAACTGCCTGATAAAATGGTAGACTGAAATCCTTCAGACTGCCACAGCAGAGGACAGGGGAGCTCACAGGGGTGAAGGTGCTGCAGGGACCTGGGAAATCCGCTGTGTCCCTCCTGTGTAGGGCAGCTGAGAACTCCATCCAGGTAACGGGCCCAGCATCAGCATCATGCAAAGATGTGTCCCTGCACATGTTACACTAGAAGTAATCTTGCTCTTCATGATGGGATTATGGAGTAATGATTTACAAGGCTTCAGAAGACCTCCAGCTTGTACGAGGCAGGGTGGGGGAAGACACAAGATTAAGGCCAAAGTATTTTATAAAAACAGGAAAAAACATATTGCCTTCTCAAATACAACATAGTTGGGAGTGCATTTCTAAGTCATAGGGAGTAGTGGAATTGTTTCAAGGCCTTACACCGGGTTAATGAAATATGTCACCTCTGTATAGAAATAGTCCTAATGTTTGTTATTTTAATTACTTTATCACGTTGAAAAGTTGTAGTTCAACCTCCTTTTCAGGGAAACCAAGCCACCCCCCAAGTCTTCCTATAGTTCAATAGGCTTGCTCATTATAAACGCATACAAATGCATCTATATACGTTTGTGTACATCTTACTGCTTATATACATTCCCATAACTATGCACACACTACGCCACAGGTCTGTGTATGCACGCAAAATGTATGATAGCTCAGTCACGGTCATGGCTCGTATAAAGTCTCATTCACTCTCCACAGGACTCCATCATCTGAAAAGGTAGGTGAGAGGAAAAAACCCTCCACAGAACAGACTCTTTAACATACCACGGGTGCATGTGGCCTGCCGAAAATCTCTCCCACGCCGCGCCCTCTAGACCATCTCCAAATCACTTGTGAAATGTTCGGGACAGCAAAGGCGCATGTTTAACAAGAGGAAACTCTCGTCACGGCGTTCGTGCCTCCGTAAATATGCAGAGGAGCTGAGTGAGTTTAACAGGGGGGTCAACTGCTTGACTAGATCTCTCGGTGATGAGCAGGACATCAACACCTAGACGGATGACAGCCTCCTCCTCCAGCTCGTCTCAGTTTCGTTAGGGCTCAGACAGCCGCGTGGCATTATTTTAGCAGTGCATCCCCACAGCAGAAGAGATGCTCTCTCACAGCTCGTTATAGCCCCATCTGTTAAGAATTTACAGCTAATGTATCTTATAACATGGGTTTTTATAGGTAAGAAAGAAGCATTTGGCCTGGTTAGGAGATCTCTGTGAGGCTCTGTTCGTGATTTTGCTGCCTAACACATTTGATTTAGTATTTTGGGGAACCGGTATTAAAAATATCAATGATTCATCCATCATTGATAAACATACTGAGATGTTCAATAAACATGCTTCAGCAGCAATAACTATCTGTATGTATAGCAGATAGATGAATATGTCTCCTACATGTGTTTCAAGCACTATTCCCGCAGAAGAGTCCAAGCTGCAAGGTATTTTACACTCAAATCCAAGTTTTGTACTCTTGACAATTTAAAACACGCGATCTATGAAAGCGCAGGGACTGAGGGTTGATGGAATTGGGGTGCCCAGCTGGACCCCTCGGCCAGCTGCCTCTGTCCCAGCTCCTGGAAGCATTGGGAAGAAAAGGTCAAATCCCCCACTATAAGAAATTTACAGCCTATTTCTGTTACATTATTTGCCCTTTACAGCCTTATTAAAGCATCAAACAGCTGAAGGCTCTGCCAGAAAGACTCAGAGGGAATGAATGAGATGGCTTTGGGTGGAGAAAGCAAGACCAAATCAGTTTTTGTCTCTGAAGACTAAAGCTAACCAAGTTCTGATTTACACCTGCCTATTGAGTTCAAGTCCTCCATCCATCCGGATCCCTAAACCACCCGCCGTCTCAGGGCTAGATGCAGCCCTTAACCTCAGACTGGCAAACAGCCCACCCGACGAGCACGCTCGGGAAGGAGCCGTGATGGTTTGTCCCATGTGCCTCACTGATGAGATGCAGCGTGTCTTCCCCACTCCAGCCGCCCCAGCAACCCTTGTCAGGGAGCAGGAGAAATTGGGGGAAAAAAACCACTAAAACAGACAATAAAGAGAACACTTCAGAAACCAATCCATTGGGGATCTTTTAAAAGCATTGATTTCTGGGCTTCAAGAGAGGAAAAGGAAGAGAAAAATGTTTCAAGAGAAAAATAACAGCCCCCAAACCACAGACTTCAAGCTGCCTAAATTTCCTGTTGCCTTGAGGAGCAGCAGTCCGGGCTCGCTGTGGTTTAACGCCTGTACTGCTGGATTCGACCCCAACGTGTGCTTGACAAGGACACCGCTCCAATACAAAACCACACGCCTTTCTGCCATCACATTTTCAGGGTCAAAAGGCCCAACGCTGCTCTCACATCCCTTCCAACCCCAGGGCAATTCGACTGGCTTCAGTCAAGCACCCACTGATAGAAACAGACCCGCGTGGAAGCAAAAACCAGGCCCTCCGTTTCCTTTTTATTTTATTTTTAAAGGCTCTGAACTGAAAGTGGGAGGAGAGGAGTATCTGAAGATCTCCGTGTGTCTTCTTTATTCCAGGGGTAACAGGGAAAAGCACTTTGCTGCTCCGAGGGTGCACAGTCAGTGATCTGAACGGCGCGTTGTGTAACGCTGCCGAATAAATGACAGACAGCCGGGATTTACAAGGCGAACCGAGCACATCAAAGTACCCCGGTGACGACATGAACCACGCGAACGCAGCTTGAGTGTGCTTGCTGTTGCTCCAGCATCTCAAAAGGCGTCCTCGTGCCAGCCTGCCTCTCTTTAATCTATGCAATCAGTTCATCTCACCCTCCAACTCTCCCCCACCAAAAGGCTGATGCTTTTCTGGTTGTCTTCTTCCCTTTGGGTACCTACTCATCCAATACCCTACACCGTCATCAACCTCTCAGATTGCCTGTTCCTCCTTCAGTCTAGCCCTGTTCTTGCTCCTCTGCTCCTCCTTCAGTCCAGAAGGAAAAATACTGCTGAAATAAATCATATTGGGTCTTATTTAGGAAAAAAAAAATTACTTCTGCGGTTACCAGCCTGGAATATCCACGTAGCTCTGCCTTGACCTTATGCGCCTTTGGTTAAAGGGATGTTCCATTATTAATCTAGCTTAGAGCTGGATTAACTTTTACAGATACAAAAATGCCCACAAGCCAAGTAAGGTGATATATTTTTGGCTGGTTAGGACTGGCAGGCTGCCGGGCAGGGTTAGCAAGCATCTAGAGCTTATGAGAGATGCTTTTAGATATAAATCCTGATGAAAAAAAACCCAACCAAAGAACCCTAAAATAAATTACGTAAGCAAGTAACAGCCAGCAGGTCACGCAAGACAGTGAACGTCCTCCAGATGTATTTGTACTCTATGAAAAATTCCCACTACCGATCGAATCTGCCCAGCCTGGAAAGCAGAATCACGTTCCGACCCGGCGACTTTGATTTTGAAAGGGGAGGGATGAGGGAAAAACAGAGAGGGGAGAAAAAAGGTAATTCAAAAGAGGAAAACAAAAACATGCTGAATAGGAAAACATTTAAGAGCTGATCCAAAGCCTACTAAAATTGATGTCAATGGGAGGTTTTTGTTTTCATCCTTTCAATAGACATTGGACTGTGTCCCTAGAGAACAGTTTCCAAACGTGGCCGCTCTAATGAAGCATCTAGAATCTGCACTTGGAGGCTGAAAAATCACAGTGATTGCAGCCCCCCCAGGTAGGGACTCTGCCTCATTTGCTGTTTTACTGAACCTAGCACGGGGTGGGCACTCCTGGAAACGAGACCTGACTAGCAGGAACATAATCGGGAAGTGAGCAGAATGATGGTTGTGATTAGTGAAACGTGGATTTTCACATGCATCTGCACAAAGAGAGCTGAAATACCATCCTAAAACAAACCCTCAAATTTGAAATAAGGTATTCGGATTTATAAACACGTTTAGAATATTAACTTATGCATCAACAGAAAGATAGATTTTAACATAGCCTTTAAAACAAACTCTTAAATACTTTTAATGTATGCCTCTCGTGAAACTCTGTGCACACCTATACCCGTGGATTGCTGCTGGCTGCAAAATGCGTATCCATTGTGTTTGCTTTCATCGCCGCCTGAAGAAGGGATTTATGAGCAGGATACCTGCTTTTGACGAGCATACTTGTGAGGAGCTGAGCAGAAAGGGAGAGAGAAGATGTTACAACACATCTCTTCAGACGTCCAATAAAACAGAAACTGTTGAGCTGCTGCTGTCTTGTTCATTGCAATGAAGTTCCTCGCTCAGCATTAAAAGGAGGTGATACTTACCAGTTTACCTCTATTACCATATATCAAAAATGTATAAGCAAAAATAGTCAGATAATGAGAAAAATTACCCTTGAATAAGTATCACATAAAAAGAAATAGCTAAGATCTGCCATGAATTATTCAAGCAGCTCCAAATATGAATTGCCACAAATAGCGAGACGAGATCTTGCCTTTCTGTATGTTGCATATGTCCTGCAACAACCCAAACAGCACATTTCATTTGGGAAGCTGTGTATGGAGAATTGCATTGCCTCGAGGAAATCCAATGGGAGGCAACGGTACACAGGGCAGAATATGCTCTTCGTCACCTTCCAGATCTCACATATACGTTTTAAAGCCATTTTGTGCAACTAGGATCTTTCAGCACATAATGCCTCTGTTGAAAGCCTACTATTACACCCCGAGGGTTTCACAGAAAATACTGCAGCCTGGGGAAGTCTGGGTCCCACAGCTAGAAATTAGGGCTGTAGAGCTGCAAGGGAATCTGTGCTCGGGTATAATTAAGAGCGATTCTTCACTAAAATTGCAATTTTGTTACTGCAATACTGAGTTATTTAGATGCACTTGGAAAAAAAAATACTGGGTAGTGGCTAAACCTGTATCAATCTGTTTATACCAATAGGGCTGCACTACACAGGTCGAATAGCAGCATTTGGCATGAAGACAGCGGCACTTGGGCTCACCTACGTTTTCCAGGACATAGCACGCAAAGGACGGTGGCAATAAGCACTTTTACTTCTCTGAAACTGCAGGGAGCAGAGCTCCTCTCCTCTAACTTTGGTCACTGTGTAACTCCACTGATGCCTGATCAAATTAAAGGGATCGAATGCAGAAACGCAGCCTCGTGTGACCCGCGTGAGCCTGGCTGAGCCGCGGAGCTGCTCCCCGGCACATCACCTCTCCACATCCAGGGGGGTTCTGCATCTGTCCTCCCGCTCCTCTTCCTTCCTCAGCCTCTCCTTTTCCGTAAAAATTTGGGTCACCTTGCTCACACCAGCACAGCTTTGCCCAATGAAGACTGCTTTTGTGCAGTTCCCCAGGGCGGGAATAAAGTGGGGATCAATGCTACAGGGAGAAAGACAGCTATCCTTGCGCAGGAGCCAAGTTGTCTCCTTCTGGGGTATCTGTGTGGGGAATATATAGACAAGTATTTTATTATTTCCTCTCATAAGATTCCAGATAAAATTTCAGAATATTAGAGACATGCAATCTGCAGAAAAGTATTGTTTTCCTTAAATGCATGGGGGAAGCCAGAAGTCTTTGCTTTCTGAGTCTTTATTTTTTTACTATCTCTTCCTTTAAAAAAAAAAAAACCCGCTCTGCTACTTTGAAAGCGACACACATTTGCATGTGCCCACCGCTTGAGAGTGTCTCTCTGCCTTGCCGGAGGAGCATGTGCCTAGCTCGAGTCCCCACGGTGAGTGGCAGAATCTGCCATATGGAGGTCACCTTGTCCAGGTCCATAAATAGCTCTTTTTCCTAGGCAGGGAAGGGAAGGAGCTACTGAGAGTAATGAAAGAGGAGGCTAGCTTGCATCCGTGGCACTGATTGGTGCCAGGGTTACAACACGCAGAGACTTGTCATGCCAGCAGCAGCGATACCGTCAATCTGCAGGCACAGAAGTCACCTAGTTCCACCGTGAAAACGTGTGCCAGCCAGTTTTTCATTTCAGTTTTCACACAGGGGTTTGGATGCCTTTCAGGAGTTGAGAACAGATACTTCAGGAAACGTGTCCTTGGGGAGATGACAGCAGCCCCCAGGCAAAGGGCTTGTGCTGCTTAAGTACACACAGTGGGGTCTGCCAGGCTGGTCCCACGCGGTGGGTCGGGGCAGGGGAGGGATTTTGATGAGGTGAAGAAGCAGCACTGAGGAGGCACAGTCCAAGCCCCCCGCTGCTGCCGAGAGCTGTGTAACGGCACAGGCGCGACATGGTTCAGGCACAACGACGTAACTGCCATCAGTCAGTCCTCCAGTTTGTGGCAGGGATTTCTCTTCCATGCACCAGCAACTGGAGATGGAAAGATCAAGATCTGCACCTTGTGCAATGAACCGCTTTGCTTTTTTCAGCTTTCAAGAAACCAACAACTATGAAAATGCTACAACAGAACCATCTGATAGCCAACAAGGTGTTCAGCTAGCAGCTAAGTAATTGATACATTCATTTAAAAATATACCGGAATATGTCAGCTAGTATGTCATGTCAGACTGACGCGCAGACCAGAAAGCATACTGTCGTGTTTCCATTACAGCACCCTGCGGAACAACGTGGAACTAATGAAAATATTACAAAAATTATGTTCCCAGGTAAATCACAAGAAATTTAGAGGAGGATGGAATGGGAGGAGGAAAAAAACCTGTTTTCTTTGGTTCTAATTCAAAATTATTTTGAAGTGCGAACACCTAAAGTCTCAATTAACACCAGCCCTCTTTTTGCCCCAAAGCGTTTAGCAGATAAGTCATATCAGGTTAAGGAGGAGGCACAAGGTCTTGATGCACTCAGTTTGCAACTTTTTAGACAGTTACACCCGGTAGCAGCGAGGTGGTAATCCAGCCAGCAACATCCCCTTGTGCGGGTGATGCCAGCGCTCTTCCCCTCCGTCCTGCTAAAAACGATCCCCTCCCATTTGTCAATATAGGAAGGGAAGAGCACTTATCCCTCCACGACATCTTTTTGCATCCCACAGGCTGCAAATCCCTGGTTTGATCTTGTTCAGTGTGGAACATCTGACACGCCTGTGATGGGGAGGCTTTAACCGCTCTTATTCCTTCTTATGATACCCATGACTATAGGATTGGATAAAAGGGATGAACAGATGGATGGATCACTTATATACACTGTAAAGCATTTATCCTTTACTAGGTGTTGGTTTAAGTGATGCGCAGTATTTTTAAATAGCCTCTTCTCTTTCTCCTTTCCCCTTCACAAGTTTTCCTCTACGTTCCTCCCCTCGGCAGTCTCTTCCCCCCTCTCCCATACAAACACTTTGAGCTAGAGTCTTGATATATAAAAAAAACACCCACCATGAAGCAGCCCTAAGCCAGTGTTTCCTTTGTCCTTGCTCTTTAAAAGCTGTAGTAGCTGCTCAGATGAGGTAACGGGCCTCATAACACAAGAAGTATGTTTTTCAGAACTTAATGTCCTCTGCCACAGATGTCGTCTCTGCCAGAGGCTTATTAACACCTCAGAAGAGCAAAGCCCTGCCCACAAAGGGAAAGGAATCTGAAGAAGATACACAAACAAAGGAGGTGAATGTTAAAAGCAGCTAATGAGGGGGGGAAAAAAAAAACCTCCACCTTCCCATCAGGGCACTTCAGAACAAGTAGCATTGCCAAGCACTAAAAATCTGGGGATTAAAGAGACAATGTAGGAAGACTTGATGTGGGGAATGGAAATCTCCTGGAACACATTAAAAGAACACAGAAGATCAGCACACATATTTGGGGAAAAGAAGAAAAACCTAGAAAAAATATATACGTATGTATACGGACAACTTTGCAAGGACTAACAGAAAAGCTATTTGGAAATAATTGGGCACATTTATTTCCTATAAGGGAAATTTAAATTTGAAAGGAAATTGAAACAGGGGGACACGCACAAAGCGGTTTCATTATCAAAAAAGATGTGCATTCAAAGGGGCTTACTGAAAAAGAAAACCTGTTTGTTTACAAACCTTTTTACTTAAAACCAATCCTCTTAGAAACACCAAGAAGTACTCAAAATATCCACTTCACTGACTTGTCTTCCTTGCTTTGGAAGTGCTATGTGTTGCTTTTGGAACTAAATTTTTTTTCCACCCCCGTTGCTACACTTGGTCCTCTTCAGCAGTGGGGTTTGGTTTCCCGCACGCCGAGGCCGTGCCGGGCGTACGCAGGCACCTCTGCCAAGGTCATCCTCGCTCACAAGCCGGCTTGGGGACTGCGCTTGTGTGCCCGGGCATCCCGCGGGGCTCCCCACCCCCTCGTGCACTGGGACAGGGTTTCTCTTCCCTTTCTCTCCAGGGCAGCCAAAAAGTGATGCAGGTGCCCCTTTACTCCTTTTGGAGAGAGATTTGGGGAAGCTGAGACAGATCGTAAAGATGAGGATTTTGTCGCTAGAGCGAGATCCTTGCTCAGAGACCAGCAGGGACATGGCAGGGGTCTGGGACCAGACCGTAGACTAAGACTGCTGGTATGAAAAATGGATGGGTAAGAAGTAATTACAGGGCCACAAAGATCACCAGAAATAAATAGTAAGTCAGGATGTTCAAAAGGGCACTATGACTGAGATCAGCCACAGCAAGGACAATAAAATCAGCCCCTGAGATTGTTGCTATTTAAAGAAATGTTTCATATGGAAATGAACAGCCCATCGAGGGATGAGCTGGGTGTATAACACACATAATGATAAAACTGCCCGGCATTTATCCCCAGCACAGCACACAGGGGCTCCGGGGATCACAAAATATATCAGCGGGGTTAAGAAAGCTCAAGGGGCTAAAAGGATTCAAAGACCACTTAAGCTAGGTTAGACACTCCCTCCAATTCTGCAAGAACTGGGTGGTAATTAAAGTCTTTCCAGTTAGTTATCTTGCGTTCACTTGTTCAAGGAGAGGCAAACTTTCAGCATGGGTATCGCACTTCCTGCCCTTCGCATGAGAAAAAGTCAATTCATAAACAGAAATTATCCTAAACTGCCCCAGACTGAACGGAGGCTGCAGTGGACACTGAACAACCCAGCCCTTGAAAAGAGCTGCACCGCTGAGATGTCTTGGTCAAACACTGGGGCTGCAAGTCCCCACGTCGATAAGGAGCCTTGGAGGAGATGGTGCTGTTATCCCTGGGGTAGCTTAGTTCTTCATCAGTCACATGGGGGAACATAATTTTTGGTACTTTGAGGCTCTCCTGTACAGCCATGTCAACAGGTCGTGTCCGTGGAGAGAGGCTGAGATGCGTGGAGCCCCAGCTTCACCCCTGGGTCAAGTGTCAGGTCTTGGGCACTGGATGCATAGCACAGCAAGGAAGATTATAATTTTTCAAACTGTCCACTCCTCTTACCTGATCCAGCCCCAGTTTTGTCAGCCATCCTTGCTTGTGCAGGGCTGAGCCAGACCAGAAGATAAGATCAGGATCATTCAAAGGGCAGGAGGATGCAGTTTGCTTCAGATGGTGCAGGCTTGGATTGCAGTCAAAGAACTGAATCTTCTGCAGGCATTAACAAGCTCCACAGGTGCAGGGGAAGAACAGGCTCTTCAAACACAGGAGGAGAAAAAACACACAGTATGGAAAAGTGCCCACTGCCCGACTCACTAGTGAAACTGTTAAACAGCTGCCAGTGGGTTTTCTGGAAGGAGGTCAGGAGACGCAAAGGTGTGGAAAGAGAGAAAGCAGCAGCCGCCGATGTCCCACAGGAAGGAAACGCCAGCCAGCGCTAGGAGATACAATCTGATCCTTTGTGCATTTTGCAAGTTGCCTTGTTGGAATCAAAGACCGTAGAAAACCAGTTTGCGAAATAATGCTGGTGACAGAGCAGCACCACCCCGTGTCAGGGCTGTTTCACAGAGTGGGGCTAATTCACCTTTTGTCCGCCTAATAGTACTGCAAAAACTGAATCTTTCCGATCACAGAGGCCGAGTTATTTCATGCTACAAACCCTTCGCAGGCAGCCTGACAACAGAATGGGCTCCGCAGAGCATTACCGACTCGCAATGAGCCTCAAACGGCACTTCCCAGCGCCTTTCTACCCCATGGAAAACGAAGACTGCGGTGGGGAAATACCAGCTTCTCGGAGAAAGGGCATAAATAGCTTCAAGTGAGTATGGCAGCAAAAGCAATGCGATAATACGAAGGAAGAGCTGCTGAAATTATCAGTTCCTGGCATTATATTCCCAAAACACTCCTGAAGCCTCACAGCTTCCATATGGCTCATCAGACACATACAATAACATGATCGCTCAGAACATTCAGTCCTATAGAAAGGAAACAAGAAACACAGACACGTCCTTGCGCTCCTGCACATGCGCCCACAAAGGCGACGCCGGGACCTGAAACAAAAGGGACAGGAGCAAATTCCGTGTTCGAGTCAGCCTCCTCTAGGCTTCCTGCTCACAAGTTCACCGTGAACATCAAACCTTTGGAGAGACAGGTCGTATGTTGCTTCCACACGGGGCACACATCCCAGCGAGCCCCCAGACCCTCCGGCGAGGCGCCTTTACGCAGACGGCCCATTTGCGGGCACAACGGAGACGTGCAAACCCAGGCTCCCCTGGGCGCATTTTGCACATCGGTAGGTCTCACCTAGCACTTCTGCAGAGCCGCAGCTCCGTGTCAGCCTGCTGGATATCCTGCCTGTAAGCAAACTGGAGAGCAATTCTGCTAGAGAGAGCAAAGCCGTGCTGAAGGGACCGAAGGCAGTGATGGCTCTGTACGAAGGTGGCTCTCGCCACATCCACCTCGGTGACAGCTGAACGGGTCCTCGTCAAAGTCCTCATCCCTCTGTGCTGTCGACAGAGCAAGGCTGTAAGATAGCAGAAGGTGTTATTAGCCCTGCAAGGAAAACGTGGCTGTTTCCTGGAGTTTTCCTAGATGTCCTCGTGTGACAACTCTGGCCTATCCCAAAGCAGGGGGTCATGGTCTCCGCTGACTGCAGCATTTTATTTTCAGTCTGGGGAAGGATCAGGCCTGTAGTGAGCTCCAGGAAAACTTCTCAGTCATGGCTTGTAACCATGAAAACTCCTTCCCCAGCTTACTGAGGCTTAAATAGATGCAGTTTCAGTTTCTGTGATTCTTTTCCAAGACTGATAAGCCAGCATCCATATTACTCGTTTCTCAGTCACCTGGTGTCCGGTTTTGAGAAACTATTTCAGTTCTACAAACCTGGCCTGCCATCTTTTTCCTTCCATGAGGCTTTAGTAAGAAAAAAGGATGAATCACCCTTTTTTAATTACTTTTCCAAGTGGGGGGGCTCCTTCACATAGTTACTTACTTCTAGCATACACTGCACCATTCCTTCTTTGGCACCTGCAGTTTCTTTGATGCTTTCTCTTTCCTCATCGAGGGGCTTGTTTATTTTTATTTTTTATAAGCAAATCTATTTCATGGTTTTCTCGTTAAAACCCTTCAACCAAGCTCCTTGAGGAGTAAAGTAGGCATACAGAAAGTTAATGAGAAATTCTCCCTCCACCCCTGAGGACTGAAGAGGGGATAATTTCGCTAATATTCGGAACCAGTTCTGACCCTTTTAAGACTCTCCGGCATCGCTGCAGGAGGAGGACGATCCAAACGTCCTACATTTTCCTTGTGGATGCTGCCACTGCTTATAGTACCTGGTTTTTCTTCCACGGCTCTCCCGACAGGTCTGGGCAGAGCCGGGTGGAGCAGAAGCTGCAGTGCTGAGCACACAGCCCCGTGCCGGTACCCGGGGAGCGCTGGGACTGCCCGCGCGGTTACAGGCTCCTGGTAATAAGTGCTAATTTTCATCACTTGCCTACATCGGACACCCAGAAAGCTGATGAGTAGTTATGGCACCTTCTGCTGGATGCGATCATCTCGTAATATCCTAATTAGCCGGATCAGCTTTCCCCCTCATCACGAGCAGCGACTGAACATCTTCTCCCTCTGCCCAGGACGGGCTCTCCCCCTGCTCCGCTCTGCCGCGCTTCACCCTGGGAAGCGTTTTGTGATACTTTGGATCCCTTGTAAACCGTATTCTTCGATTTGGGCAGTCTTTCAACTCCATGAAAGTTACACGTTGTTTTCATTTCTTCTCAAGTACCTCAGGTCAAAGAAAGACCTGTGTCAGTGGCTTTAAAAGCCTAATAAAGTCTTTCATCCATAGACCTGCTTGCTGGCGCAAAGTCAGGGAAAACAAACTAAGTCATCGAGTGTTGTTCAAACTGTCAGATCCTTTTCAGCATGCTCTTCCTGCCAGCCGGTTCGCGTGCGTTTGGGGGCTGGGATGGGGAGGAAGGGAAGGGAAAAAAAAAAAATCCTGATGGCATAAAGCCCATGGAACAACTGGCACCTTTCCAAAGCAGCCTCCCCCCCGGCCCCCAGCCCGCCTTCGTGGGCACAGGCGTCTGCCAATCTGTTCTGCGCGCACGCACACACACACACACACACACTCTCGCACTGCACAACACAAGCAACAAAATGACTTTCCAACAACTTTGCTCACAAGTGCCACTCTACTCCGAGTTTGGCACCTTGTGCTTTCTCCTCACCCCCGCCTCTCCAGGCTTTGCCTCCCAACAAGCTGGACAGGTTCCAGTGTTTAAAAGCCCATTTAACCACTCCCTTTTGTTTAGAAATGCTAAGCCTTGATCTGATTTTATCGACCCCACGGTGCCAAAAGGAGGAGGATGCTGAGGGTTTCTGAGGATCCTGCAGTGAGCTGAAAAGCTCCAGGAGCCCTTCAAGCTTCAAGAAGGGTTTTGCCCACTTTGCAGCAGCCCTCATGCTTTTGAGAAGCCCCAGAAGGAGAGCGGGTGCCATTCACAGGACCACACAGGATGGCTTCCACTGTTGCTTTTGTGCACATTTCTCCGTCATTACTGGCATGTTTAGGAGCTGAAATTCAGTGCCATGCTTGGCTGGCACTGTCTTTTGATGGTTAAATTGTTCTTTACACTCTTTGCCTTGTTCAGTGCTGCTATGCCCAGGAAAAGCTGAGCGGCAGGGGAGAGAGGCAAAGAGGCACGAACAGGACTTCTGCTCTGATTGACAATTGTAATCTTCCTGGGTATTGTTAGGAGACATCTTTCTGCACTTGATAAACCCAGCATGATTACATGAAACACATCCTTTTAAAATATATTTCTCTTTTTCATAAAGCAGGTAAAGCCAACTGCATTTAGAGCTGATTTCAATTCCTTTGTACAGTGCAGCATTTGGATGCCCTCTTAAGGATGCTAGGTTTGAAAGTTTGCCTTATCAACATTCTTTTCTCATAACCCCAGAGAAACTCTTAACATTAGCGATAGAAAGGACTGGGTAGATTACAAGTCAGACAGAGCCATAGAGCTCTGGAGTAACAGCAGACCCTTCCCGAAAATATATCTCCCTTTCCCACCTGATTATTTCTTTAAGGCAATTGGAGAGGAAGAATACACACACTCAGCCAGTTACTGTGTGTGGAAAGATGTAACCAAACATTGACCGCCAAGATCACCGGCCATGGGAAAAGACATTTTGGTCCAAATCTTCACCTCCATCACCCCACCGGTTCTGTGCTGTTGCTGGTCGTGGTACTGCTGAACAGGGGGAAGAATTTAAACATCCATATAGCTGCTATAAATTTGAATGAGTAGTTTCTCATCTATGGCAATTTACACCAATCAAGGCTCTACCTTCTTGTATCCAGCAATCCGGAGGAGGGAGTCTGCCTCCTGCTAGGCAGTTACTGACACATTTTTAACTTTCCTACACTGGCTCTGACCTCCTCTGCTTTTCATTTCCCACCAAAGAGAAAACATAAAGGAAGTAATGACGAACAGGCAGCTGTGGTCAACAGAAGAAGTAGCATAATCGAGAGAGACCCTATCCGAAAGTTCACACAGAAACAGAGACTGACTGGCATCGAGAATAGCAGAGCCTGGAACAATGTCACTGAAAAACAAATTACAGACAGACACCATCCAAGCAACTTTCTTCAGTCCAAACCAGTCAGATATTTTTGATATCCTGCAGCTTCAAAGAGGACAACAGGCAGTTGAGTGCTAGTGCTGAAGATCACGTTAGCCCTACCGGATTATTCAGGTCATGCTAAACAGCAAATTCAGTGGATTAAAAGAGTCCTCATTCCTGCTGTGCAGTTTTAACAGTCTGCAAGTTACACAGAGGGGCTGAGGATGCTATGTACGTTGCACGTCTTGTGTAGCACTTTATAGTCAGACAAGCTCAGCAAGGGGCATCTGCCTTCCTAAAAATTACCATTGACCCATTCCTGTTTAGGAACATCGAGAAACCAATGGACTCACCCAGCAGCTATGTGAAAATCTCTTTGCCAAGCCATGCAGAACTTACTTTTGTGTCTGCAGTGTATCGGCATTGTATTACCATGACAAAACCAAATTACCACCATTGAGGACGGTCTTTGCTAATACAACGGTCCTTCTATAGCAATATACTCATGTGCACAAATGATAGCACAATGGGGTGGATGTGTAACCGCTATAGGATCTCTGTGGTAGCGGCAAACACTTTTTCCCCTTCTTTCTTGTCTTACCCAAGTCATTCTCCATGCAGGCGTTAGTGTAAAGTTCAGCAGTGCAAAACTTGCCTAACATCACGCAACATCGTTGTCTCATGCTTATGCGCTATTCCTGTAATTACTGCCGAGCAAAGGCAGGATGGCCCTAGTTGTCATTACAAAACATTTTGGGGGGTTCTGCTGTGTCAAGCACCATCCTAGCTTTTACTAGGGGTCAGTGAAATCATAGGTGGTTTTGTACAATGACCAAAATCAATGTGGTACCAACGCAACTAATACGGAAACCACCCACAGTAATTAAGGCTGTATTTCAGATATCAGTTTAAAAAGGCTTTTGTAATCATTACAAATGAAGATTTTGTATTGCCTCGGAAAGGAGCTTCTGGGACAGGTAGAAAGAGAAGCACCCAGCTTTCTGACCCAGCTCCTACCACACACTCGCCAGCCCCCACATGCTGAGACCTGCCCAGAACACAACAGAGCCAAAGCTCTGCAGAAACGTCAAGTTGCTTGGTGGTCATCACTCCATGGCTCATTTAAAAAACCAAATCCTTCAATGGGTAAGTGAGCAAATATCACTAGTTCATTTATTTGCTGTTTCTGCTTGATTTTTCAAAATACCTGCTGTTGAGCTAGACAACCGAGGTGAGGTCTCTGATGTCTAATAGGGGTATAAACTATGCAGCAACCTTCCCTTTTGGGGGGGAGAAATGATGGGGTCTCCCTTCTCTCCCACTGCCCATGCTGGAAATCTCATGAGGCTTAAATATCAGTGAGACTTCTACCTCTGTCTAAACTGATAGAAATTAGCTGACAGGCTTGAAAAATATTATGGAAACTGATAGACAGAGACACCTACACACTGCTTGGGATGGCACAGAACCGCTTTCCTGAGAAAAAAACTAGGCTAAAAACGCAAACGGTCAGTCCCTGAGCAGGTCAAGATGTGGATGTGAGCTTGCTGGTCATGGGCTGACAGATTCCTTGTGGAGGCAGACAGCTCTCCTGAGATTCAACGAGCAATGTAGGAGAGAAGGATTTGGTTTAGGGTAGAATGCCAAACCACGGACGAGGGTTTAGGAGGACAGTTCCTCCTAAGACTAAACTCAAGTCCCACACCTGCATCCAAAGGTCCAAACTAGAAGCTGAAGCAATTACTTTTCCACCCATAGTTATCATTTTACCAGAGCATAAAGTCCAGATACAACAAAACTAAAAGACACTCTAAGAAAGTCATCAACAAATCTAACATTACTTTTTGCTGATAACGACTGCAGCACGCCACTGTAACAATCCGACAAAGGTTTTTTCACAAAAGTTTGCAGACATTCTTGGGCATTTTTTCAGCTAAGAAAAATCACCAGGAGCTCTCACAAAGGACTTCTCGAGGGTAGGAGACAGCAAAGCTGAACATTCATCACCAGCAGATTAGGGAGCAGATGGAAAAACCACGGTAAGAGGTTGCACCGAGTTTGCTGTTTCTTTAAGTCGCTGATGGATTCACACATGATGCAACTAGACACAACACAGCACTTGCATCTTCGTGCATCAGTGATTCTGCAGACATAGATCTTCCCACCCTCCTCTTCCCCCTTCCAAGGCCCAGACATATTTTTTGTCTGCAACTGGATACAATCACATTCTGTGTACAAGCCCAGCAAAACAAAACATCCCATTTTCAGTTCACAGAGCTGCCATGGCAAAAATAAATATTATTTTGTTTGTTGGGGTTTTCTTTCTGGTTGCTGCCGTTTTGTTTTCCAAGATCATTGTTCTGCAGAACAATTTAACAAAATGTATTCTTCCTGATTCAAGACTTTGCAGCTAGCTGTGTAGTAGCTGGGTTCTCATTGAAAAAGCCAACCCTTACAAGCCAAAACCCAAACTTCTCTGAAATCTCAACCTCTAGACAACTTCCTAAATCAGTAAATCGAAGGCAAACACTGGGCCTCCTTCCAGTTTCAGCAGGAAACCACCAAACACGAGATCTCTGCAGCACTGCCATGGTTTGCAAGCAGAAGGCAACACCTTTGGTTTTGCCTCTCTGCTTGGAGCACACCGTGGCTGAGGGAAGGCAGCTGGGCACAGACTAACCCATTCCTTATTCCCAGTCTGAACTCTGTTTGCAACTGGTATCAGCATCACTTGGGAGGCACGGTAACAACTGCCCATCTGGCTGACGCCCCCAGGAGTTTAGGATAAAGCATCCAACGGTGCAGCAGCCTTGCGCCAGCCACCGCGGCCGTGTTGTAGCTTCAGAAGCATGTCGCTTCACATTGCTGAATCGAGTCAGGGGATGAGCTCTCCTCAGAAGAGAAACCTGCTCAAGTTTGGGCTTTATGACCCTGACAGAGGCTCACCAAGCTCAAGCACCTGCAAAGGAGCCCGAACTCTGTTTGCAGGGGGCAGCTTCAGGAATTAGCATCTGTTTTCTCCTTTTCCCTCCCTTTTCTCCCTTCTCATTTCAATTGCCTGATCTGGTGGTAGTTTTCCTCTCCCTGGTGCCTCCCTCCCCATCCTTTCCTTCTCTATTCCCACCCTGTCAGCCAATGACAAAAATAGAGATGAGAAAAGAAACAATTGCATAAAAGAAGGGATTTTTCCATCTTTAATTGCAGAGGGGGATTTGTTTGCCTGCCGCCTCACCGCAAAAGCATCGCAGGTTAGGCAGGTAATATTTGGAGGGAGGCTGTGTGATGCATCGAGCCGAGCCTGCCCCTTGACCTCCAGCTCCCTGCCTGCTCTGCCTTCAGCTTTATTGAAGGCACCGGGCGTGAAATGGTACCAGCGATGATGCTTCGCGCTTTTCTAAGCAGCCTTTGTGCGGAAGGAGTAGTTGTATCAAATCTGCACCCTGCGTGGTGTGCTTACCTTTAACGGGGGTACCTGGGGAGGAATATTTCCCTGGTTTTGCAACACTAATAAAAAAAAGCATCTTTCTGTGCAGACACTGGGTCTGTGGCTCAGCAGATACAACGCTGTCATGCTCCAAGGTTAGAATCCATTTAAAGAAACGCGAGTTCCTGACAACTTAAGAATGAAGGAAAAAAAAAAAAAATTAATCGACACTTACCTTGGATTTTGGCTGGCTGGGCTTGGGGGTTTCTTTTTCCCCAGCAGGGACTGCTTCACTGGGCTTTTTGTAGCTAGAGAAAAAAAAACAACCACCATTGTAAGAACAAATCAAAAGAAGAAATTACATCAGCATGCCATTTTTAAAAGGCTCTATTTGTTTTATGGTTTATTTTGATTTTTGCTTAATATTACAGCTGATCAGATTAAACTTGCAAAAAAATACCTATCATGGGTGTAGCCTCATTTTTGTTGGACAATGTTCGTGCTCTGATCTCTACTCACTTAAAGTATTGCTCCTCTCCTTCCAGCCCCTTCCTTCCTCACGATTTGCCACATTTGAAACTGAGGCTGGTCCCAGAACTGCGCTGGGACATCTCATCATACTCACTTGGGTAATTTAGTACCAAATTCAGTGGATTTTTCTGCTCCCCAACTGGGAGGTACCATCAGCACAACTTCCAGGATGATCGCTCATACAAATCAGGGCACTCTCCTCCAGTTCCACCAGCACTATGGCAAACCACTCGACCATTTCTGAACGCAGAGCGAAGGAGCAGAGGTGGGTCCTCTGAGCAGCACGGGCTGCTGTCCCTTGCCAGCGGGTGCTCGTTGCCTTTTATTTCTCCTCCGTGCCGCTTGCCAAGCTGAAGGGTCCTGTCCGTCACCTCCATGCATCCTATAGTCATTTGTACCAGCACAAATTACGTTCAAACCAAAGGAAAGCACCGAGAGGAGATACCAAGCCCACGGCACTACTAGCCTAAGGGACGGCGTCACGATGCTCAGCGGTTGATTGTACGTTCCCCATTCCCCACGTAAAATTAATCGATCGTGTCTTTTCAATGGAACACCTGCAGCTCTCAAAGTTTAACCAGACGGAAGCAGAGAAACTCCATTCAGAAACTTGAATCAACAAAATACGATCACAACAATAAAACTATTCCCATTATGGTTTGGTGGGTTTTTTTTTAAACTAATGCTACTCAGTAGGACTACATAAATTATTTTCTCCAGAGTCCTTTGGTCTGGACTTCTTAAATACATTTGCGAGGTTTCCCAAAATAACTTTTTTAAAAAGACGGATTTATCAAGATTAAATATTTCTCCTGGAAATTCACTGTAAATATTTTTTTAACCTACTTTTCTTCCTCACTCCCTCCCCAGGAACTCTTTGTCTCACATCAGTGCTCTGCCACTCTTGGATCCTATGAGTCCTTCTGCCTCGATGCTTCTTGGGATAAAATGATTTTACCAGTGACTCTGACAGAGCTGATTTAAAGCGGCCTTTCTCGACTCATGCACTTCCATTCCTCTCCCTCCTCTCTGCTCTTGCAGCTATAGTTACTAGTGGATTTCATTTTGCTAAAAAAAACCCAAAAACACAAAAAAACCCAAACCAAACCACAAACCCCTAAAAGCCATCCTGAACCCCTCTCCCCCCACAAGCCCCACCTCCTCCTGCCAGAAGTGCCCCCCAGCGAGCTGTGCTCCGGACGGCGGCAGGGCCGCCCGAGCCAGATGGGACCTGCTGACGACCTCGGAGATCAAGCCCCCAGCCTTCAGTTTTGACATTTGGTCGTGGGTGGCAGATTTCTTCCTTTCACACTTAAAAATGTTGAAAACCACAGTAGTTCTGTTTGGCGGGGTATCGGAGGCTGATTAACTTTATCTTCTTACGTGCAGATGTTAAGAAACAATTTCCCACCCACACTGGCCAGAATCAGTCTTTGGACCATTAGCCAACGCACAATATGCCACCCCGAGCCCTAAACCCTCCATATGCTGCACAGACCTCTAACGAGGTTTTGGTGTCATTCAGTACGTGGGAATGAGGGGGAAAATAAAGTTTACTCTTTCTTATGCTGCCCTACAACTACTCAGGAAACCAGCCCTGAATAACTCTGAATTTTTAGCATAATTGCAAAACATTTTCCTGATGGGCCAAAAAACCTCAGCCCCCTCTCCCGTGCCGTGCTCCCCCCAGGGCACGAGGCTGAAGCAGCAGGACCTTTCCCCATTACAGATGGCAGGAGTGAGGACAGGGCTCTCCCTTTTTCTGTTTTGAAATAAGGAGGATCTTTCTTCATGGGCTTTTATTAAACCATGTGCCTGCACCGTGAGCGCAAAATGACACTTTTGAATAATTTAATATAATGATAATAGAAACATTAAAAAAAAAACTCTCGCAGAGACCAAACCCAATTCTTCTTGCAGCTTCTGAATTAGTTTTTCACTTGTAGCCACTTCTGCTCTATCTTAAGAGCTATAAAAAAAAGCATGATAGAAAGGAATATTAGGAAATTACTAGCACTTTTTTGAAAGCGCCAATTGCTTAATCTTCTGCAGTACTATTTCTGGATTCCTGTGCAGCTTTCATCTTTACACTGAGTGTTTTACAAGACACCTCGCACACTCACAGCCCGAGTCCAAAAAGGATGGGTTGTTTTTGCGCATTTTCCCCTGCAGCTGTTTCGTTCCATTGGAGATGATGCCTCACTGGGTCAGGACTTTTTTTTTTTTTTTTTTTTTTTTTAAGGGATGAGCTTTATTTACAAGACAACATTAACCATTTGGATTTCCCAGCTCCAAAATTCCTTACAGGCATTCTGAATATATTAGGGTTTTTTTCTTTTAAATTCTATTTTTAAAGCTAGGAATACTGGGTCCGACACAGCTGGGGACTTTGCTGCTTTTTCACATTTTGCTTTCAGGAAGGCAGAAACGCAGGCTACTCCTAAACCGCCGGGATCAGGACATCATCTTTTCCCCAGCAACATCTGGAATATTAACAGACTGGGGCAGGATTGGAGTTGGGTTGGCTGAACCAATCTCCGGCAGGAGCCTCCCCCCGCTCGCAAGAAGGGAAAAGCAGCCGCGAACGTGAGGAGCAGCAGACGCACTCACCGCTGCGTGACTCCAGTTCCATGCCTGCACTTCTCCATTGATTTATGGGGCAGCTCATTTCCAGATCCACCTCCTTCAGGAGGAGGAACTTCAACTCGATGTGAATAATAGGGTCCTATATCTCTTAAAGCAGTCGCTGCTTCTTTCTGCGTTGGGGGGGAAAATTATGGTGAAGAGAAATATTTCTCCTCCCTTTGGATGGGTTTGGAAATGAACTGCGCAGCCAGAGAGCTGGTGCATTTTGCACTAAAAAAAAAAAAAAAAAAAGCCCGTAACCCAAAACACAGCTCGAGACAACGCAGAGGAGATCCCGCAACCCGCTCCCGTCGTTAAAGCCGCACAATAGAAGACACGCACGCCTTCCGCCCATTCAATCTCTCCCTTACATCTATATATCTATATACACATGCCCCACAAAGGCATATTTTCTACGTTAAGCCTATGGATTACTGGCTCAGGCCCTTACAAAAAAAAAAAAAAAAATTAAAAAAAAATGTTGCCAAGGCAACGAGCCAGGGGTTGCTATGGCATCTTGGAGCCGAGCAGCTGGGCCAATCCCCGCTCCCTGCGAGCTGGGAAGGCGCAAAGCCTCTAAATTTAATGTCAGTGCGGAGAGGAAGGGAAGCTGTTGAGGCATGCATGATGCTGAGCGTGCGCTTGCTAAATGCGGACAACATGGCCCCCATGATTAGGACCAGCACACTAATGAATATTCATTGGGCTGATTAGAGCAAAGTCAATTAACTACTTGACTGCTTGATTTTTTGCTGGATTTTAGTCATCTCTTTTAACCATTTTGCCACTGGGGATGCTCTTGTTCTCCCCTTCATCTCCCTCTTTCCTCCTCTGTATCTCCTTACACTGGCAATTAGGGTTTAGATAATTTTTTTTCTTGTCTTTATGCTTTTTACTGACAATAACCCATCCTACTCAGATTTTACGGCTCACTTTATTTCACCAGTAAATCATGTTCTTCCAGGGTCACTGTCTTCCACTACAGTTGTAGGTAAGCCAGAAGGTCACAGATTTCCATCAAGCTTTCAAATCTCACGTGCGATTTAATTCCAAATCCATGGCTAAGCAATAATGCTGATTTTCTGCTTCGCAGTGGGATTCTCCCCCATCACCACAGCCCTTTGTCTTATAACACAGGGAGTTGCTGCCAGCCAGGTCAAGGGCTGCAGAATATTTTTTTATTCTGATTTGTTAGATCAGGATTCCTTCAGACGGACGACTCAGACCAAATGTTCTAGGAAACCTAAAGGGATCCTAAAATAAAACAACAATTCATTAAAAATGGTTTTCAATTTAGAGAGATGTCTTTCTCCCAGTGCAGTAGTGATGTAATAAGACTGCGAAGAGGACTGCATATTTTATAAAGATCATTTTTCAGAATGTGCCTGCAAACTAAAACACGTGATTAAATTAAAAATAAATGAAAAATTGTTGGCCAAAAAAAATTCCACATTGGTGAATTCAGCCCTTTACAACCTAACCTGGGAAAATACATTCATTTTCCTCATGTTCTCTGGCTTGTTTAGAAAACTCTCTCAGGTTCTTGTATTACGTATACAGAACCGTGTCAGAGAAAGATGCATTTACATGGTAGTTACGACTCTCCTGGAGGGGAGTTATTAATAGTTGTAAGTAATATATCTGATGGGTAGAGTGGAAAACCTGAACATAATCACCCAGCGTTTGGACTCGTGTCTTTGTCAGCAACTGAAGTAAAAAGGTGCAGAAAAAGGCAGAGTCTACAGCGGGGTAGGGACAACACTGACTTCCAACATTGTACGTGCAATTCAGCTCCTTGCAAGCGAAAAAAGGGGAAAAAGTGGTGGGAGAGGAATGAAGAGAGACAAAGCATAACTGAGGAAAGTTTGCATTATTTTTAACTGCAAACTGAAAAATAATCAATTTCCATTACATAAACTCCATCGATATACAGATTTTTCTACTATTTTGCTGGAAAATGCAGACACTTATGTGGTTTTATACATATATAGTTATAAAAACAGTTGCTTTTCCAGCATGCCACGAAATTGTGGAATTACAAGGCTTTACTATGCAAGTTGTATTCTGGGAGCCCTACAAGCAATTCCTCTGCAAACTCGCCGTGTGTACGTCATCCCTCTATTAACGCTGTTATCCCAACTTTTAATCTTTTCATTTCCAACCAAACATTCAGCACCTGTTTGGACCTTACGAGTCGTTCGGGTTTCCCCCCGCGCTGGCTAACGCTGCTGGAAGGATGAAATCGCAGGCACGATTTGGTGTGCGCCTTCCCGGATTGCTGAGATGCCGCCCTTCTTTTCAGGGCTTTACGTTTCTGCCATCAAAATCAGAAATCTGCATAGCAACACTGAGCTCCGCAGGGTAACACGTTTCATTTACCCAAATCTGAAGAAAAACTACAACAAATGATTACCTGTTTACAAATTAAAAGAACGAAAAAAGAAGAGGAAGGGGAGAACATGTTAAGCGGCCACATTCAATCAAAAGAAATATGTATCGGGGGCTCTTTTTCATCTATGTGCAGCGGAAATCTCCTGACAGGGGGCAATATGCAAACACAGATGTACACACACAAAGTAGAATAATTCCTTTCTTACAAAAAAATTTAGAGGATTGGATTCAAATTTTAACTGGGTCACAAATGGAATGTAGTCAGCAACCTACAGTACAGGGGGGAAAAAAAAGAAAAAAAAAAAAAAAAGACAAAAACCCACGCCAGTGCCACGCAACTCAGCAGCCTGCAATTCCTGGTCATGAGAGGCCACAGCATTAGCCAGGCAGGGTGTTTGCAGGTCAGGGTTAAGACGCATTAACAAATTTGTATGGAGGACGCTTGCCCAGCACCTGCCCACAATTTGCCAATTCTCTTCCTCTCCCTTCCACGTGAATCAAATTCTCTTTTCTACTTGGAGGAGGTTTGGTTTTGTTTTTTTTTTTAAATAATGTTATTCTGGGTAAAATTTGCATCCCTGAGCTAGGAAAAGCATTTTAGCTCAAAACCTACATAAGAGTAAGACCTACACGATTATTGTGCTTATATTGTGAATGATACTGAGATAAAAAAATGCTCAAAGACATGTGCATGTGTGCGCACGCATACACAGAGAGATAAATGACAGTAAACAGCATCTACCCTGGTTCTAAGATATATGGCAAATTCTACAAACTATTAAAAAAAAAAAAAACAACACAAAAATACAAACCCAGAATCTACTTCTGCACAACGGAAAATATTCTGACCGCAAACCCATTGCAGGAGCAGTAAATTCAGGGTTAAGTCTCTGGATTCCTGTCTGATACTCTCAGCCTTTCATCATGTCTCTATGAATTTTTATTCCTGCACTCTGGGGTAAATTAAGGCTGATGGTGTCAATATGGAGTTTTGAGCCCTATTTCAACATTTCTTATGTTTCGCCTGTGTAATTCAGACCCTTTAAGTTTGATTTTTCAACAATTTAAGAGAAGAGCTCGCGGCTTTCTAATCCGCTTTCGAAATGCCGTATTTTCCAGGAGGCTATTTCCCACCGAACGCCCCCCCGCCCAAGTCGTCCTGTGCACGTTGTGTCAAGGCAGTAGCCATTTTCCCAGGCAGAGTAAATTCCTCGTCGTTCACTTCTAGCGAGCTGAGGGCTGATCAACCTCCTCCAAATTGCCAAAAGCTGGAGCACCCCAAAGCTGCGGAGATCCTGAACTATTGCACCTATCTGCTCTTGAAAAACAAAACCCTTCAGGAAAAGCCTGACGCGGATGAGATTAAAAACGCGATGCGTCTGGGATTAAAGCAAAACACATTTGCAGACCTCGCAATGCTAACCAACCAGAAGAGTTATCTAATACGCGACACATGTGATTGCTTGAATAATATTACAGTAGACACTGCGTCCCTTCCTCCCTGCGTGCACACCCCTCTATGCATGCACACACATGGTATTTCTAATAGGATCTCTTCTCCCCTCTCTCTCTCTCCCCCGCTTTCACAATCTGTCGCTCTCCAATCTGCCCACTCTGCTCTATTTTCCCATCCAATATTCCCCCTCTAACACCTTCCCCTCCTCTTCAGCCCCCATCCTTGCTCCCTCCATCTTCCCCTTCCTCCAGGCTCCGTTATCGGCCACGTTGGCGCCGGCGCCGTCTTTCGCGTCCACGGACATGCAAGGCAGTTAGCAGACTGGTTAAAAAAAAAAGATAGGAAAAAGTAATTTCTTCCTGTACTACTAGCACTTAAATAATGTGGTAACTAACTAGCTCCTCTAATAATTTGGTGCCTAAAATCAATTTTTCATAGCAATGAACTACATTATTAATAATCTTACTTGGTGTTATTTTGTCAGAAACTTTACAAACAAGTTTACTATCGCTGTCTCCACTTTATGGAGGGGAAGAAACAAGCAGAGGGAAGAGAAAGGCTCGGTCAGAGCTCCCCAGCAGGCTGGTAGCGTAGCCTGAAGTAAATTAGGTCTCCTGGGTTCCAGTCCAGTGCTCTACCCATTAGTCTCTGACTAAGAAACAAATGCAGAGAGGACAGAAAATGCGTAAATTGAAGAAACACTTCACTGTTCCTTGTAGTCTGTAGAATAATTACTAGATGCAGATGTAGCTAGAGATGCCTGAGGCTCTGGTGATCCCAGGGATATATTTATAAGATCTGGCTTTTCCTCTAGACCATCCTGATGCTCTTCTGTGTTGTAGGAACTACTTGCTCTGGCTGAAATTTGGCCCTAACTTGGGAAGCACAGGACACAAACATGTCTAAGCGGAACAACTGGTTTAAGGAGTTCAGGGGAAGCATCAGGCTTTATATAGGCCTAGCAGGATTATGGAAATAAGTATTTAATTTCCCAGAAGAGAACAAGCTTGTGGCCAGCTTATGTGTGCCTACACATGGACACACACATGCACACATGGGAACATGCCAAGAGCTCCTCCACAGCACTCAAGGAGGGGGAGAAATAGGGTTTATGCAGTGTGCAAGATAATAACAGCTCTCACAAAGAGGGGAGAAAGATCATAGAATCATAAAATTGCTTAGATTGGAAAAGACCTGTAAGATCATCTAGTCCAATCATTTAACCTAGCACTGACAAGTCCCCCACTAAACCACGTCCCTAAGCGCTACGTCTACACGACTTTTAAAAACATCCAGGGATGGGGACTCCACCACTGCCCTGGGCAACCCCTTCCAATGCCTAATGACCCTTTCAGTAAAGAAATTCTTCCTAATATCCAATCTGAATCTCCTCTGGATCAACTTGAGGCCGTTTCCTCTTGTCCTATCGCTTGTTACTTGGGAGAAGAGACTGACCCCCACCGACCCCAGTGATCAGGTCTCCCCTCAGCCTCCTCTTCTCCAGGCTAAACACCCCCAGCTCCCTCAGCCGCTCCCCGCAAGACTTGTGCTCCAGACCCCTCACCGGCTTCATTGCCCTTCTCTGGACACGCTCCAGCCCCTCAGTGTCCTTCTCGTGGCGAGGGGCCCAAAACTGAACACAGCACTCAAGACGCGGTCTCACCAGTGCCGAGGACGGGGGTAAAATCACTTCCCTGGTCCTACTGGCTGCACTATTCCTGATACAGGCCAGGGTGCCATTGGCCTTCATACTCTCTTAACTTATGAACTAACTCTACAAACTTACAAACTTAACTCTACTTACAACCGTAACTCTAAATTCACACTCTCTCAACTTACAGGTCTACCTTGTGGGTACCCCTTGCTTCATGCCATGCTGCACAGCTCATGGGGGTGAGGACAGCACTGACCCCGTGGAGCAGCGGGCATGGCAGCACCGTCGAGTCCCTGCATGGAACGGGGAGATGCAGAGCAAGGACTATGTAGGAGCTAGTGGCATGAGGATCCCAGAAAATTAGGACGTTCTTCTTCCCTTTCCAAAGGATAAAAGCACCTACCCCTAGGAAAAGGAACACTGCCACACACAGAAAGCATTAAAATCAATAAGAAACTGATGTCGTTCCTGCAGACTAAGCAAACACTGCATTTAAGAACAGTTTTAAATAGGGGGGAAACCCTAAAGTTCCTTAAAAGTCCAGAAAGCTGAGTTGTCATCACCACTCTGAATTCACATCTGCTACACATTATATTTAGACGGAGTAAAACATGGGGTAGCTGGTATCACGGACTGTTGCAACACAGTGCCTGTATTCCATGGCAAGACTCGGGGAGGGACTCGCAGCTTTCAGTCAGAGACAGACCTGCGCACCACGGAACAAGGAGCTGCTCTAAGACGTTATCCAGAAATCTCCTGGTGTGGATCACGGTTGTGACAACGATTACTGGAGAAACCTCAGCTATTAAAGCTGTTCCCCTGCTTGGAACATCACTTCAGCACCTGCAGATGAGGCTTCCCAGTACAAGAGAGACATGGACACGCTGGAGAGAGTTCAAGGATGATGAAGGGACCAGAGCATCTCACATGCAAGCAAAGGCTGAGAGAGCTGGGACTGTTTAACCTGGAGAAGAGAAGGCTCAAGAAGAATCTTGTTAGTGGTTATAAATACCTGAAGGGAGGGTGCAAAGAGGACGGAGCCAGGCTCTTTTCAGTGGTGCCTAGTGACAGGGCAGGAAGCCATGGACACAAACTGAAACACAGGCAAGTCCTTACGTCCGAAAATAAGGAACCACTTTTTCACTGTGAGGGTGACTGAGCCCTGGCACAGGTTGCTCACGGAGGTTGTGGAGTCGCCAGCCTCAGAAATATCAAAAAAATGTCTGGACAGAGCCTTGGACAACTGGCTGTAGATGGCCCTGCTTGAGCAGTGGGGGTTGGACCAGGTGACCTCCAGAGGTGTCTTCCAGCCTCGGCCATTCTGTGATTCTATGAAATTTGCTTTTAAAAAAAAAAATTAATCTTCATTATGAAATTTCAAACAAATATTTTGATGCACACTTTTCAAATACATCTTTGTAAACAGTTTCTTTATTCCAAAGGCAACAAGCAACTTTCTGAATCTGCAAAATTTCTGGTAAGACAGCTATTCAGGTTTCCTCGCAACAGCGGCACTGACGACTGCAAGAAACCTGAACAGCCAGATCACCTGGGGACATTTCCTGTTCAAAACTTTGAGGATCAAGCCTACAGCAAAGACTTCTGTGCATATCCAGGCTTCTTTACCAACAGGATGGCCTCCTTGCCTTGGGCAAGTACATCGTTACAGAAGGAATCCAAGAAGAAATCGGCCATCATAAAGGCATGAAAAATCACAGCAATTTTTTAAAAGGGCTCCAAAGCTGAACCCAAGGACCAGAGACTTGTAAATATGACTCACATAGCTAGCAAAAAATTTTTGCAATTATTTATACATACACAAATTCCTAAGATCTGCGGTAGATTTGCGAGGGGTGACTAATTCATCCAGCACAAAGGTGACACTGTTGTGACACAACACTTGCATCTCTGAAAAGCTTCTGACCACTTCCATCTCCAAAATCTCGTAAAGAAACTGAACTATCGCAGCATAAGAGGGAACATCCCTTTCTAGATTCATAACTGGTTGCAACGTGCAGAGCCAAAGACAGGAAGAAAAAGCTTTCGCAGTGGGTGAAGTAGACAGTAGATTGTCCCAAGCATCTTGGGGCTCGTCTTGCTCAAGTGTCCTGGAAAAGGTCACAAACAGCATGAGGCCAGTCTGCAGCCGATAAAAAGTTATTTGAGAACCATCCCTTCTAAAAAAAACCCACAGTTATTAGTTATTACTTATTTCTAAAAGTTCTCACTATGTCATCTCACCTGATGACAGAATAACAAAACAAGGTCAGTGAACAGAGATAGAGAAAAAGAATAACTGTATTTGTCAGGAGGCCATGCCACTGCTGGACAGAGGGTGCTGGACCGGACAAACCCTCACCATACCTCTTCGGTAATCCTGATACTTTGCACATCCCGTTTGGTTGTTTCAGACCTTTTGCACCACCGGAAGAGCACAAAATCCATGTTGCATCTGACAACCAACTTCTTCGCTTCTAATTTGAAATAAGTAGTCCGTGTCCCACAGCATTTTACCGGTATCTGCACCCTACAGGATTCTCAGCAATAAGTTTTGTATTCACCTGGATCTGTGATTGCGTGGTGAATCATAGTTCTCTAATACAGAGTGAATGGAAACTTCATACAAAAGCAGACCCGAGGTTCGCTTCGACTCCAGAGGTCTGCTGGACAGCCATCAAATGTGTTGCTGACAAGTTGGAGACTAGTGAAAATGCAATTACAGAAGGATTTTCTTGGTTGTCCTGCATATGTCATGCCCTTGCACACCTCTGTTCTTGTGATTGATGACTACGCTCCAAAATGATGATATACTGTACAGCTGAGTCAGTTTTATCTTACAAATCTGTACAACTTCTGCATGCACACAGTCAAGTACCAAGAGCAGTCTGCCCAGAGATGGTGACAAGAGTACTTTCCTCAGACCTGACTGAAAAATCCCCAGCTCCAGGAGATTCTGAGTAGGGGGTTCCAAATCCCTTAAATCAGGCAAAACCAAAAAAGTTTTACTGTGTGAGAGAAGTGACACAGGGAAAATGTGTACTGAGAAAGGACAGAAAGAGGAACTCTTTGAAATCAACTTGAAACCAGTTCTTACTCTCTTGGGTTCAGTTGCGAGTGATGCAACTTCCCTGTGCTAATACAAACACGTTTGAAATCCAGGCTAGGGAAAGTCAAAAGCAGTGCCACCAGCTTTAAGTAAGGACACAATCTTCTTTTTAGTTCCTGGTGTGCATGTAGATGCCCAAAAACCAGAAGACTTCATGTCCTGCTATCTTGTCCTGACGGTGGGTGCAAGAGGCCCTGCACTGTCTCACTTGATATTGCAGCCTAGAATACACCAAGACCCATCTAAAATCTCCCGACCTCAGCGTGCTGGTTGCCTGTATGGAGACCCCAGCTCCGAGGAAGCCCTGAGATGCACCAAAGTCAAATGTGCTCAACTTGCACAGACTTTTCAAATCGGAGTAGCCTACCTCTGTGCCCCGCTCCGCGCTCATGCCAAGTATCTTGCCCTTTCGCTTCACCCAACGAATGCTTTGTGCTGCTTGGCACTTGCAGAGCACGAAGCCACCCCTGCGCTGAGCCAAACCCTTTCAACAAGTGCAACTGGGAGGCAGAAGCAGCACACGAGCGCACCGGTGCAAACTTGCCGCGGCCCCGGCAGAGCTGCAAGCACGCACGTCACCTCTCCAGGAACTTGTTTGTATTCTTGGGAGAATGTTGAAAAATATCTCTGACCCCCAAACATTTACCTTTTGATCGGAGGTTTCCAATGTTGCTGTAGTGTATTAAAGCTGAGATGCTCATAAAAAAACCCTTTGTGTCAACATAGTAAATGACTCTAATTAGGCTGGTGGTGCAATGAAAATGCTTAATTCATTCTGATGAGGCAGAAGGAAGAGCTAAAATGTTTATAGACAATGGGTGAACAGGGAGATATAATGCTGAGTGCCAGCTTTAAATGCAAATTACCGCAGAAATCTTTCCCTCTCCACCATCCCATTCCTCCCCCTTCCTCTCTCTCTCTCTCTCCGTCGCCAGCACCACACTGTAATCTCCTAGTGCAGTAATTAGAAGTGAAAGGAGCCACATAGAGGGGCCTCTAAAGGCAACACTAAAGAGAATTACAGAAAAAAATACCTGCCTTTAATGGAAGGCAGCACCATTTTCCAAACTGCACCACCATTGCAGCACTTAGCATGGCGGTAGGATCAGAGGGGCGATAATTTGGAGGGGTATGACTGAAATGGTATGTAAATTTGTTGCATTTTCTCCCCCCATCTGAACTGGCTTCATCTATAGCGTCTGTTTACAGGGCTGAGGCCACTTCGCCTTTTGGAAGAAGGCCAGGCCATCACCAACAAGCAAACGTTTTGAGGAAAGCAGCTCTCATGGTGTTTCTTCCCCTCACCAGAAGTATGGAGCTGCAAGTGGACAAGAACCGTAAACTTGAAAACAACTCAGCTTGGAAACTGTCAAGAGAGAGAGTAAACATGGAAACCTTACAAGGTCATCCTTAGAAGTGTTTCTCATCACACTTGCAGTATTTCAGCTTCTTTTAGAAGAGGAGAAATTATACATTTGGTGAGAATGAAGAGGTGAGAATGGAAGAGGACAAAGAAGGAAGGAGAGAAGGCAGCCAGAGTTTGGTTTGCATAGGGTGTGACACTTTTTTCTTTAAATGTTCTCATTTGAAACCTCTGGAATAGCTTTTCCTTGGGAGTTTAAGCAAAGAAATGCTCCTGCTGCCAACTTGACATGTCTCACATTTTAGGTTCTCCAGTACCAGCATGGACACAGCAATGCACAACAGCATACAGATGCGTCTTAGAGTTTCACATCTGGAGTCTGAGCTAAAATGGGGTTTTGTTTCATCTTCTGTGAATTGAGTGCTCTCAGTCCTGCTTTCAGCATTGAACAAATCCCCTTTTCCTTCCCACACACAGGCACAAAATCACCCCAGTACAGCAGAAGGCCAGAACAGGAGACCAGAAAATGTGTCACAGACCTAGACTACAAGCCAAGTGAACTCCTAGTAAAAAGCTGCTGAGATTACATTCTGAGTTGAAATCCTTTAAACAAAACTATTCTTCTTCCTCCTTGCAGCCATAGTTGAGCCTCAAGCTTGAGGAGAACAAGGAGGTGAGTGTGCCCTGATGCACGCAAGCAGGATAAAGCAGCCCTGGACTTGTGCCACCAGGAGCTGACTGGGGCAAGGGAAAGAGGCCGGTATCAGGCAGCATTTTGTTGGGACTATGAATTTTTATCATCTTTCCACTCTAACACGGTTATGTTGTCAGTGGACAAGGTCATGCTCACTCTGCGTACATCATTTAACATCATGCTCATCTCTCTAGGCAAGCTTGGTGACATGCCCTGCCCTTTTCTGCAGGTGGCCTGACCACAGCAGCCAGCCTGGGCTTGCTTCTACTTGAGGGATTTAACACCCTGTAGGAAAGCTGCAGGAGGATGAGGTGTGCTGCTGGAGGTCAGTGGTCAAGCCCCACTGCCAGATCACATTACGTTACCAACTCCCAGTCGAGCTGGATTTCCTGACTTAAGTATTTTTATTTGCTAAAAATACAAAGATGATGTTTTTCCCCTCCATTAAGGCCAGTGTGCAGGAGGTCCAGCTACATCCCAGAGCCTGGCTTGGGCAGAGTCACATTCCTGCAGGACAGTTATCACAGAGGTGATGCCACATCTGTGCATTGCATAAATATAATGGAGCACCTTCCTCTGCATGTCCTCATCTGCGTAAACAGGACCACACAAGCCCGAGACAAAGCTGGACTTGGAAAAAGGCACGGCTTGCTTGTGCCTGTGATTCATTCCCAAGGCTCGCTTCAGCTCATTCATAAAAGATCTGTCTGACCCGCAGAGCCACCTCAAACCCCTGGTGCGTAGGTGACGCCGGGGTCTCCTCGAGGAGGCCCCTGGGCACAGCGCAGCGTGCCAACAGCTCCCTCTCCCCCGGCCGCGAGCTGGAGCATCCCTCCGTCTCTTTCTCTCTCTCCCTCTCTGTGTTTGCTCAGTGAGACAGAAGCAATACCAGTTTGCAGCACAATAAACCATGTAAAGGAAGCATCAATTAACTAGAATACATGGATATAGTATTTAATTAACTGATAGGCTCACAGTTACCGTATGATGTCATGGAAACCTCGAATCTCCTGGGTGCCGCCTCACACACGCCAAGTGGGAATTGGAGCCATCACAAATCCCATGTAAAGTTTGAATCCTGACATTTTTAATTAAAAAAAAAAAAATTCTGACTCTCTTAAGTACCTTTTAATTGACATAAACGTGTGCACATCTTTGGTGCTGCAGGAGCCCTGGGTGTGATGACTCTTGCAGAATGGAGGCCAGCGGCATTACTCACCCATTCAAGGCCACTATCATTAACCATGGCTTTGTGTTAAGGAAGTAGAAGAATGAGCCCACAAGGCTCTAAGGAAATAAAAAGAGGGCAAAATCATACTGGATGGGTTTTCAAGGATATAACAAGATAATACACTGCATTAACATTGCCTTTGATATGACGATCTCATAGCACTTTGCTAAACAAAACTTCAAATATTTAAGGCTGATTTCCTGACTCCTAATTCAGTGTGAAAGCATCATTTAAGTCTAACCTCTTGTTCAGCGCCTTCTAGAGAGGCGACCTGCCCTAGTTCAAAGGCTAATAATGTAGCCTCACCCGTTTAAAAAGCAAGTGTTATTTTTACAGGACCTACAGCTGAGGAAACTGAGGCCAAGGGAGGTTGGGGCCACTGGTCCAAAAGTCAATGGCTGTTGAGTGCCAGAGCAAGGAACGCAGCCGAGGCTCCAGCACGTGCTGACCAGTCAGAGCCAGGAGCGGTAGAAGAGGGACCGGCACCCTCACAGTACAGCTGGCAATGCCCAAGCACTGCTCATCTCCCCCGGGACATGCCCGGAGCCACCGAGCACCCCTGCTCGCACCACGTTTGTCGGGGCCTCTCACGCTCCAGCAGCGCCAACTCTGCCTCCTCGAGTAACTGCTAAATAATGCAAAGGTCTCGTTTCCCAAGTACCAGGCTGCTGTAGCAGGTATTGAGGTTGAATCTTTGCAGCCCATAAACAAATACCAACAATCAGCCTCAAACTACACCGATAGAAGCAATTTTACTTCTCCTGCTGAAAACATTAATACTTTCATTCCATTTACTGCAAGATATTTGTTGCCCAATACTAATTTTGTCCCAACAGCTTAAATTACAGGAAAAGTCCTGTATTAAAAACCATTAGGCTGAGACATATTGTATACCTTCCTTTAGTGCTTTGACAGTAGAACATTAGACTTAAATACCCCGAGACAGGTAAGTACAGTATTATTTTCTGTGAATGAAGGTGTGCGTTCGCTCTAAGTGTCCATCGTCTCTGTTTATGTGTGAATTAGTTTATGGATTGTTCTTGACAGAGCCACAGCGCCCTCCCTTAAGGGCATTGCTGATATATTACCTTTGAAAGAGAATCACAATTTATTCATTCAAACACAGCTAAAGATAGATGTGCACTAGAATATTTTGAAATATTGCATTATATATAAAATGAAATAGGGGGAAGCTAAATTACACAGCTATAATTACTTAGAGTTCAGGTGGCATCGTAAATAATCTATTCACAACTCGCCCAGTGTTTATTATGTCACCAGAGCAATATAATTAACATGGTATAGATGGAAACTACACAGGGCAGAAGCCTAATATACCCAGATCAAACACACTACAACATAAGTATAAAAACTACACAAACACGTACTATGTTATTCATGAAAATTCATATGGAAGTGGAAAAAAAAAAAAGAAAAAAGCAGCAGTTCGACAATTTTGAGGCCCTAGCCCTGCTAACACCACCAACACCCCTTCGGAATAGTCATAGTTAAATGTATGGGCATGCTTCAGCGTTTACATTACAGGGGCATAGATGGTTTTGCATTGACTGAATTCACGCTACCTTTGAAATTCTGTCTGTGCTGCTCTAAAATTGTCTTCCTGGCTGTTTGAAACGAAATTGTTACAAGGAATAAGAAGTTGTCAAACAAAACCTAGAATCTGCAAGTCACCTTCACCCAGTCCTGCACCACAAATGCATGAGTTCAGATACCCAAACTGAATTGCTTGAAGATTATAAATAAGGTGTTAGGGAAAAATATAAAAAAAGAGTAAGAAAACCAGAATATATTACAAAGGGGGGAAAAAAAACCCCAAACATCAAGAGAGTCAATACAGTAGTTAAATTTGTAAGAAAATACTTCCTATTTATCTAGAAATCACAGTCTGTCCAGTTGACTCTTGTTTCCAAAAATCTCTACTCACATAGTAAAACATATATATACCTTAGCACTGGAGGAAAGTTTTAGAAAGAAGTGAAGGTGCCTTTCACAGGCTCCAAGAAGGAATGAGATAAGCAGATGGCAAACTTTCCATTAAAGAAACAAAGGTTAGAGGAATAGTTTTTCAAGAGGGTTTGTTTGGGGTATGACAGTGTGAGGGACTGGAAAATAACCTGCTTTTCTCAGAGTCCAAGGTGTCCTTAAGTTTCAGTTGCTTGACTCACTACAATATTTTTAGGGTCTTTGAAAGACAATTGGATTGGTGTTACTCCTTTTCTGACTCACTCCGTTCCTTTCCATAACATTTTTCTGGTTGCCCTTTCCCCACATATTTTTTTCCGATTTTGTTTCTGTAGAAGGGAAAGAAAAGGAAGGAAATAGAGCAGGGGACAAATCCCCACCATTCCTCCCAAACTGGAGGTGAAACAGTGAGTCAAATCAGATTTTTCCCTTTACGCTTTCTGCTTTTCACTGCTGTAATTGCTACGTGCAGACAGTTTATTACATGCTTCTCCGTTGAAAAGACACCCAGTACAACACACCAGCAGAGGAGTTCTATATGTTTGCTCTTTCACTGCTTACTTGGTCAAATCTCTTTACTTTAAAAGCAAGAGGACTTTTCCCCCAGCCACCAGCTTTCTGCTACCATTAAAACCCCCTCTCCAAGCTTAATCGTACCCTCCGAATAGAAACTGGAGCAAGCCCCAGAGGACACATCCTTCGAAGGGCTGCAGCCCAGCCTCCTGCAGCATCAACTTCAGCCTGAGATTTGAATACACGATTTATACTGGAGACTGGAAGATGCCCGAATAGGTTGGGCAAACAAACAAACAAAAAAATCATTCCAGCCAGCTTCAGTGAAATCATAATTTCCTTTTTCCTGCAGTCGAATTGCAGGTACAAACGATGTCCTTAAAGAGTTTTGGCCCAGCACTGAGCTTGCTCTTGGCCTGCCTCATCGCCTCGCAGCAGAGGTGTGAGCAGGCTGG
Source organism: Sagittarius serpentarius (assembly GCA_034782735.1). NCBI lineage: Eukaryota > Metazoa > Chordata > Aves > Accipitriformes > Sagittariidae > Sagittarius > Sagittarius serpentarius. Next base: position 29,601,870 of record JAVKLA010000010.1, read on the forward strand.
CTCTCTGCCGCTGCCGGGGAGGAGATCTAGGAGGTTAGACGCAGAGCAGAGGCAAGCGCTGTGTCTTTTATTAAGCAGCATCTGCCCTTCTTCTGGATATATTACTTTATGCCAAGTGGTGTGGATTTTTTTTTTAAGTAAAGAATATTTAACATCATATAAAAAGAAAAATGGTCCCTTAAATTATTTGTGGCATGTCCTCTGCGCTGTGGAGGAACAAAGCTCACTCTCCCAATGTGCCGCACCAGAGTTCGGGAGCAGCGGTGACAGTCAAGAAAGAATTTATGGTCCCCAGGGAGAGATCTGCTAGGGTCCTGCAGAACAAGATAAAATATTTGAAGGTTGTGGGTTTTCCCTCCCCCCTTCTTCTCCGTAGGGGTAACAGTGATGAAAGATGTAAGTCTATTTCCCAGCGACCAAGACCCCACCAAAACACCTTCCCCTCCCAGAAGACAGACTTGGGTGTGCAGAGGGAAGTTAATAACCTGGTTTTGTTTCCAGGATGCTCTTTTCTGTGTTCCCAAGAAATTTTGCAGCACAAACTGGAATTGTCCAAAGGTTAAAAACAAACTCTGGAAAAGGCAAGAGAAAGCAGCACACACTGGGTTCCCTTCTGCTTGGGCTCTCATGAATTTTTTTTTTTGTAATTTTTTTTTTTTTTTTGAGCATGAGGTCCTCGGGGCACACTTCATGATTAACATGATTCATGAACACTTGCAGAGGCCACTCCATCCAGGTGCCACCAGGGAAGCTGATCAGCCTCATGTTTTTAAATGCCTTTTGTGGGCTGCTCCCTTGGGGCCAGGCTGAGCTCAGGACTCGGTGGTCACAGCTGGAGTGTGATGGAGAGGGTTTGGGTTATTTCTCCAGAACCTGCTCTCGAGGACCAAACCCCTCACAAGCTGTCATTCCCAAGCTCTGCACTGAAATTTGGTACAAACCCTGCACATTTGTACCAAAACAGGAATTGTTAGTGCTGGGGCAGAACAGCATCACACTTGCTGAACAGTTGCATCATCATTTTAGGTCTTCTACCCCGCCGTGAGACCACCTCTTCCAAACTTACCCAGTTTCTTCCTCCAGACAGAGAAGCATCACAGGGTAAAATCCTGCACCCTCAGACACCCATCCACAACACACACCACTGGAGATAAAGGGCAGAGCCGCGCAGGACCTGTGCTCTGCTCTGTGCCAGGCTGGCTGGATGGGTGCCTGCTTTCCTCCAGCAGCTCTCTGGCCACCTTAGCGTGGTGCTGGGCTGGAGCCAAAGAACCCTGCTGAGAGCTGCAGCAGAGGATGTATCAGCCCAGCACATCAGCTTCAGCACCGAGCTGTACAAATGCAGCTGTGCAGCCGAGGGTCCAGAACCAGCTTTGTCCAGGCAGCTCAGGGCACTTGCAAAAGAAAAAAAACCACCAACACACATACTTGCTCAGGTGAGCGCCTGCTTGTGCACTGGCCACCATCGCTTCAGCATCTCTAGTGATGAGCAGCGTGCGATTGCAGCCACATCCTCTTGGAGACAGGAGTCAGCCTGATCCAAAGTCCCCCCAAAGGAACAGTAGCTTTTCTGTAGGCTCAGTGGTGCTTTGGATTAGGCTTGTAAATCCTGCGTCACCAGGATCTTTAGTATTGTCCTTTCATTTGCAAAGTCATTTCTCCCTCGCCAGCCAGAACTGCCCAGAACAACTCAAACAGGTAAATTATTTAAAGTGCTGTTCCTGCCTCAAAATCTACTACGGCTCATCCACAGACCTCAGCCCAAGCACATGAAGCATTGCCTTTAGCAGTCAGCAAGGTTCAAGCGTGAGCACCTCAAAGGGACAATTTCTGGCTGATGCAAAGCACCAAAGCTTCATTTCCTCCAGTAGTGCCATAGTAATTAATACTAGCTAAAAATCATCATCTTTTTAAACACTTCTTGTGAACAGATAGGTGCCTTCAATGTTAGGTTCTTCACCTTGAATCATACTTAGATTTAATACAGAACAAAGTAATAAACAGCGGGTTGATCACCAGCACCAGTGCTGCTCACATCTACCCACCAAGGCACCCTGCTTCTTGCAGGCTACTGCAAATTGTATTCAGCACTACCTCGGGAGCAGGGGCGAAAAACCCAAAGTCAATCCCACACGCGGGCTGGAGGAAAAACACTTGTGCCTCCAGGTGACAAGGTTAAAAGCTGCAGGCAGGTTTGCCTCCCACCCCAAGCAAGCACAAGCAGCTACAGAGCATCTCTGGTCTCAGCCCGCTTCAACTCCAACGGCACTTTTTCTCCAAGGCCCCAAACAAAATCCCTCATCGAGGGACTGATTTCTCTCAAAATTAGCACATCAGCAAACTGCACATCCCACTTTCTGGTAAGAAGATTTCAAAGGCGGCGGCAGTCCCCCCCTTTCTGCTGCAGGGAAGTGGAACTAATTACACCGCAGTTTTGAAGCACCACTGGGCCAGTTTTGCCCCCTGGGCTCCCACCGAGGCAGTCACAACACATCGGACAGTTTCTCTGCTACCAGAGCAGCAAGGCACTCTGGATAGAGCGACAATGGCAGTAATAGATTTGATCTTATTATATTCATTTAGAAAGATGTTTATGGCAGGCTGACATGAATTTCAATGCAAGCCTCGCTCTCTTCCCGTAGCATCTGCAGCTCTCAGAACCTGCAAGTGGGGGCAAACGTACTGTTCTCAGAAACTGAAGATGTAGGTCAAAATGAAAAAGTTGTTACTAGAACCCTGTGTTATCTGATGTCTTTAGAGTTTCACAGAGGTGTTCTGGTGTCTCAGCTCTTTTCAAAATGAGGGCTAACAATAAAGCTTGGTATTTGTGCATGGCTCGTGACGCCTCTTACAATGCTACGGAGACAGAACAATCTCCATTTCACGAAGGACCCAGATCCTCAAATCTATGCAAGTAATTAGGCATTTACTTCTCAAGACCAGTGAGCTCTAGTACACAAATAGCTGCAAGGCTATCGAGACTGAAATAGTGAGGAGTCAAACCAAAACCATTCCCATCACACAGCAAACCAAAAGCCTGATCCCCAAACACTGCCCAGGGTCTCCTGGGCCCCAGTCCTCCCATACCACCCTTAGCTATAGCCAGTTCCCATCGTGGCAGCAGTTCAGATCAAGGCTAATTGTATTTGAATCTACAGGGTACCAATTTTCCAGCGAAGGGGTTTTAATCTAACATGCAGATCTCTTGTCTACATTCACATCACCCCAGAGACCCATAACATAGGTCATTTGTGCATACACAATCTCGGTAATAGGATGCACAATTTTAAAATGGCTAAATCTGTAGAGAAGAAAAAAATGTTATTACAGGAGGAAAAAGAAAAGATTAGCTCACAGGCTGAGATCATGTTTGCCAAGTTTCCACCCAGAGAATTATTCCAGTACCGAATTCTATGCTACCAAAATAACGGGTTTATACAGCAGGCATTGTGCCAGCTTTTTGGCTATAATTATAGTGTTTTCTTCTCTCAAGTTCTTTATTGATATCTGGAATTTTTTAAAAAAAGAAGGAGGTGGAGAAATGATTTTATACGTTCAACAAACTAGCGCAACACTTGATGCAGTTAAAAACCAGGAAGTTTTAACAACCTGCCAGCCTCCAACTTCACAGGAAATGTCAGTGCCACTATCAGACTTTAGAGAAACCCCAGGGATCCATTACTGCGGTTTGAAGATGTCCCTGCACTTCCCTTTTAAGTAAACGCCGGAGCTGCTTGCTTCATTCGGTTGCTGCTGTGCTGCACAATATTCCTTTGAGGAGATGCTTTGCAGTGACAAAATAACTGCTGACAATGTGAATACTGACTTCATTTTAATTTTGTTTTACATTTTCTTTGGTATGTTTTGATCCTAAAAATCTTTAGAGTGCAATTTTTTTATGATAATAAAGCAACTATTTATACAGTACCACAGAGTCATTTCGTTACTTCTCCCTCCACCCCTTTCCGTTTTTCCCCCCATCCAAAGGGAGAGGGTTGTGAAGGCATGACACATCCTCAGCGCAGTTTCAATAAAGAAAAGTGGAAGGGAAGAGAAGCACCCTAGAAAGAATGTAAAGATCATCAGTGACACAAAATAGGGCAACACTTCTTTTTTTTGCGAGCTATAAAACACTGAAGAATGTGATGTCAACATGACTGTTAGGGAATCAAGCCCTTGCAACAGTCATCTCTTGTAGAGGATGCTGCTTTCCCATCCCATCTCCATCCCAAAAGGGACAGCTGACAGCAGTAAGTCCCAGTTCGGGAAGCTCTCTTGTTCAGGGATGCATTTGACTGAAGTCTTAATAAGTGCCCTGACTCTAGGACATTATTATTACTTCTAAAAACCATGGCTTTTTCATCATCTCTTATAATTCTGGGAAACTTCTCCACCACCACTGAAATTAAAATTCCGTCAAGCCCTGAACCCAGGAACAATTAGCCCAGCTGAGATGATTCCCGATAGTCTTTCACATATAATAACCAATATCCAATATACCTCAACATTGTGAAGACCTCTGTAAATGAAGTGACATCTCTTGCTGGACAAAGCCTAGAAATGTTATCCTTCAGTGATAGGAATCCTAAGGGGACAACTATTCTCCCTCATTCGAAAGCTTACTTAATTGTTCCAGTTGCTGGAAATTTTAAACAATTTCCCCAGTCACTATGCCAAGTTGCGTTAAGCTCTTTGTCTGGCTGATACGCCAACCAAAGGCACAGGGAGATAAGGAGAGCTGTGGGAATTACACAAACCGACTTACACAGCGAGACTTCCTTCGCCCAAGCTCCTTCCTTTAGCTTTGCCACTACTTCTACTACTTATTATTATCGTCACATAACTGAAGCCAGCAGCTCTTTCACCTCCAGCGCCTCAGCTGCACTTACGCTAGGACTCTAAAAACAGGACCCTGCATTTAACACTTTTTTTTTGTTCATCTCCCTTCTATATTTGCTTTATTTTCCAGTAAAACTATATATTTATCCTATTTTTTTCAGTATTCCAACAGCAGAGTAGGCAGCCCAAAGCACACAGATTTATCTTCTGCATCTGCACTTGTTTTCCCAGGTCAGATTTTCAGTGGTGATAATGGTGGGAAGCACCTGACTTTCCAAGAGCAAGCTGAGCCATAACTGAAACCAACCCTCGGGATGTTTGAGCAGACAGACAGAATTTGTGCTCACCCTCCTATGATTCCCAAACAGCACAAGTTCTCAGCAAGACCCTGACCCTGGCTAGATAAACCAAAGGCCGCACAACACTATGATTAAGAAAATAGGTTATCTGATGGCATTTATTCCTAGAAATTGTACCTCCTTGCAAAGTATGTCTTTACTGAGCAAAAAAGACCCTTCTTGCCCATCTCAACCATCTTTGCTGCCATCGGCCCAGACAAAAAGTTGGTGAAACCCTTTTCTAAGGTATGTCCTCCCAGGATGAAACTACAATGCAAAGGCCAGAGCATTTAGTAAAGGATTGTATTTCTATAGCTCTCAGGTGCAAAGGCTGAGCTATACTGGATTTTAGAAAGGCTAAATCTCCAAGAAGCAGTCATAAGAATCATTACATTTAATCATCTGTTGGGGGTTTTGCACCTTTAAACGGACCTTTCCCATCAGATCAATGAGCAGGTCATTAGCAATGTAGCGCAGGATCCTTGGAAGGGATTGATCTCTGATATGAAACAGGGTTGCACAGCTTGCAAGCGTTCCTGGAGCTGGGAGAAGCCAGTGTGTCCTCTCAGACCTTTCCCTCCACTCACATGCACGGTTATTTGTCCGCACGGTGTCACTACTCGTTTTGCACCCAAATGGTAGAGAAGCTGCTCCTTGGCACATGACCTCCTTCCTCTAGAGTTTTGACTCTATGAAGTTGCCAAAGTGTTTAACTTCAAGGACAAAAACTAAGGAGCCAGCTCTTTTCTCATTTGACCCCCTGATGGATTGCCTTTGCACACCACACGGCTTTAGTTGCATCCTAAACCTTCATGTGAAGTTTTATATTTGTTCCAACATCACTGAAATAGAAGCATCCAGTTTCCTGGCACTTTTTCAACATCACTTTGTTGTGTAAAGCCAGCTTAACTCTGCATGAAGACAAACTTCAGGACAGACCTTCAAAATGGCATGAAGTTGGGCCACTTCAGCACTGACAATATTCCTAAAGGTTTGAAGAGCCAGTATCTTTTCAATAGTATGTTCTGTTTTGCAATATTATGTTATGTTCTAGCTATACACTGTGACAAGAATGTTTTCCTTCTCTATATCCCTTTTTCCCCTTTGTAACAATACAAAGTTACAGAAGCATGCAAGCAGGAGGTATCTTCTCTCTAAAGTCTTTTCTCTTCCTCCTCCAAGAAGAAAGCCAACAGAAGCCAGGAATGACCAGAAGAAATTGCTCTGCACCCCGCTAGTTCAAGCTTCTTACCAAGTTAAAAATCAGAAACAATGTCAAGACTGGTACCAGCCCACAAGTGTTTCTCCTCCAGCAAAATGATTTTGTAGAGCTTGCTGATTTCCTATCACTTTAAAATGTTTAAGACTGAAAGTTTTTTTAAAAAGCATTTGGGGGCAACAACTGAAATATTTCAGTCAAAAATAATTGACTTGTAGCTTAAAAAACCCGTAACACTTTTTGCAAAAGCTGTCTAAGAAATGGGGTTTTTCCTCCCCAGAAAATATGAAGAACATTGTGTACAGGTACTCATTCCACTGAAGAAAAGACATTTTCATTTTAAGAATCCCTAAAATACTCTCTTCAGGAATCAGTTTTAAAAACAAAACTGATGGGGGGGGGGGGGGTGTTGGTTTTTTTTAGGGTGACATCAGCAGTGACTGAGCAGGGCTAGCAGGACCCACCCTGACAGCTATACATGAAGCAGGGCATACATCTTCCGTTGCAGTTTCAGTAGACAGGACCACAATGTCCTTAGTTCTATCCATTTCAGCACAGCTACGGTGCTTTATAGCTGCGAACTCGGCCCATAGTCCCTACTCCCAGACACTTAAAGGTCTGATTCGTCCCCTCCTTAGCAAGTGGCATCCCACAGCGAAGAGCCCCACTGGTTTCACTGGGCCATCCAGCCCAGAAGCATCCGTAGCATTAGCATCTTCCATGCCCCCTGCAAGTTTTTTTCCTGCGAATCAGTAACGCTCATCTCCCAACCTTAAACCGATTTCATGGTAGGATGGAGGCAACCGACAGTCTCTGACGTTGGCCTCCAATACGGTGTCACAAGCTTTGCCACTTCAGCAAGATGGGTGCTTGCCAGCGGGAGCAGGCGGCTCAGGATGCAGCCTGTATTCTTCCTCGGAAAAAAAAATATATTAGTTTTAAATGCAAGTCGCAGCTTATAAATGCCAAGAAATTCCTCTTGCCACATGAATGTTTCCAGAATGCTGTGCTGAATTAAACAGATTCAGCTCGCTTTCAGATCCGTACATACAGAGACAGCTTGATAGATAAATACGTTTAAGGGTGCAGACAGCTCTGGTCAGTGGACAGTTAAGGACAGGAAGACAACGATGCCCGGGTGGCTTCAGATCCAGAGCACAAGTTATTCCTGCAAGAGAATTCTATTAGTAATATTTGCATCTTGCTAATAGAAATCCAATTACTCAGAATGACTCTGAGCACATTATCCATTTTTAGCAAAATTTGCCTTATTCTGCAAACAGATTTTTGCTTCATCGTCACTTTACTTTTGTTCCGGCGGTCCTCTGGGATGCAGCATCCTTCAAGGACATGTCAGAGGAGCATGCTATCCCGTCATCCTCTCGCTTTGAGGCCTAGCAGCTGAATCACCCCCAGCCCTATTTTCTTTTGCAGTGTTAGATTAGCGAGAGGGCTTATGACCTGCCATCTGTCACTGCAGTCTGCTGACTGTGAGTCTCTGCTCTCTCCGCAGCATTGCTGAGGAGGTGGCAGGCTGGGGGGGGGGGGGGGTCGGGACGGGGGGCGGGGGAAAGAGCCTTTTCATCCTGCTGCTGCTCCTTGCTCCAAAGCCATCCCTTAAAGCCATAGTGTGCAAGCCCAGCGGAGGATGCACCAGTCTCACCGGGGAAGAGAGACACCCACCAAGGACTTTTTGCTTTAATGCAGCGACATTCGCTGTCCAGGGGCTTTCGCGGCGTGACGACAAATCTAGCGGTACCTCGGAGGCAGCCTGCTCTGAACCTGCGGCTCCCGCATGCTGTTTGATCACACCTGCTGAAGCTTTCCCAGCCTTGCCAGGGAGAGCCAGGCAATGTGACCATGCATCTGGCTTCCTGGCAAGGAGAGGGCTGCCTCTGGCCCCATGCCAGCGCAGTCCATCTCCTCCTGAAAATAGTGCACCATTTTGGAAAAAAAAAAAAAAAAAAAAAAAAAAAAGCTGCGCGCACCACCGCTTGCAGAGACCCAGGGGACAGCTTTGTCACCCACCGTGGATGGGAGACCCACGGATGGTGCCATGGGACCGGGAACCAGCCTGCAGGGTTTGGGGAGAAAGCAATGCATTGACTGCTGAATTTCCCTGCTTGATTTAAAGTAATCTGGTTGCAAAGCTCCTGCCCTGAAGAAAGGAAATAACTTTTCATTGCAGCACGGAGTCATAAGACAGCAACTCTCCTTGAAAGCTGAGGGGAGGAGTGTTCCCACCTCCTGTTGGTTTGCTTGAAAAAATCTCTGCATATCTTCTCCAATATTTTCCACTGAGTCTCAGTATAATTGTACCAGAACTTACCAGCTCCGTCCCCGCTAGAGCAGATGGGACTTTTTCAGATCAACTTATTTCTGTCTTAAAAATAAGACAATGTACAACAATGTGAGCAAACACCAAATCAGTCCAGTTGCGGTATCAGACTTCTCCCCACAGCAGTTCCTTCCACCTCCTGTTCCTGAAATGGTTTCTACCTAAATGTCTAGCCTAAACTGAGTCCCCGGTTCCTCTGCTGGGATGTGCTCTCTGGTCATTTCCCCCCAGCTTCTGCCGAACAGCCACTATCATTGTAAAACCGCAACTTGTAAGGAAGAACCAGCAGCCTGAGGATGAAAGACCCGATTTGAGACCTTGTGTATCATCAGGAAGAGCGAACCCACCCACGCATCGAGTCCTGGTGCTTGAGGAGGAGCAGCCCTTCAAACTGGCCTCCAGACAGATCCCCTGCCCTCAGACACCATCCGGGGCTGGCAGCACTGGGCTGCTCGCATCCTCCTGTGCCACACGAGAAGTCTCCAGAGATGTTTCTCCAGCTGAGAAAGAAGAACAAACTCAGGAACCAAAGGAAAGGAGCAAGTTAAATTATTTCTCCCACTGGACATCCCTGGGACTGTTTCAGCACAAGCCGATTCCACTCTGGAGATCCAAGGAGTCTCAGCCAGACCCCTAGTAACTGGTATCGCAGAAATGAGGGGTGGGGACAGGGGGGGTAAGATGCCACCGTGCCAAAGCACTTCTTTATGCAGAGGCCCTTCCGTGTCCACAGGTAAGTATGAAAACAAGCCTTGCAAGCCGTGGTCAGATGCCATGTCCTCCCATCCCTTCCCAAGCAGTGATCCATCCAGCAGATGGTATTGTTGACAAGGAGCCTGTGGAACTGGCACTGCCAGTCCTGCGTTCCCCGCGGTGGTCCGTGACCTCACCGCGGAGCTGTGTTCTGGATGTTGCTAGGCACATGTGGGTAGTCTGATGTTAGCAAGCAGATATTTCCAGAAATAAGATTATATCACCTCCTAATTGATATCAGCAGTAAGTCCCACCAAGCTAGGGCTATCTTGCCGCTGGCTGCCCCATCCGTGCCCTCTTCCAGAAGATTTTTGTCTGGATGGAGCATGAAGATTTTTGGCCACATGGGCACCCAGAAATCCCAGACAAGTGGCCCCTGTGCACACACGGATCATCTCGGCACATTTGGGTTTGCTGCAAGTGGTCAAGCTATTTTTGCAGCATATGTGCAGCAGGCCTAACACAGCTTGAAAAATCACTGTACATGTGTTACACGGTGTATATGCACATATTTCTGTACAAGAAACCTCCATCAGGAGCACGACACCTTTTATCGTAAGACAGCAGGACCCAAACATCCAACACAGCTCCGAAGCCACACATACAATTTGTGTGCAGACACAGCAACTGTGTGCACAGGCATAAAATTAACTGAGCTGCGTTATCCCCTCCAGCAACTCTGCATTCAGGGATGCTGCAAAAATACAATAGCAAAAGAGGACAAAGGACAAGGATGTGCGTTGTAGAATTTAGCATCAAAGCAGAAGCTGTTCAACTTCAGATTTTCTAAGACAGTCTGGCCTCTTGCAACCCAAGGAGCACACAAGAGGTACCGTGCAGAGCTGCCACTGAACAACGTTGCTGTGAGCGGTGCAGACTAGACCCACGCTCATGCTGTAGGACTCAACTAAGGTACCCTGGACTTACCATTTCTGGCCCCAGCCAGCCTATTTCAGACAAGTCCTGGAATTGCACCCAGGTACACGGATCAGGCAAAGCTGCAGGCAGAAGACACACGTTTTCAGCGAGAGCCCAGGCTTTTTTGCCTGCCAAGCACAAGGCTCTTGCCAACCCTTCCACGCAGAAGTGAGTTGGCGAGACTTGCTGGGGTGCAACTCTGGAGGGGCCAAGATCATTCAGCCCTTCTTCTTCTCCTTGAGGGCCCGTTACAACCCCTTAAGCCATACTGACTCCTCTTTGCACCAAAATCGTAAGAGGAAGCAGTGGCCCAGGTTTTCCTGTGGATGTTTTGCAGCATGAACTGTGCACATCAAATTCTTATGCATCAGACATGCAGAGAAGCTAAAAAGTCATTTGGAAATAAGGAAGTGTATAAGTTACTCTAGCTTGAGGGCTCTAGTAATTTATGCACCGAGAATTTATACAGGTCATGTACCTATTTACTTTCCTGTGCTCTAAAAAAAATGCACAGTTACCTTAGCAACTTTAACATTGCAGAGAATACGGAGCTTTCTTAAAGAGACATTGTCAGGAGTGGTCAGCCTGACCAGCCATTCCCCCACTTTCCTGTGTGTGCTACATCTGCAGTCACATGCACTTTTCCCCTCAGATCAAATATACATTTTGTTATTTGAACAATGAACAACCCATCTCAGAACTCGGTGACATCATCTAACAGTAAACAAAAATAAGACTACCATGCACAAGAATAAGAAAACGTCATCAAAAAAACAGACTGAATTTCCTCATTTCATCATCCTGACATGTTCTGAAAGCCTAAAATAATTTTTCAATTTGTGGAAATTGCCTAGACTCTATAAAAACATAAAGCGTGCTAGTTACACCTTGGGGGCTTTCAGATTTTAGAAATAACACTGTAGGAGAAATCTAATATGCTGACTAGGCAATAAGTACCTAACTTCTCAATTTTGTTTTAGTTTATGCTCCTCTCTCTCCAGGATTTCTCACTAGATTTGTTCCTGGAGTTTTTTTTCCCAAAACCAAACTAAGAGTCTCTAGAAAAGGCTCCCCAGTACCCAGAAGGCAGAAGTAGGTATTCAGAAGAGAAACAGCTTCTCTGCCCATCACAAGAGGGTCTGATCTGGTACCCGGCCAAGACACTGAGGTCCTACTGAGTCTGTCACCGATCTTTTGTCAGCCCTGTGAAATATGTGAAAAAGCTCACAAACTAAGGAAAAGTGTGTGATAAATTCCCCAAGCTCACAGTCACAGAGAAGGATGGTGAAGTGCTGAGTTGAAGTGCTGAGTTGGGATGTGGAGGAGAGTACAGCCACCCGCCTGGGGAAACGGGCAGCCCTCGCCTTTCTGAATCGAGTGCCCAAAACAAGTACTGACTGACCCCAAGCACACCCGACACCAGCGCAGTTTGCGGTTGGGCTTCGAAAACACAAACTCGCCACCCTGACAATTCAGGTTGCACTTCATTAGCTACCAAAAATCCTCCCTCTTCTGCTGCAGCCATTGAAAGCAGAGTAAAGCAATGACAGGACACACTGCAAACCAGGGAGTGACTGTGCTACAGAAAACAATGATGATTCTGTTACAAAACCCTTAAGGCCACAATCAGAAATGGCCCAGAAATGCTGCGCTGAGGCACCACTGGAATTTTTGCCCTTCTCTTCCTTCCTACCCACATTTTAGTCATTGCAAACTACAAAGCACACAAGGAAGTATCTTTTTCTTCATGCCTACATAACCACCATCTAGCTTTCAGTAAAAAAAAAATTAATGATTTCCCTCCCAAACAACTCTGATTTTGCAAACCTTAGAGAGCACACAATAGATTTAAACAGCAGCTTTCTTTTTTTTTTTAACAACTACAAATGCGATATATTTTCTGCAGCATCCTGTGAATATAGGAGGTGCCTCTTTTCTGCACACAAAGGTTGTGCACGTTGAGTTGGGGCAGGGAGAGCAAGGAAGAAAGCTATAAACCCCTTGTTTTCTGGGCAACCACTTTATTCCTACATTATCAAGAAAGAGTCAAGTTGTGGCTCTTTTCAATCGCAGGGACAAAAAGAAAGACTTAGAGAAGCAAGCTGTTGACTCTCCCTGATGAACAGTATATGCCTCCAATCAAATTCTACAGCACTAGGCCCATACAGTTATATTTTAGATGGGCTGTGCCTGAGAAATAGGGGAAAAATCTACCACAACTCAGGGTTTTTTTGCATTTCTGTCTGTCCCTTTTCCTGATAAGCATAGCACACCTTCAGGGCTTCATTTCAGGAAAAAGATGTGGGAGTGGAACTCGGAAATCGCCTCCATAAGCAGCATGAGCAGACTCCCTCCAAAGCAGTAGGGCTGGGCTAGGAATTCATTACACTTTTCTCATGCCCTTACAGTTAAGCGCAACCAAACCTCAGTGATTTTCTTTTAATATCGCACCCAATTGTCCCATCCACACCGCGTTGCCGAGAGTGTTCAGAACAACCTCGGCAATCGCGTCCGAGGGTCTTGTAACATGCTTTGCATCTGCAGACAGGGAGCAACCGCGGCAGCAGGGCAAGGAGGGGATACCCGATGAACACCCTTCCTTCACACCACACCGCCATGGAAACTAACGGAGAGGCTGCACAGAAGATAATGCAACTTTAAGCCATTTCGGCTGTTGCAAAGAAACCCCTCCTCTGTATCCAACTTGCAGACGTGCCGGCAGATCCGCACTGAGGAGCGAGGTCCCCGGGTTTCAGAGCCTCCTACACAAACAGCACGGCTACCGTCTAACGCAGCATCCCACCTGCCTTTCCCACCGAGGCAGGAGCCTCGTACCCTCCCTTCTCCCACTGCCCTGGAGCAGAAGGAGTCTGGGAGAAGAGAGGAGGATGGGGAGAGGGTGGTTTGTATAGAGCCACTCGGCTCCCCATCCTCCACCCCTCGTCCTTCCCTGCAAGCTTTTCTCCATAGAAGGAAGCAATCTGCCTCCTGTGCCCAGGTACCGCAGGCAGCGTGCCACTTTGCCAACGCACTGTCAGATCTGTGCCGCGTCAGAACGAGCCCTACCACATTAATTCAACTTGGTGGAGTAAAAAAAAAAAAAAAAAATAAAAGAGGGGAGGCAGGACAAGGCATAGCAGATGGCTGAGGACAGATACTGCATCCCATTCTTGCTCTGCAAGAAAACAGCTTCAACTCTTTGCTGTTTATCATGCTGCTCCTAGCTTTTTTTCTTTTTATCTAAAAAAATGCAGAAATTGGTGTCCAAATACCCAAGGTTTCCATGTTTTTGTTGCCTCTGCTTAAATTTCGTGGCTTGCCATCCCTGTTGCAGCTCTTTAGGCGACATGGCACAATGAGGGTGCGATTGCTATGAGATAATCACACCCTTGGGGTGTTATTAAGCACAAGGCTATGCCTCATGCCTCTCGCTCTCCAGGGATGTGATTATATCATGATAACCAAACTCCCCAGAGACACCTTATTGCAATTATGACATTTCTTTCAGGTTTATGTGTGAATACATTATTCAAGGAAATTACTTTGATCACCAGAAACTTCCACTTAGTGTTCAAATACTTAAACTGGATGGTTTACCGAGATGAAGTTCCTTCCTTACAGTGTTTGACAGGGAGAGAAACAGGGCTTTTAATCTGAGCAGAGCAGTACCAGGGCCTAATCACCAACATGCAGATATATTCACTTTTATTCAGGACAGCAGTTTCTCTTATTTAGGGTAGCAGTTTTCCAAATAACCAAACTAATCCAAATATTCAACTCATATTTTGCCTACTGCAATGCCTGGAGAGCTAGTCCAACAAACAGTTTCTCTGAAGAACAGTTGTCACGGTTTAACCCCAGCCGGCAACTCAGCCCCACGCAGCCGCTCACTCACTTCCCCCCCAACCAGTGGGATGGGGGAGAGAATCAGAAAAAAAGGTAAACCTCCTGTGTTAAGAACAGTTTAATAAGAACAGAAAGGAAGAAACTAACAATGACACTAATGACAACAATAAAGTGACAATAATAACAACAGGACTGGAATAC
>JAVKLA010000010.1:29618923-29633909 GCA_034782735.1 Sagittarius serpentarius
CTGGCTGGGCACGAGAAGCTGAAAAGTCCCTGACTGAGTCTAAACACGACTGAGCACCGACTGAAAACCTCAGGCTGTTATCAACATTCTTCTTGTACTAACCCCAAACCACAGCGCTGTGCCAGCTGCTAGGAAGACAGTTAACTCCGTCCCAGCCGAAACCAGGACACTGAAGTAGGTGCAGAGAAGGGCTACTCGGATGATGTGGGAAAAGAGTGGGAGAGCCTGCCTTGTTTGGCCTTGCAAACCTGAAGCCATGGGTGATGCCATTGACTGTCTCCCCCGGTTTGGAAAGCTGCAAACACACATCACCATCTTGGAAAGTTGCTTTGACCTTTCCTCAAAGTGCCCACTGCCCATTAGTGAGAGACTCCTATGTTGGTCACGAATGCAGATAATAAATACAACTTGTATACAACAAATGATCCTTTGGACAATTAGCAAGAGAAAAAATTATACTTTTAAAAAGCACCTTCATGAATCAAATCCTCTGTTCGCAATGATTATATTGCTCAAGAGAAGATCTTACATCAACGTCTTTCTCAAAGCTAGACAACTCTCCTCATGGTAACAAATAAATACACTTGTTATGGTGTACTTGGTTCTCATAAGGACAATTACGCAAGGACAGCATCAGTGCTGCCAGAAAATGAAATCAAGAGAGAGAAGTCAGTGGTTGCCAAAGCTGAGCCTGTACCTTATGAAATCTGATTCTCCCCCAAAGACACAATTTCAGCCCGGCAATATTTGCAAAGGTGACAAATCACAGCAAATTCCTGTGTTGTAAAATTCATTGAGGGCAGGAGAAGCCAAAAAAAACCCCAAAACTCAAACACTCCAACATTTAAGGACCAATTTTTAAAATAAATGCACATCGAAAGGTTATGCTGTCATTAAAGAAGTAGCCAACACTTTACAGCATGAGTTAATACAGTGCTGCAACAGACACTTTGCATTTGCAGCTAATCTGCCAGTGATTAAACGAGCTGTTATTGAGCATTTGCCCTGTTGAACTAGGTTTTTCTTATCCTTATTAATCATTCATTTTGCACTATAGTAGCCTCCCGTCTTTAAGCAAAACATCTTTTTTTTTTCTTTTTTTTTTTTCAATAAGGCAAATTTAGTTTTTTTTTCTCTCTGGTGATGTCCTTTATGATCCCAAGAACAGATAGCTGAACAAAAGCATGCACAAAACCTGGGAGAGCTCTAAAGAGCGTGGGGAAGCAAATTCTTTTTGCACTAAAACTTAGGGAGTTAAAAGTAGAGGACATGGCTGGAGCCACTAAGCTCTGGTGTAAACACGGCCATTTAAGAGGATTTGCATACCATTTATTAACCTTCCGGAAGAACTACACAGACCCCAGTCAGGGAAAACAACTGTGTACACATGTTCGTTTCATTCTTGTTATCGAAATATAGCTTCTGCCAGCCACCTCCAAGCATTTTCCGCAGGCAGATAAATACAGGGCCTGGGAAAGGGGTGGACGGATCCAGTCTCTCTCCTGTCCCCTTTGGGTTTCATGAAACCTGGAATTCATTTTTTAGCTACATTTTAGGAGGAAAGGTGTAAGCAGCCACCTACTGTGCTTCAGGTATTTGTTAAGGTCGAGAAATGAAGGTGATCGCCTGATCCAGGCAGCCCCGTGGGGAAGGACTGTGGGTGCTGTGTGGATGCATCTGTGGGTGCTGGGTGCTGGCAATGCCTCGGCCGCGGTCAAGCGCGGATCATGTGCAGTGCTGGGGGCAGTGGCAGAGCCTGCAGCACCTCGCACTTCCTCAGGCTTCTCCATGAGGTCCCAGTCCTGTCCTCGTCCTAATTTAGGATTTCGCCCTGTGCCACCACAGTTAATGCCTCAGTTTCCTCAACAGCAAGGGGGGACACCAACACCTCCTCTCCGCCCTTGGGCACTCCCAGATCTCTGGTGGCCATGTAAGCAACACATCTTGCTCTCTTTTTGCCATTGACAGGCTATATTTACCACACAAATTTCAAGGTGCTTAATAAAAAATTCTCAACAGTGAATTTTACAACCTTCTGGAAAGAAAATTCTCTCTATATGGGCATGTTACTGAGACTTTTTTTTGAGAAACGTTGACAAAATGAAAGCAAAAGACTGTCTCCACAACACTAAGTAACTTTGTGCATCCGCAGCAGGTTAAGAGTAGTCAGCAGGCACACACACACAGAGGGTGAGGCAGGGGGGATGTCGGATGGAGATCTTCCAAAGGCACCAACTGCCCCAGCTTCCACTGAGCTTCAGTTGCGCCTCTGCAAAAACTTCCAGCCTGCTTTCTGGTGAGGGAGCTGCGCTTCACAGGGAGCAGCCAAATGAGACGGGATCATGCCGTGGGTACAAAATACCCTGGGACTTGGGAGATCCAGAATCTCACCCCCATCCTACCCTAAATTTGCACAGCTCCCGAGTCCCTCCAATTACAACCGCAGTGCTAGCAGAAACGTGGCCAGAGCCTTGATCATACAACCTACACATTCTTGCGACCCTTGGTGGCTTTTACCACGGCAGTATCTCGAGCTCTGGATGTCCCTGTCCCTTAGCAGGAGTTCTGGTGTACCAGGACTGCACGAAGAAGGATGAAAGGTACCCATTAAGGTACCAGAAAGGCCCAGATTTCCATCCCCGAGAATGCCCTGCACCAGCAGGGCTGTACCAGTGCGAAGAGAGAAGACATGAGCTGAGCTTGCACCTGGGTGTGACTGGGGGTGAAGATCAAACAACATTGTAGACATGGTCAGAGGCGTCAGGGAGCCCTCCAGCCCCAGCCGAGTGCTCCTTCCCTGCCACCCCCCCCCCCCCCACGCTCTCTCCTTTACTGCAAAGCTCAATACAAGGAAGCTATCAGCTTAAAAAAAATAAACAGAAAAGTAAGCCTGTTAGAAGGGATTTTTTCCCCCTTAATTTCCTCTGAGGTTTTTTTTTTCCACTTTAAACACACGTGTTCATTCGCTTTCCACTTTGGTTTAGAAGCTGGATTAATACATCTTTTGCTTTCGTATAACAGCATGTTGTAACGGTTACTTTGCAAACACTGCATAGGAATGTTTTAAAATAAAGCTCTATAATTGATTTTTCATAGATTTTTGGTTAAACTACAGGATCTATGCCATTGCTATAGGGTTTTATAAAACCGTTTTTCTATGTGTTTGTTCTTTGGGTTACAATTTATTTTAACAGTAACTTCTTTAAACTCTTAATGTAATAAAATCCACCTTCATAATAGCTACACTACCACTAAAAATTTAGCAACACCTTCCAAAACCCAAGGTGAACGTGCAATTGAGGAAGAAAACCTGACATCCAATCTGTTAAAGACATGTAGAAAAAGTGTAATTAAAGTAAGACAGAAAGCAAAAAAGAAAGTAAGTTTTGAAATCTCTCCAGGCGATCACATACTTCACAGCGTAGTACAAATGCAGTTCCAATGGTTATTTTTAGCCTGGCACACACGGGTATATTGTTACCCAGCCGGCTGCTAGAAGTAATTTTAAATATCTTTCTGAACAATCAAAGAAGATGCTATATTCAAGAACAGGCACAGGAGTCATCCTTATCTCACATTCTCCATGAGAACATTTGACCTTCCTGATTTGGGTTCATTTGACAAGAATTTGCTGGCTGCTTAGAGATCTACATCTCATGTAGAATGATTATAATAAAAGTTCATATCACAAACCCTACACAGAATAGCATTCTCTTTACCTACGAAAAGGTGACATTTTCCAAGCTGTTACCTAGAGAGCAAAGGACAAATGGAAAAGATCAGTCACATAAAAGCAGCATTATCATAACATCCCATGGCAATTTCAGAGTTCTTTGAAGGCCAGATGCTTCTGCTCCATATCTAAATTTCCTATAATAAGAGACTCAATGGAAGCACAAAACGTACCTGTGTCGCAAAGTAAAAAATCATGGCTATCCTACAATTTCAAGTAATTTTCTATTTGGAGTTGGTCAATTTTTTCTGTGTGAAAGTGGTAAGGTTTCCCTAGCGTGCCAGAGAGAGACAACAAAATACCGTGAGTGAAGTTGAACAAAACACTATAGACAGATTGGAACCATTGAACTGACTCAGCTGGACGGGAGCCGCGGCCGAGGAGTAGCAGCTGAGTCTGAATTTGCTCAAAGTGCAGGAATTGTCTAGCAGGATCTCTTCTCATCCCTAACAGCTACTTCACAGCAAACGTAAGAAACCCTAGGACTGATAATCCAAACCCAACCTGCATGCAGGGAAAGCTTTGTGGTGGTCTCTTCCTATGCCAAGGCAGACAACTCCCAATGCTTTTTGAAAATGTTTGTGTCTACTGCAATATACTGGGTATATCTGTTGTTGGTGTTCGGTGTCCAGACCTTTGTGAAGCCGCCGAAGTTCGAAAATCAAGGTTTAGTGTGAAAACCAAGCAAAGCCAGTCCTTTGCAGGGTCTGAGTGTGGTTTGGGCTCAGTGATGAGCAGCCCCTGGGTACACCCCCAGCAAGCTGACATATTCCAAACTCTGCGAGCTTGATTTCCTTGCACAGATGGCAACCTTGCATGGAAGGTCCACAGCGAACTCTAAAACTGTCATTTCAACCAAACACTCATGTCGGTCCTGCCTTTCTTAGGCCAAAATCATGCCAGACTATCTGCAGGAGCTAGGGAAAGAGACTGGCTTTAGGAGAGTGTAAACTGACTTCACTGGAACTACTGCCAAGCTAAGGCTGATGGAAATAAGAGGAAAATCACTGTCCTCCAGTTTTAATTCCCAAAGGAAGCAGAGCCTTTGCACAGCCCTGGTTCCCCCTTGCCTAGCCAAAAGAGAACAAAAACAAATAAGGAAGGTGGGGGGACGCTATCCGCAGAGTCTAACCAATGCACGTCTCTACCTGACCTTGCTTTGCTAAATCATCTCAGAATACAAGCTGGTTTCCTGGTTGTTGTTATTTATTTATATATTTTGAAAAAAAGGGGGGAAAAAATCGATTCTTCTATGATTTACGGTGGGGTTAAGGCAAACGTGAAGCCCATGTTAAGGCTGTTCATCTCATGATAAGGCAGCAAAAAGGTCAACAAATTACTCTCTCCCTAATGGTTCATTTGAACCAATGAAAACAGGATATTTTATCCTCCCGGGTCAGGCCTGCTTAGAAATCCTATGTCCCCTTCCCCCCTTCCCTCCTCACCCCCCCCCCATACCTCCTCCCTCTCTCCCACTCCCAGCCCCTTTCTTTTAACTCTATCTCTGATCCTCCAAGGTGACCTTTTCTCCCACTCCTAATACCAAATTTTCTGGCTGAGTGACGCTGAGCTTTGCAGCCGCCCTGGCCGGGGGTCCCTCGGCTCCAGGGGCAGGACTTGAAGCTGCAGCCCCGGCTCGGGACGGGCTGTGCCACTCGCTGATGCTGCTGTGCTGAGCGGGAAAAGAAAGCAAAACAAGAAGGATGGAGGGGGTAAAGCCCTACGGTTCCTGTCCTGCTTGGGAGAGGTTTATTTGGCAATCCCAGCCTCATCGGTTACAAACTCGCAGGGGATGAGCTAGGTTTCTTCTGCTTCAGCCAGAGCTGGAGCAGCAAGCGCTAACTGCCGCCTATTAGGAATAGCTATCACTTCTAATTGTTATCCTTGCTGCTGATTGAAGGGGGAAGTGGAGGGATGGGAAGTTCAGCCGGGTGACATGATGCAGTTTTAATGAGTCTCTCTTTTTCTTTTCCTTTTCTTCTTCCATTCTTCCCCCTCCGGCCTGGCTGTTTTAATATGGAAATACAGTAAATTCTAACAAAATAAGGCTGGCACTTAGAGCACAGGCCGAAGGCAAACCTCCAAGAGTCTTTCAGCAGTCACAGGGCAGCAATAGCACTACAGAAGCAATTAGTTCCTTAAGTTCTTTAATACAGGGCCTTTGGAGGGGGTGGACACTAGATTAAGCCCTGCTTCACTTGCCTATTTATTCAGCTGTCAGAAAGCTGAAAGGGTTAAATCGTCTGTTGGAGAAGAAAGACTCCACAGAGCCAGCTCCTGGAGTGACCGTCCCCAGCGAGCAGCCCTGCTGCAGACAACACTGGCTCCATTGCAGCGTGGCCAATCGCTGCAGTATGACTTCATGCATTAAATAGTTAAAAATGCACTTCTTCCTTCCCCCCCCGCCCTTTCCCAGCAGATGCAGCGCGTTGGGCGTGCAGCAGAACCTGACTCAGCAAAGGCGGCTGATGTCAGAGCAGCCCCAGCGGTGCTGGAATTCACCCCCAGCAAAGCCCAGGGCAGTCCGCACCGAAAGCCAAAAACACGCTCTGCAGAATTAGCCCAAGTTTAGAAAAAGAGGGTTTCTAAGCTGGGGTACACATCTGAAACCGGGAGAGGTTGGTATGCAGCAACGGACTCTCTGTCTCTAAATAACAGAGAGATTAAGCTCCACATTTGGATATGGTTTGTATTTGTTCCCTTGCTTGCTTTTCCCTCCTTGCAGCCATGCATGCGTCCGAGTCGCCTGTCTCAGGGCTATAAAGAACCGATGCTCCCCTATACATTCCAGCTTGTATTTTCAACTTTTCATCAGAACTAGATTTAAAAAGTTAACTCTCCCAGCGAAGCTGTTTTGCTTTGTATGCGTCGACGCACACACTGTGCATCAATTGTGCCTGTACCAGGGAGGGTTTTAATTACAGAATCATGTTTGTGGTGCATGACCACTTTATTCCTAATATAGGTCACTAATTTGGAGTCTCTTTTGGCTGAAGTATCCTCAGTGCTGTTTGCTGTAATATCTGACAGCCTATATCCAACTCCAGAGCATTTGCTCTTTCTCTCTTCATTATTTGAGATACAAATCTGAGAGGATCTGTTTTCACAATCTAAGAAATGTGTGTGTTTGATTGGTTGTTGATCCAGGATTTTTTTCCCTGAAAAATTAAAAATGTAGCATATTCAAAGTGGATTTAAAGAAACAGCTCACATACAATCACTCACACACAGGGAAGGAATGCCAGTGCCTTTGGAGTATGTTAGCTCAGAACACAGAGATAGCATGTAATGCAATTTTGTTATAGCATATCATTGAATTTTGTTAATATAATAACCTGAAATAAAGTATTAAGACAGATTGACATGCCTGGGTAGCGCAGCTGAGGACTCAGGTATTTAAATCTAACATGTTCTAGCTTGTTCCTGTTGAAATCAATGGAAGTTCTCCTTCACAGCTGATTGCAGTGGGGAAAAATGGATCCAGCTTATGCAGAATAATGATGAGAGGGGGAATGGGCAAGTTCAGCTCAGTTTTCAAATGTTGATTTCTTAGCTCAAATCAGCTCTAATTTCTGTTTGGGTTTTGCGGTGGATTTTTGTTAGAGGAAAAAAAGGAAGCTATTTTCTTCAACACCCATAAATTAAATAGAAATCATCCCAAAGCAAGGAAGGAGAGAGGGAAGAGAGTAAAAAACCTGGTTTATGTGCATCTTCCTTTCATGCCTTAATGATGTAAAACTTCCTTAGCCGCCGTTTTCTATTTGCCACTTTATCTGCCCAAAGGATAAGACCGTATCCTGCTGGAACCTGGGGATTCGCTGAGCCTGCTCACAATTGACACAAAAACTTCAAAACATTTTTGAGCTCCAAGTCTGAAAACATAAATATAGAAAAAAATATCGTAGCCTCACGCTCAGTTTACGTGCGGTTACATTTTAGTACCACTCACCTACCTTTGTTCAAAGAGCATCATTCACTCTCTTAGCCGCCTGCTAACATCTTTTCTAATTTTTTTTCCAGGACTGCGCAGCTTCATGTTAGCAATTTGGGTCTGGGCATTCATCCTCCAAACTGACTTCAAAAGACTTTAACAAAAAGGCACTAGTTCATATTTCCATTGAGACAACAGCGATGCCCCAGTTAATCACAGAAGGAGGCTCCAACCCAGATCTCAGAAAGCTGAAATCTTTCAAAAAAGACTAAACCTATTTCAAATTGTTTCTACAGAGGGTATTTTCATTTACCCCTCCCTAAGACCATTTCCTTTGATTGGCTTAAAACATCATGAAAGTTCCAGGAAATATAAAACTTCCACTATTAAGAATCACACAAACATGTTTAAAGCTAATGCAAATTTCCATGCTAAAAACATGCCACTTCAAAATGTTTTCTCAGATTAAAAGCCGAGTTTTCAAAAATAAAGCTGTACCAGCTACAAAAGCAGACTGGAGATTTTTGCTAGAAATAAGCAGGAAACACTTCATTTTTCCTTCAAACAAAACTAAATCAAATGGATTAATGAAGGGCTAGGAAAATCAACAGGAAGGGTCCTGACATTTCCAATAGGAGCTTTGAAGGGAAAGAAAATGTCAATCCCCAGACCTCCCAAAACAACCCGAAGAAATCCTTTCTGTGACAGACGCCTGGAAAGAGGAAGAATGCATACTCCAGAATATTGCAACACCACTCAGGGAAGGGCAGGAGAAAACCAGTCTCCTGACTCTAAATTCAACCTATCCCCCTCCCCAAACGGTTTCAGTGTTTTATCTACAAGGTCCCTATGGCTTGTTTAGTTCATGTGGTTTGCTTGGTTGGTTGGTTGGTTGGGTTTTTTTTTTCAATTGCACTTGATAAAAATCATAAACCTTTTAGCTGCTGAATATTTCCTGTACTGTAGTGCTGCTCGCAGCGTTCCCAGGAAGGTTCATCTTTTGTCATGAACAAAGCGTTCGGGGAGGCAGACGGGAGCAGCCGCCCAGCCCCGCTCTCCCATCCCCTTCAGCGTCCAGGGGAAGGGAAAAAGTCTCTTGCAGGGTATGTCCTTGATGAGGACGCTCCGTTTGCAGCTTCTCGGGAAAGCGAGGTTGCATCCTCTGCTCCGGACGGCTCCTTCGGTTTCTGCTTTTACATTCAAATCAGCTTGGCAGGGCGGCGGGGCTGGACGCTCACCCATCAAGCCACCGGCGAGAGTGTAACTTTGTGTTCCTCAGCTGGAGGAAAACACTGGGAATACAAATTGGAGCCCGAATCGTTTCCTGGTGTTATTTCACTCTAAATTTAAATGGCCCTGGCGTTGTGAAGCTCTCTCATTTATTTTAAAAGCAGGAAAGATTTATTCTACCCAGAAGTCATTCAGAGTGGGATGGAGAACAACCAGGACTCAGTTTGTTGTTTTCCTAACAACCACCAAAGTCAGGGCTGCTTTTTTGCTAAATTGCAGAGGGGTTTAGGGCACTTTTACTTCTCTTCCAAAACAATCTCAATTTTTTTATGTATTTCAAGAAGCTATCCTACATATCTTCTTCTGACAAAACTCCTGGTACTCTGATGGGTCATTCACCCCTTTAAAAGCCACTCGGGTTTTAAGTAGCAGCTTTGAGACTCATCCCTGTATTTCTTGTACATGCCAAACATAAAAGTCCATTCATAGAAATACAGGATATTTGGGCAAATGTGGGGTCAGTCTCCTGGTCACAAACAAAGTGTTCCTGTTGAGGACTATTCTGAGATGCAAATAAATTCTTAGCGTTAGCCTCCCCCCTTCTAGAGATGGGAAAAGAGGCTGGGGAAGGAGAAATGACCCAAAGACAAAGAACAGACCTGCTGGGAAGCTGAGCTTTTTGCTCATGTTCCTGGCTGGCAGCCCCATCTCCTTACCACTACTCAAGCTCTACATCTTTGCAGGGTATGCAACTGGCATATGGAATTTTTAAAAGCAATTTTGTAAAGATGGGCTTCTATTTCTGTTCCTGCCATAACTCTTAATCCTGAGGCAGAAACAACCAATGCCTGAGTTTTGCATGCATGCATATGCATTACCTGGAAAAGGCAGGCGAATGTCAGTTTTGGGTTTCTACCAAAATCTTTCCTTAGCTGAGTTTTTCTCAGGAACTGGAGAACAGACAGAAGCAGAGCCCTTAAAATATGTTTTCAGGATTTAAAATGCAAACTGCAGCCTTCCTCCCTTGCCCGCATATACTCAGGGTGAAATTCAGCGCTCTTGGTAACTCCGAGGTCACCCCGAGATGGAGGGCAAAGCGGCCAAGATGGACATCACACTGCAGATGCGAATACTGAATCCGGGTACGAGCTCTTTGTTGGGTAAAAAACATGTGCAGAGGGAGGCTGGAGCGAAATAAAAGAAGGGACAAGAGACATTCTTGACTGACTTGCTATCATTTGAATACATGGGCTCAGACTTGTGCCGTGCAGAAAGGCTCCAGCCCCTAGGCCAGCGCTGGATATTAACGACGCAGAAAAGATTTCAAGCTCTGCCTTCAGGGTTGGTGCTGGACTCTCTTTTGTCATATCTCCTTTGTATGCAACCCATTAGCTTAGGCTGTGCTTAGGGTGTCAGGTGTATGAATATAGTCATCGCATCCGCACGAGCATACGGCATCTCTGCATTTTCATGGATGCTCAAAATTAGCCAGGGATGCCTGTTGTTGGACTCTGTTATACATGGCTGAGAAATTCAGCCAGTACCGCGACCATCTGATTCACTTGTTTACTGCCCACTCCAACAGGAACTGGCCCTAAAATCTGTTAAAGCTGTAAACAGCGCTCATTCGATGAACTAAAAAGATGGATGTTTGTTCATATGTGTTCTTTTGGATGTTTATTGGCCTAACTGGCTTTTCATTAACTCAAGAGCTCTGCTATTTATTTTAATATTCCAAGCGTTTATGACCTTGTGACTATATCATCTGATTCTCTCTCTACATATATGTTTTAGGTCATCAGCCATTTGTTTTCATCTTCTTAATGCTGTCTTTTAAAACTATTTGACCAGGTCATATAAATTCCTACTGAGGAATTTTGAAAAATCTTCAAGGCTTGGTCTTTTCTGGGCACAGACACCTCACTGAAATCGGGGTTTGTGTATTCGACTGCAGAAATTAGGTTTGTTGAAATTGTGCAGAATAAAATAATGCTCTCCTCTTTTCTTTAAAGAAAGGTGTAGTTGGCAAAAAATTGCGCTCTCTGTATTTTTACAATTTCATGGTTCACTTCCATAGGGTTTTAGTCCAGTTTTACTAAACTTTGGTGTGTGGACAAAGTTTGTCCTTCAGACACAGAGGGGAGAGAGAGAGTAAAGGGGGGGGGGGAAATAATTCACCTTTTTGTGAATGAACTTCTCTTTTCCTTTACTATTTACTCTGACTCCAGTCAATCACTTATTTCTTAACCTTTTAGAGGTTTACATCATCAAGAGAGAAAAAGATATTAAAAGCATGGATAACCATCACTTTTCCGTTTGTGTCCTGTTGAGAAGCTTCCAGCCTTTGGATCAAACACCCCAGAGGAATCGGGGTGGTCCATGTGTCACCATGTTCAGTCCTCGACTCGCGGAAGCTGGTTTAGCTCTGCAGACTTCACTGAGTATCTACATTTCCTTATGTGAGTTTTTTAATCTTGTCCTCAGGTTTGCTGTTAACTATGACCTGAGTTGAGTGACAGCAAGGTGAAAGGAAGTGATTAAATTCTGAGAGTTCCTGAGTGATGGTCATGGGCAGCTCTGCACCACTCAGGATTTGGCTTTGCTAATATATAAGTGAGTTATCACACATGCAGAGAACAACAGAATCTGGTGGGAAGAGAAAGTCTAAGAATGAAATCAGGCCATAAAATAACGAACTTTCTGCTGGACTGGAACTGTGAGGTCATGGGAAAGTAACAAACTGAAGAAGCTGAAAATTCAACTCCTCTCCCTTTATCAGAAGGGTGGTGGGAACATGCAGGGATGTAGCGCGCTGGCTATCCCAGCTAAACCTAACATAGACCTTCAGGCACAGACAACACCCCTCAGACCTTTGACGTCTTTGGTTTTCTTCTCACAATCTTCAGCCTCCCTTCATTTGAGAGGGAGAAAAATCCACTTGGCATTTGCAAATGGCTGTGATTCAGTGCGGCGAAGGGTCTCTACTGGCGCCAGCCTCTCTGAGCCTTGGGAACTTCTTGTGCCATAATGAAACCACCTCTGGTGCCAAGTGGGAAGTCAGCGAAGGCTGGATGAGTGGGGAGATGCTTTCTCAGGCAGGCTGGGCTCTACTACTTCACGAGTTTTAACATCCATGTGCTGCACCATCTGGGGTGTGCGTTGGTCCAGTCATCTGCCCCAGACAGAGTGACTCTTGAGCAGGCGAGGGGGTGGATCAGGGTAGCGTGAGGACCACTTTGCAACGCATCAGCTGTTACAGAAGAAGGGTGATGATCCTTTTCCAGCAGCATTCCGCAAAACCCAGTGTCACAAATGGGTGCCCTGTTTCCAACGAGAGGCTACCCTGGGACTGGGAGAGCCCAGAGAAGTGTACGTAGAGGCAAACAGTGAGTCTCATCACCGATTCATGGTAACAAGAGCCTACAGAAGTAGCACTCTTAACAAATTTCTCCAAGCTCTTAGAGCATCTTAAGAGCAGATCACTGTATCGCTTGCTTTATGGGTCTATGGAGGATCCGACTGGGTAAGAAATGCACATATTTAAGTTTATGGAAAGCTAAACTTAACACTTCGTAGTGCCCAGCTATGTACTTGTTTAGTTCTTCACATTATAAGGTATATTTCTGCCATATGGGGCATTCTGGCTGACCAAACCAGAATGAGTTCCGTAATTATTTAATTGCTATAGCAGGATGATACCTGTTATTAATACTATGAATAATAAACAATATGTCTAAAACTATAAACCCCAAAGAGCAAGTCAGACAGATGCACGGGAAGAAAAAGAGGGATGTAAAAATATATGTGTCTCCAGTAAAGATGAAACAGTGGCACTGTAGGAGTCAGGGAAGTGGAAATATTGGGGAAATAACAATATTGTCCCTGCCTTGTGCTCAATCTACACAAGCACACACCATATGAAATGATCTCTGTCCTGAGGACTTAAAATTCATGGCTTAGGCTGAATGAGAAAATGCCTTTATGATGTCTGTCTCTCTCTCTCTCGTGTCTCACTGAGGGATGATCTTCAGGGGTAGAAATAGCCAAACCAGTGGATTTTATCATCTCCAGCTGGATTTTCATCTCCATGCCCACCGAGAACAGCTTGCTCACAGAACAGGTTTGCAGAGGGAGAGAGGGCAAGGACTGCCAGAGCGAAGTGAAGCGGGAGCAGAGACCACTGCAAGGGAAAGAGAGAGCAAGAAGAGAAATAAGCAGGACAAGGTCTCTGCTCATCTTTTTTTGAGGGAGAATGGAGAGACGCTTTAGGCGGGATGGAGAGATGCTTTAGGGGGACTTGCAGGGTGTAGATGGGCAGTGGGACAGGGTGGGAGAAAACCAGCAGGCTAAGAGGCAGAGCTGGAAGTCATAAAGAAAGGTTTCACTGCTGGAGAGGGTGACATTCAACTAATTTTTCCCTGCTGGCACTGCAGCAAGCCTGGACCTGACACCTCTGCGGGCAGGTCCTACACAGGCTCCGTGTCCCGGCCACCTCCCCAGCTGCCCCTTCCTCTCGCATCTGTGTGCAGAGCAAGAGAAAGGACATTTTCTGTGCTTTATTTTTATGTAACAAAAGAATGACTTGGATAGAAACCACTTAAGACTTCCTAAACCCCTCCCAACCCATCTCCTCTCCTAGAAAAACTCTTTTGCCTTTGCTTTTTACCACCTCCACAAAACGAGAAGCAGAGATCCCCTCGGTGCTGGAGAGTCTGGTGTGGATCTCCGTCCCTCTCCCCACCACCCTCTCCAGCTCAGGAGGCAACAGGCCACAGCTCTAGCAGCAAAGCCAGGGAAAGTGCTTTCACCCTGCGGCTTTTCCCTGAGTGCCTTGGGAGAGGCTGGGAATTTTGGCAATGAAGAGGGAAAAGAGGTAATAATAATAATAGTAACAACAACAACAATAATAACCGAGAACTCCACATGAATGAACTGCTCCAAGGTCACCTAGTAGATGACATGGAGATGGGTGGGACAGACTTCCTCCCTGCTCCCTGTCCTCTAATGAAAGATGCACTTTAATGTGCTGATTACATTTGCACCAAGTTCTTTTAAGTGTGAAACAAATGCAGAAACTCCAGAGATTTGCTGCACTGCTGAAAAAAAAATCTTTGCTAAATAATTAGCATGAAGCATCCATTTCTGTACGTAAGTTTTGCCAGGTTTACAAATCAATAATAGTAACAGATCTTGCGTAGAACATTCGGGGCATTGGGTTTACACCTCAGCCATAATTTCATCAAAATTGTCCAGCAAGATACATATTTTTTTTATTCTACTGTGTTGGTGATGACACATGAGAAAGAAGAAATAAATCTCACCAGGACAGTGTGGACAGGAATGCCTGTTTGTTCTGGGAAGAGTTGGAAGAAGAAGAAGAAGAAAAGAAACGGATCGCTGCTGTACATTAATTGTACAAGAAATGCAAAATGGCTGAAAATAGAGGAATGAGGAACGGTATTTATAAAGCTGTCTAGTTTTCAAAAGATCAAAGGCAGAGGTAGAGAAATAATCCATTGGACATGTCTAATTGCAAAGCACATATTGTAAAAAAAAAAAAAATCTCTGGCTGTTTCACTTGCTTCCTGCCTTCTGCACGGCGTTCGGTCCGCACGGGGCTGTGCCAGCAGTCACCGGGGAACGGCCACAGTTGATGCTGCAGCCCGCTGCGCGAACACGCGTGTCTCGCAGGAAGGACAAACGCGGAGCGTCTTCGGAGGAGAGAGCTCGGAGCAGGTCACCGGGCCACTGGCTGTGACACCCAGGGCTGTCACTCTGGGGACACGCCAGCTAGTTGCCACTTGATACTTGCTCAGAGGAAAAAGCCTCTGGATGCAAATGCCCAAGTGCCTTTTTCTGGGTGACGGGGAGAGGCCGGGTCCCCTTAAAAGCCTCCTCCTTCCCCCAAATGCTCGATGGCCAGGTGGGCTCTGCTCTGCAGTTTATCCATCCCAAACTGCACCCACTTTCCCTCCAAATCCCAAACTGCTCCCACCTGCTGCTGTCGCCGGGGAGCAGGGCAGAGGCGGATAGCTGGAGGGGAGCTTTGCGGGGTGGTGAGGGGACGGGGGCAGGGAGGGCAGGGACAGCCA
>JAVKLA010000010.1:29648290-29717679 GCA_034782735.1 Sagittarius serpentarius
CGCGTGGCAGAGCGAGGGACACCCCCCCCCCCATGCAAAGGGACCCCCGCAGAGCAAGGGACACCCCCCCCCTCCCCCTTCCTATGAAAGGAGCGCAGGCCTCCACAATGCCATTCAGAAGCCCCCTGAAAAAA
Source organism: Sagittarius serpentarius (assembly GCA_034782735.1). Lineage (NCBI taxonomy): Eukaryota > Metazoa > Chordata > Aves > Accipitriformes > Sagittariidae > Sagittarius > Sagittarius serpentarius. The sequence goes on from JAVKLA010000010.1 coordinate 29,648,425, forward strand.
ACACCCCTTTGGAGGTTTTTGGGGAGGGAGGTGCTTTTTGCTTTATTTTTTCACTTGCTTTTTTTTGTTTTTATTTTTGCCGTTGCCCTCTGCAGCCCTGCTCCCGCATCCCCGCACTGCTCCTCCCTTGCGCAGGGGCTCGGCCACGCAGCCCCCGCTGCGGAGCCGCAACACGGGTCCACAGTCCCGTCCTGCCTGTCTGACCACCCTCATAGCCCCCTTGCAACTCAACTATTCACAGAACTAAATTACGGGCCTGCTTTTTTCCAAAAGCTGGACAGGTCCGGCAAGGTGAGGGGCTGCAGCACCGCAGCCGCCCAGTGCCACCTCTGGCCCCATCGGGCCCCATCACCGCAGCCTGCAAGGTGGGACGCATCCCCTTTTCACAGTCTCCAGCGAGACTGCAGTAGCCCACATTGGTTCTTAGGTTAGGCTTTAGACCTCAATAAATCTCTGTTGTAAGACTCGTGTTTTCAGCTTCCTAAAGACACGCCGAGCCCCGAGTTTGTAGCCTCCTGAGAGCTGTGCTTGGGCAAGGGAAGATTTAATTATTTGGCTGCAAAAAGCCATATAGCTGGATTCAGCCGCATACATACAACTCTCCGCACCCCCTCCCCTCTTCATCTCTGCTCCACTTTTATCAGCATTGCGTCTGTCCAAGGAATCGAGTCCATGGACAGCTCCATCCTCCATCCCTGCAGTGTCTGACGTGGGACACACGACCTTGTCTGCAACGGAGATGTCAGTAGCAGAGCACTTTCCTTGTTTAGGAGAGGGGGAAAAGAAAAACCTTACCGTACTTTGTGGGATTGCTTGATTTTATGCTCACCTGAGAAAAGCAGGCACTGTTAGGTAGGGCTCCTGGGGGAAGCGGGACAAGGAAAGGGAAGAAGCAGAGGACGTGGGCCTCGGAGGACAGCAGCGTGGTGTTGAGGAAGGTAGCTGCCTCCCGCTCTCGAGGCTGTTCCGCAGCAGAGGCATCGCACAACCAAGCAGTTGAGAACGGGTCGTTCCTCCAACCTTGGCAAGAGGCAGGAGTGAGGACGCATGCGATGCCCATACGGCTACATCGAGTGGTGCAGCAACCCACTCCTCTCCTGCGGACCCGATCCTGAGCGTTGCTCCAGCAAGGCCAGGTACCGTGTAACTGCAGAAGCTCACAGGGCAAGAGGCTGCGAGGTGCAGGAGGGCCCAGCTTCATCAGGAGGGCTCTAGAGGCACAGAGATCCATAAGAGAAGCTGGATTTTTCCCCTCCCTTTCTCCCAGTAGATCAGCGCAAGCACCAAGGTGTCGGAGACCTGCTTGCTCCCACGTCCATCAAGCGCTGCAAGGTCACAGGACACATTTTGACCTCATTTGCCCCCACCATAAGTCAGGGGCTATGCAGTGACTGGATTCACTGCTGGGGGAAGGGACATCTGTATCACCCTGGTCTCTTCCATGCAACCCTGCAGGGGCAGATTTCCAGCCTCGGGGCAGTTCTGCTCTTGAACAAGTCCTTGGTTCTTTGCAAAGCAGGTAGTAAGGGATAAGACACCAAGTGCAGGGAGCCAGAGCCCACTAAACCTAAAGCTGGCATTAAGAGACGGAAGGGAGCAAGTCACTCCAAGGTAATCTGCAGGGCAGCAGGAAAGCCGCTGGCTCCCTCCAGGGACCACCAAGAGGCCAAGGACAGCTCTGAAGCAACGCAGGTAACTGGGGTCTGCGCAGGGCCCGATGGACCAGACTGGGACTGGTCCCCAGACTGGGGCACGACGGGGATTGAGAAGCAAGATCGATCGTGCCAAGACGGCGCAAGCCAGATGCTCGTCCTGGACCAGATCCCTCTCCAGGTTTGCAGGGGAGGGAGTTGCACAGACTCCTCAGCAAACAGGACTGCCTCAATTCTCAAATGTCCTTTCCTCCCTTGGGCTTCCTGCATGCCTCCTACTTCTTAGCCAAGAGGGGATTTAGGAGGTTAGATCACTTAGATGTAACCCTCTTCCCTCACAGAAACCCCCCTCCAATGCAACCACATATATTGCTCCAGCGTGCCTGGCAATAGCAGTCCCTGTCCCCAGGCTGCAGCTGGGGCTCTGCGGGAGAACTGCCCCAAACATGCTCCCCGCTGTGTGTGCACGAGCCAAAGGCTGCAGCATGGCCAAGGGGGGGGCTGGTTCACACACACCCCACTGAGCACGGTCATGGGCTCTGGGGCCACTGCACTGCAATGAGCCTTTCACGCCAGTCTGAAATGAAGGCAGACAAGAGCATGAACCAGCAAGAGTCAGATCAACTACAGCTGGCGGATGGAAAAGCAAGAAAGGCTGATGACGGAGCCGGCCATGGTTTCGCTTTGCATATTTTCTGCTCATATACTGACCCCTATTTGTTTAGGTAAGTCAAGGCTCAGTTGCCTGGGAGCAGAGGGTTATTGCACAGACACCTACCTGTGTTCATACAACCGTCCCCACTGCCTCCTCCAATGCGTTTTCTACGCGGTGGTGGGATCTCATGTTCTCAGGGATATAGTGCCACTTCTGTGTCAAAGCCAGCTCCTTAGCCTTGGTTGTCGGTGATCCTACAGCGATCCCTGGCTGGCTCAGAGGCTTGCTCTGCTCAGGGTTCAGCTGGGGGCAGCTCCTTCCAGAGGTCACACATTCTGCAGGCTGGTTAGATGAAAAAAGCTCCCAGAGCAATGCTGCTAGTCGTACAGCAAGGACAGCACCGACAAGTCAACTCCAGTGCCAGGCACCACCTCCTTTTCATTCAGAAGGAAGATTTATCCAAGATCAGATGTACCCCTGTGCCAGTCACAGCTTTAGTGAAGTCCAGTTTCCTCATGAAAAAGCCTTGGGGAATATGAGCTGGTGTTTGCAACAGTGGGCCTGGATCAGGCCATTCCATGATGGAGTCACCACAGAGGACAAATTACCATCTTATTTCCCCTGTACAGTTCCCACACACTCAGAAGAGGCACACAGTTTCCCCCCTGCCCCAGGGAAAAGCACAGCTGGGTCCAAGTTGAGGTGAGAAGGAAGATTTACCTTCAACCCTCTAAGCACCCCTTCCTTGTAGATGTTCACAAAGCACCAGTCTCTACTCCTTATTCACACAACTGCTCAGGCAATGGCTTTGCATATGACTGCCTCATCCTATACAAGTCCTGACATCAGTCATTAAGGACAGGTTAAAAAAATACGTGTCTTTGCTCTCAAATCACCAACCACGTGGCAGATGGAGCTGTCTTGTCATCCACTGTGTGCATCAGGGAGGCCTCAGGTTTGAGCTATGTCAAGAAATACAAGGACTGCTTGCAAATAGGATAAGGAGAGACAAATCTGGGCAGAGGCCCCGATCTCGAGGGAAGGTTTGATGATATGGGTGGGTAAACCTAAGAAAGAAAAAGGTTAGGGGAAAGAGGATAACAATCAAGTGCATAAAAGTGCTGTAAGGGGAGGGAACCACCCAATCTCCATAGCTGTGTAGGTAGTAACAGGCCTGACCTGAAGGAGGAATGATTCAGGTATTATGAAAAGAGCTTTCTGGTGGAAAGGATAGAGGAGCACTGGAACAACCTGGGAAGGAGGAGAAATTCCTGCCTAGGGAAGATACTGGAGAAGCACCTAGCAGGAGTCCCAAGACAACAGTGGTCCCTCCAGCCTTATGCAGAAGGTGGCATCACACATCTGTTTCCCCTGGAAGAATGGAAGAGCCCCTGACCATCTTCATGTCTTTTCCTAAGCCCAAAGGGTTCGTCTGTGTCACCACAGGTACCTGGAAAGGTACCACTGCTCAGGTAGCAATGACAGAGCACAGTGTCTGTAAAAGCCCAGGCTTGTTGTCTTCATATAAGAACAAGGTAGAGGCATCCCAACAGAAGTGATCAAATTTGAGGTGTCATTTTTTTCCAGAAAGACAGAAATGGGATGTACCTTCATCAGTCTTATGGAAATAATCCTATTTGGGATTACTTCCTCACACCAATTGTCCCAAGCCAGCTCAAAACCAATTGAGAGCATTACCAAGGTATAATACTCCCCGGTGAGATTCCAGAGGGACTGCTATTTTCTTTCACCTGCTAATAGCTCCCTTTCAATGAACTGCACGCCTTCCTGGGTATGTTTGCAGAAACAGAGGAAAACAGCAATAATCTGATGTGTGTAGGATTTTATAATATATATATATATTACAGTACAGCTGTATCTGCAGCTTGCTTGTCCCCCTGAAAAGGACATGCCCAGGGGACTTGCAGAGCCTGACAGGGAAGGAAGGATTTGAAGCACTCGTGCGAGGACCCTGGGCTCTGTCTGCCCTGCTCTCCAGGAAGGGAAGAGGAGGTGTTTTTTGGCTATCGGGACAATTCATCTCACCTGTAGCACAGCTTTCCCAGCCGGGGCTGCCAGAGTTTTGATACCAGTAGGTAAGGGACTTGGTCTGTGCCCTGTCGAGCTAGCCTGTATTTTAGAGTAGCTTTCCCCATGCTGTTTGCAAAGCGGCTGTAGGGCTATAAGAGCACAGGGATGATTTTCACAGGCTGCTCTCATAACCCTCTAAGTAACCCCATTGTCAGCTGCTGCCCAGCTTAAGCAGGCAATACCTATTTAAACTTCTATCACCCTTATTAAAAAGACAGAACCAAGATAAAACCAGTTCCTGCAGAAGCAGAGAAAACAATAGCAGGACAAAGCCACTCTCCCTCTTGCAAAGGCCCAGGTGACCGCAGGATGGCACTACTGTCTCTTCTCCTTGAGGGACATCACGGCCTGTGCCAGGGCCTGGAATCAGGGAGGAGAGGGCTGCTGCAGGCAGTGCTCCGGCTGATAACCGACCCAGCGTGTTGGCCTCCCGGGTGGTGTTCCTGTCACCCGGCCGCCGATGAATGACCCAGTACCCTGCATCTACGGCCGGTGCTGAGCTACGAATTTGGTTTCAAGACTGTGGCTTGAATTAAATTTCATTCGGAATTGGGGAGGCAATTCTGCCTCCTTCTGCCAGTTCAGCCCCACTTTCTCAGTGGAGAGAGCAACCTCTCTGCTCTGGCATTCACAGAAACAACCAGAAGTGATGTTCTACCAGATTCTTTCACCCTTAGCTTTTTAGTCCATTGTCCCTGTCCCCGAGTGGCTTTGCCGCTGCCACTCAGCTCCGAAACCCTCTCGGCCTTACAGAGGAAAAGTGCCCAGGCATCCTGCAGCCAGCCTGTTAGCCATCACTTCTGCCTCCTGGCGCCTCATGTCCCCTCTGCAAAGCGCAAGAGGCTGCTGGGGAAGAGGCAGGCAGCCCTCGCACAGCTTTCCTTCGGGTGGGAGGCATGGCTGCTGCTGTGCACAAGGTGGCACTAGCTCTCCATCTTAGCAAGAGGCTGCAGGAACCTGCGGGAAACGAGCTGCCGATGCAAGATGCAAAGCAGGCGTCGGGTTACTCCTCTGTGTCAGAACATAACGTGCTCTCGTTCCTTCCCTCGTACCCTGGCCCCTTTCTGGATACTCCGAACACCAGCCGACCTGCTCATGCACAGGTCCTTTGTCTTACAGACAGCAAGACTGGATGCCAGGGCTGCCACTTCCATGGATGCGCTGGATGTTTCCCAAGAGCCTGTGTCTAAACCGAGAAGGCTGGAAGTGTGCAAGGAACATAACTTTTCCTGCTGGTCTGCAAATTAGCGCTGTGGTAAAGCAGGCCACGTGAAGCCCTTTCTCACCATAAGGGTGGAAGGTTACCATCTTCACCTAGCTCACCCTTAGCCGAGAAACTACTTCTCCCTCCTTCCACTCATTTCCACAGGCTTCCCAACCGAGAGCTGCATGAACGTGTTCCTTCTCTGTCCCCAGAGCCCCACAGGCAGCACAAGCCTCCCCTTCCCCAGCCTTGCCCCTCCCCAGTTAACTGTGGTACCCAGCCTCCAGTGAGACTGGATGCTCTGTAACACTCCATCACACAGTGGTAACTTCCAATCCACCCCCACCTTGTACCAGGAAAGCTTGTATCCCTTCCCACATGGAAATGGCCAGCTGATTTAGAGCTGTTCACCTTTTGTACAAAGAAGTGATCAAAGGCTTGCTTGCAGCTGCTGAACCCTCCTAAAAGACATCCCACGGGGTCCTGCAGCGAGAAAGGCTACGCAGTGTTGATGCCAAGGCACAAGGCTGCCAAATCCAGAGGCAACCAAGTTGCAGGCTCGGAGCATAAGGCAAGAGAAGTTGACACCTAAGTGTCTGCAAATAAAATAAGGTTGGGGGCAGTGGGGAACTGGGATGTAGCAAAGGAGCACTGGAAACTGGCCAGTGGAAGCAGGAGGACATGGGGGGCTGTTTTACTGTGCTGCCTGGCAGTCTTCTACTGTAGGCTCTGCTGGTGGCATGAACCCTTCACACCAAAGGCTCCCCCTTTTCCCAGCGCAGCCAGCAAGTAATGGCTAGGCAAAAGTCAGAAGTTTACACTGCCAAAGTCCTGATGCAAAACTTCACCTCCTGAAAGCCCATCGTTTCGCAGCTAAATTCAGGTGCAGAGCCCAGAGATAGAAAAGCTTTTGGCATCGTTACAGGAAAAGATCTAGAAGTGCTGTAGGAAGTTACATTCCAATTAGCTTCACGTCAACCGTGGGGTAAGCATTACAAAGCATTTAAAAGATCAAAAGCAAAAGCGCAGCTTGAGTAATAGGGACCAAGGTGATTTCAGCTAGGAACAGTTGTGGTTAATCTGATGGAGCTCTTTGAGGCTGTAACTGCTACAGCAGTCAAAGTGGAGGAAACAGGCAGAGCACAATTAGTTTTGCAGCATGCAGTGGACAAGGCTTTGCAAAAGAAGCTAATGACTGAGATGGGGAGTCCCAGAATAAGTGGATGTGCTGTGGCTTAATGCTCTGGAAATTGTCCAGAAACAAAGATGCAAGCAGGAATGTATTAATGGAAACCTTCTATGTCAGGAGGAAATGATTCCTGGGATGAAGCAATACAGCCAGCTTGTCTGGAGCAGAACAAAAGGCAGTAAGGTAAGACAGAGCGCTCCCTAGGGCAAGGAGCTGTATTTCAGTCCTGAACATCATGTTCCGTGACCCCTCATGCCCCCCCAAAACAATTCTCTCCTTTTTTCAAACAGCTGCTGGAATTCTGCTTTTTGTATTTTCTCCCTCATTTTCCTGCTCTAATGGTGTTGGTTTTGTTTTTGTTTTTAACAAAACCAGAAACTCCTGTCGGAACAAGCATCCAAGTGGGGATGGACCAGTTGCATGGCTGTGACCACATCACAGGAAGCCCAAGCATGAGCTGTGCCAGATGGTGCTAACTGGGAGTCACACTCCCCATAGCCTTCCCTCCATGCATTCCGCAAATCTGCGGATGACCAGGAACGGCAGGTGAGGGACAAAAGACCTCATTTTGTACACATTATCTTCCATAAGAGTTTTTGCAACTGATGCATGTGGGAGCAAATTCCAAGGGAATGGGACCTTAAAAACATCTAATTTCCCAGGGCTTTGTAACTTGAGAGCAGGGACATAAGAGAAAACTCCGGTCTTAGTCAAGTTGGAGTAAAGATGAGGTTTTTTAGCTGTAGTCCTTGAATTCACTGCTTAGTTGTTATACTGACGAGACAGACCGATTCTCAGTGAGGTACATTGATTCAAAGATCCCAGCCAGAGGGGTTCCCTGCCTTTTGGAAGTCACGTCTTACTGTGGTGGCCAAGATTCAAGTTCATAAATCTGTGAGCTACCATAACCAAGCATGGTATAAGGTCAACTGGGAAAAAAAAAAAAGTAAAATATGCTTGACTCCTGGAGTATTCAGCACAAGGGGAAAAGAAACCCATCCTGAGTCCAGAGCAGCAGAGGTCACACAAGTTAATGAATCGATTTGCCAGAGAAGGGTACGAGGCACCGTGGGAGGTCACCAAAAGACTCCGTGACGCACTCATATAATTTACTACAAACCAGCTTATTTTCACATGAATTTACTTCTCAATTCAACAGGTGTTAAGAACTCTTGGAACAATTTACCAGTCATATCACATCACCTCAGAGCAATCCATATATATCTATAAGTTTAAATGAATGCAAAGGCCTTGCCCTGTCACAAACATCTCCACAAAGGCACCTCAAATATGCAGTTGGAGCTGTGGAAAGAGTCAAAGCACTGACTAGCTCCCTTCGGCTCATCTAACTGAGCCCTACTGATCGCCACTGAAATGGCAACGCTGTTAACTGTATCAGCAACAACCAAATTATCACCACTGAGATGATAAGGATCCCTGCAGTAGGATTCTTGGCATGCAGCTTGCTATTACATATTCTCCAGCTTTGCTAATTCTGATCCTTTACCACGCACTAGCTGTGCTAACTCTACAGCCTAGAGTGTAAATCCAATCACTGAAATAAGGCATTTTCATTTTTACGGTTAGGGTTCAATTAAAGTATGGGCAGGACTGTATGGGAAGAGGAGCAGCCCTTAGTGACAGATAGCTGAAGTGTCTTAAGACAGCTTTACTACTAGAGGAAACATAACACTGAATAAAATCCTTCTTGTCTTATCAGTGCTTTTACATTGTAAAGGAATTGCAGAGCTTTGCAAACCCACCGCTTTTTTATTTACCTGCGAGTTCTTGCAGGACTGAAAACCCATCCTTGCAGAACCCCCTTCTCATCGGTGGGCTGTAACTGCCCACTGTGGGATGTGTTTTTACAGCATGGGCAACTGGGCAGGCATCACACCAGACCACTTCTCTGGCCAAGGTTTTCTAAAAATGTGAAAAAGGAGTTGGTTTCTCTACTCTGTAGCTCTGAAAACAGTCTCTGATATACACTGCACCTTCCAGACCTCGTCCTTCCTCTGCTATTTCATTTTTAATCACCCCACTTTTTTCTTTGTTATAATCATTAATACTTTTAATGCGTCTCTTACAAGAAACAGGGTGAGATTGCCAGCTAGTGGAAATCAGCAGTGTCTGGGGCTGTGCCAATTCTTTTCGGCTCAGACACACAGCAATACAGTTAACACCTTTTCATTTGTCTGAAGAAAAACCCAGCATTATTTCTTACTGTATCTCTCTGAAGCATACGTGTATGTTTGTGTATATATATACATAATATGCACACCTGTATACATAAAAGTTACTATCTATCTAGTGGAGAAATCTGAGTGTTTATTCCAGACTGTGATTTCTTTGAAAACCTAGTGGCTTATTATATGCAGAATGTTCTTATTCTACTGACGATGAAAAGTGCCTTGTAAAATTAAGTCTGCGAAAGCTGCAAAACTAACTGCATTGGAAATGATAAAATTAGATCGCGAAGAAAATCCATTTTCATTATCCAGGACTGTGGGGCTCCTGTTCGTACAACACTTATTTCCTGTGGGCAGAGAGGTACTGCCTATACATCCCTCTTTCTCTGCAATGTGATGGCTCTCGTAACTAATCTTTCAAACGGACCAAACATTTGCCGCAGTCACCATGCTAGAGAGGCTTTCTGCCTCTGGACAAACTTTACCAGACTGACTAATGGCACAGCTGGATTCCTGAGAATAATTCAAACAGCTTCTTTATTGTTCTATGAGCAACAACTGAGGCAGGCTTTAACAGCCACAAGCCTCTCGGGGAAGCACACGTGGGCTTCTCACTGCAGGTGTGTTGGTGAAGCTGATGACGGTACATGCTGCACACCACCTACTTCCCCTCCCCTCCTCCTATCTTTCCATTTATCTCTAACATAACCACACCCTCACACTTAAACAACAAATAAGAACAAACCCCACAGAATTACTTGCACATTTGCCACTTTTCCCCCCCACTTCGCTCTGGTTTAGCTTCCCTGGCCCCCAGCCAAGCCTTTCTGTTCACACTGCAGAACTGGTGGGGAGGGTCTCGTATGCTCCACTTGCAGAGCAAGCTTCTCTACAGGCTTTTGACTACTAATGACCTCAATGCCCAGAGTATTTCTGAATGAAAAACTGCGTGTCTTCAATGACTGAAAAGCACAAAAGTGCTGCTTCTCAAATGCCTTGTATCTTTTTTACTTACCCTCTTCATTACCTCTATGGGCCACTTACTTTCTAGAGCATCAGTACGCCAGGAGGAGGTGCTGAGAAGGAAGCAGGCTGTGTGCTCTCTCAAATCATAACACAGGTCATATTCACCAGAGCAGATGATAATTTTGTGTACGTTTCTGAGGATGGTTATGCCTCACAACCCACTCTCATTTCACCAGGAGGGTTTTGAAATTTAACAGGTGGAACGTCTGTGCAATTTGTGATCTGCAGGTTCACATCCTTGGTTGTGTTTATTATTTAAAATAAACCCTAATGGATTAATAATAACAATTAAACCTGTTTAAAGATCACCCTGTCTGCCAGTCTTTTATGAATACTCTCCTAGGATTTATCTTCCACTATCACATGCTTTGAAGTAACTGAGTTAGCAACATACAGTGTTTTCCCATCCTCAGCAAGGTCAGTAAGTTAAGGAAAAATCTGAAATGATACCTGGCTCATAAAATCATTTTTCCTCCCCATCTAGTATTTTACTTACTATGGACAGATTACATTTCCCATAGGAGCTCATTAGTGCTGCTCTTTGCTCAGCATCAGGAAATCTTTTGGAGTTGTCTTTACTCCCAGCTGGTAAAAATTGCTTTTTGTTTCTTCTCCTGACTTACTGCCCACCACTCCCCGGTTCCAAAGTGCCATTTTTAGAAAGACAGAGCTTTTGGACCAAAAAACCCCACCGTGCTTCTAACCTTGATCAGGACAAACGAATGAACTGTCAAGTTATGTGAACCAAGCGTACATCCAAGGAAAAATGAGATACCCTTGCCAGACTAACAGGTTAAAATTAGAAACTCTTGTTATTTGTCAGAGCAAACAAGGAATTATTATAGTTTTAATGTTTTAGTTGTAATTTCTGTTTTACAGAGGTGAAATATATAAAACTAGAAGACACAAAGCAGACTGCCTCGCCTTCACTTTTAAAATGCTGCACACCTACTGGAGTGATGCAAGATGCCGATACACCTCCTAATTGTTTCTTTTGTTCCAAATTTCTGATGACTGCTCTAACATTAATGAAAAAAGCATAAATCACTACAACACCTTGGCTCCAAAGACTGAACATTGTGAAATAAGCCACGTTAGTTAAGCAGTTACTACATATAAAACAAGGCTTAACGAAAAAGCACTGGATTTGGCATATTTAAGTGCATGACTGTCCAACTGCTGCACACAGTTCAGTTTCAGTAGACTACAATTTAGTATTTTGATTTAAAGGGACATCTCAAGAAAGTTAAGCAGCCACTTGCATGGAGACTGAAAAGGGTACAATATGAAAAAAATCCTCAAAAATTGCCAGTGGCTTAAGCCAGAAAACCTGCTTTGGCATCTCAGAATCTAATACTGTCCCAGAAACGGAGTCCTTACTGGTAACTGCTTCCTTCGTAACATCTTCTTGACAGCAAGCAGCCTCCATACTGAGCCACCACCGACCGCCTCTAGGCTGTTACCCCTAGTCACTGTTCTGTCTCGGAGCACCTATGGGAAAGTACAAAATACCTTCTTTAAGGACTAAATTGTGCAATCTTTAAGCAGAACAGTTCAAAAGACCTATGCGACGGCACGGTTTTGTTATCTGTCCTAACCTGCACCTGCCTTCCAGGCTTTGTCCCATCTCAAACCTGAGCAGCAGAAATGGGAAGGATCACAGCTTTCATGTATTCCAGAGCACTAGAAAGGCTTTGCACGAGTAAAATGTCAGCAGAGGTCTAGAAAGTTTACTAGATAGTTGCACTTAATGCATTTCTAATTTTTCATGCCAGATAGCAATAAATGCCATTGACGTATTTATGAAATAAGGTTATTACAGGCCAAAACATCAAAATACCTTGCCCTTCCACAGAAGTATTTTCGAGGGCTCCTGACAATCAGCTTATTTAGAAGTGGCCAAAGGCCTCTGCTGACAGTTTCTGAAGTTACAAAAGCATTGGTTTGTTACAGACCTCTGAAGAATTCTTGCCCCTAAAAATCAGACTACCTGCACTCACATAGTTGTATTCCGTCAATATTTTACAAATTTTTATGAAACAGATTTATATTAAAAAGGATTTCCATACACACCAATGGGGTAAGAATGCCAAATAGTCTCCATAGATCCCCAGACCTTCCAAAATTCAGTCTTTCCTGAATGTGCTGATTATCCAGAAGTTTCAGCCCAAAGGGGGTGAAGAGGAAGCTACTGTGCCAGTAAGTCTAACTTCAAACTTGGTAAATCTAAGCCCACTACAGGGCACATGCACCGTTTTTAATCAGAAAGTGAATCTCCAGCCAGGTGTAGACATTGATCTGCTTTGCTTCTTCATTAGCCTAATGACCCACCCCCTCCACCATCAGAAGCAGGCTAAATACTGTTTCGGCAAAGTGCGTTCAGCTGCAAGAATCAGTGTTTTCAGCTAACTAAACTGTGTTGCAACAGAAGAGCCCACAGCAGCGAGAACACTTCCTACATCAGTGGTTTCTAACTTAAGAGGGTTTGCAGATCACTTTTAGCGAGATGGAGAGCTCTCTTAGAGAATTAGACGTTACCAACCTGCTTAAGTTACAATTTGTAGATCCACAAGAGGAGAGCACAGGAATCAAAACTGTGTTGCAGTAACGCTGTGAACCGGCACATAGCTGTGTAGCAATACTTTAATGGAGGGATTACACAGAAGATGTAAGTGATGAAAAAGGTTCCCTAATAACACACGTATAGACGGATATATCATTCACTGATAAAATTTACTTTCTTCCTTTTCTCACCTCACAGAACGGTGGGGTCGGAATCAAGAAGGTTACTTGTGATATTTATTACTGCCCAATGCATTGCATTAATAATCTAAAAATATCTGGAGAACACAGATTTGGCCAAACAAGTATTTACACCTCTTTCACGCTGCCTTCATTATTGAAACCACAGCAAAACACCGGATCCTACTGATTTAGCAGCAGTTGGACAACATTAGAAACGCATTTGGTGAAGACTTTACCAACTGTCTGTTGTCATGGTAACGTCCCAGGTAAAAATAATTTCTTGAATAACTTATGAACAGACAGATGGCATAAAACCTCCTACACTACCCAAATTAAAGGAGATTCAGTAAAAGACAGCGTAGCTGCCAGTTCTATAAAGTCCTGTATCTTGAAGAAAGCATGTCTCCAAGGTCTTCCTCGTGCTGTCAGTAACTCACCTCCGGAACGCAAACAAAAGGGAGATCAGGGATGTTACAGGAAGCAAAAAGATGATGCAGAAGTCAAGTCAGCACTCTTATGTAGGATTTCCCAAGGGATCACAAAGGTGCCCTGAAATTATGATCCTACATAATATAAGGAAATTAACCCAGTATCGTATCAAGGAACAAAAGCTGTTCTTGTCATTCCTAAAGCCCTGCCCTGCTTATAGTCTTGCTAGGAAATGAAAAATATTACAGAATGTCACCACATCGTACACACTGCATCATTGCATATGCAATACGCAAATCCATTTTAAAGGATTTTTTTTCTATGTAAGTTTTCTGAAGACAGGAAAGCTGTGAAATCAGTAACACTCATACACAAGAGAATCCCATTCACCTTAACATCAGGTCAAAGTGCCGATATATGTGAACTGGAAGTAGTACTATGAGAATGATGTCAGCTATGAAACAGTCCATCAGACTGAACCACATTACTTGTGAAATCGAAAATCTCCCTCTGCCAAGTCACACCCCAATTAAGTCATTTCAACATTTTGACTCAACTCCCTTACTTCTAAAAAATAGGCTGAACAAGAACTGTTCTTTCTCAAAGGAACTGTGGACAAGGCAGGCTACGGCCGAGGCGGTCATCACAGAAAAAGCCACAGCTACGCTTGCACAATTCTTGGGCGGTATCACAAATTCCAATTAAAAATCTGCACTTTCCCCAAAACGGCAGCTTTCTCCTAAAATGAGGAGATGTTGAGCACTGGAGTCAGAAAAAGCCAGGGCTTCTTCCACATGAAACAGATTGTTCAACATAAAGAATTCAAAGTAACTGAGACACCAGGAAAAGAAGCATTAGATCAAAACACAGTTTTCCCCCATTAGATACTATTTGTGCTTCATTTTTGCATTTATTTGCTATTTTAACTAAGTTTCCCTTGCTCCTCTCAACTACTTTTCCCAACAGGTGTACAAGAAAAGGGCAGTAGCATTACAACAGTTATTTTTCTTTTGATAGCTTTGCATTATCTTTGCCTACCAAGTTTTTTAATGTGCACATTTACTGGAATTTCCATCTTTCCTGGCCAAATAAAATCACTTATTATTCAAGAGGAAAAGCAAAGACACGTTCTGCCACAACTTGTCCATGCTCTCTAGTGCACCGTGGTCAGTCAGTCTAATGCTAAGAAATAAATACTACTCTTTTTTTTTCCACTGAGTTCTCATTAATATCTTTGAGTAAATCCACTAATATCTTTGAGTAAGTTTTCCAAATAAAAATCAAGTATTTTGTGAAGAAACACATCTTAATATCAAGTCCTCTAAAGGATGAAAGCAAAAAATCATGATTTTAGATTTTACATTCCTTATTTCCATCTCCCAAGAACGAGTAAGGTAAAAACCAAAGTCTGACCTTAATTTATGAGCATGTTGTGCTATGGTAGAGCAGTAATCTTGAACATGAGTTTATTTTTGTCTGCCTGTTTCCGTTCTTACATCTATCTCGGTGTAGATTTAACTTGATCATTTTCTCTACAAGCTCAAGTCACGTAAAACCATCCTTCAGAGCAGCAAACATAATCTCCATGAAGATTAAGTATGCAGCACTATTACTTTTGGTGTGACTACCTGCAAACGTTTACCTTTATTTTTCCCTTAATGATGTAATGTTTGCAGCTTCAGAGCAGTACAATGTGCTGCCACCAACCAGTAATCAAATCAGAGAAATAATTTCATTTAACTCTGTAATCAGTATTTGGTGCTACCAGCTACATTTGGCTTAAAAGCAGAAGGCAGCAGAGATACTGTCAAACACACACAAATTCTGAAAACGTCCAACAAAAGCAACTCATTTAAGGAGTGAATTTAAGCACAAATTCCAAAAGCACACAGGAAAGTTTTTAAAGAACTATTACTTGGATTAGATAAGGAGTAAGTAAAACCTATGACAAGTTATTCTACAATAGACACTAGAAGAACGCTTCTTCCCTCTCACAGTGTAATTTGAACATCATGAAACAAAAAAGCGAGATGTCTCTTTAAAAATGACAATTCATTGAAAATGAGAACGACCAGCAGCCAGCATTTCAGTTATCTCAACACAGTCATAATTAATTATTTTACCCACTGTTAAATTTTCTCCCCGCTTTACTCAGTGCTGTACAACCCAGCCACAGCACTGCAGTATCTGTAAGAAATCTCTGCATACTGAAGCTGTTATGAATTTTTTCTGCTACCTACAAAGCCAGATAGCAGGCTGAGACACATCATAATTTTTCTTAACAATACAGACAAACAAGTTTCAGCTGAAGGCTCCCACTTTGTTGGGTTTTTGTTGGTTGCGTTTTTTGGGGGGGTTGTTTGTTGTTGGTTTCTTTGGAGTGTTTTTTGTTTTGTTTTGTTTTAGAAAATATTTACCTGAAGTCTATATTTTCTTTTCTTTCTTTCTTCAGATCTGAAAAAGTTGTATAGCTAACTTTTCTCTTCAGGGTCCAGATGGAGCTGAATTCTTTTTGGCTCTGGAATGACCAGTTGTAAGTGTCCTGATATCAACAACTGAAATTAGCAGTAGGTGCTTTTATTAGATGGTAAAAATGTTTATAAAATGCAGTACTGCTTCAAAAAGTCAGTTAAGAAAAAGATACCAAGTCCAATTACTGAAGTTAAGAGTTGGGAAATACAGCCAGCTGCTGTAAAAGAAACCATTCAGAGCTTTACTTCTGGTTGGAAAGTTCTTTTCTCATCCCAGTGACCCATGTCTGCCATAACCATGTCCTGAAGGCTACAGGACAACTTTCAATTCTTTCTTCAGCTTCCCTACCATCCAAGGAGAAAGGAAAGTACAAGTGACAGCCACTGTACATGCATGTATTTCCTTGGAGGAACGGTAACATTCAAAGCAGCTTAAATGTCCTCTGCAGAGTCCTGCGAAACCCTTCTGCAATCATCAAGTGACCTGATAGCAAACATCAAGTTACTAAATCAAAACACTTCTCAAATTAGACTTAATTCACGAGTCTGCATAAAGGGTGATTATAACATAGGAAGACAACTGAAAGTAGGAAAAAAATGAAAATGACATCAAACTTGCTAAATATGTATTGTTTATTAAGGCTTGTATTCTCCTAGAGGAAAAAGTTAATCTGATGCTGTCCATTACCCCTTACAGGCAGTAACAGTCCAGAGACAGAGTTATACGTTCTAAATACAAGTCTAAATGATACAGATTAAACTTTATTTAAATTGGAGGTCCTTTTGGAGTAAATAGTATTCAGAAGATACTTGCTTTCTAATATAGTAAAAGATCCTCTACAATAAACACGTGCAGATTCAGTGTGCTAGAGCAGCGGACATGAGCACCATTTCCATGCTTAATTGGAACTCCAGTTGGTGACAGGCTCTCCGACGGTCCCCTCACTCCACAAAAACATGACAGCAAATTCAGTTTCTTAAAACAGGTTTTTTTACTCATCCAACAGAAAAAAATTAGACATACACACTGTCAATTTTAAACATCTGAGGCATAATCCATCATATTATCCGTACTATTAGTTCCTACGTTAAAGCTCAGCATTATTGGTATAAAAACTTTAAATGGCATTAGGATTTGGGAGGTGGGAGGGAGTAATGAAGGGAAGGATTAAAAATGATCTGCAATTAACTAATAACACCTGAAAGCTGAAACAGGTTTAAACACATTGTCCAAAACCCCTGCAATGTTGATAGCATCACATTATTATTTAATTAAGCTACAAAAACCATAAAGCAGAATTATGGCTGAGAGAAAGCATCTCGCTCACTCTCAGCAGGATATGGTATAACAAATGCACACTGAAGCACTGGTTAACAGAATGTGAAAGGGAAATATTTTCCAGAGAAACAATTTCACTGACAATTTGATTTTTTACTAGACAGAAAAACCCAACATGGCGCATTAGCAATTTTAAAAGTGTAATTGTACAGATAAATAAAGAGGCATAGCAGCTGCACAAAGTGATCAGAAATTTAGTTTTTTCATTTCAAAATTCTGAAGTGCAGTATCTGAAAAGTTTTTTAAATGACAAAAAAATCAATGCATGGTTTCTTACTTCCGCCATGAAGAAAAAGGGTTTGGGAGGAGGATAAAGGAAGATTTGTGATGTCCTCTCCATAATCTCTATATCTGGCTAGGAACATAATTTGTGCCAAAATAAAGTCTTTGGGAAGCACTGACACTTTAGTATGCTCACGTATAGGTCCACATTAGGTTAATATAACTGTTTACCAACTTAAAAAAATAAAACCAGACACACCTTTATTAATGATTTCTAGAGAATTTTACATAGAAAAAAAATACAAATTAATGCAGATCCACTTGGGCAAAAATAAACTACAATGTACTTAAAGATGCGACAACTTAATTTCCCCTGCACGAGAAGATATATTGGAGCTGAAAGCTTTAGTTTGTCCTGATGCCAGGATACAGCACCAGTATACTTAAATTTTGTTTCTCATAGTCGAATTTAATATCAGTTCTAGTATATATATCAAAGTGTATACGTTTATTCTTATTGTTTGTTTCGATTCTGACGTTCCTGCAAAGAGAAAAAAGTTAAAAGTTAAGAAAGATTTTAGTCAAATGAACAAGCAAAAAGTTTTTAGCAGTATAACAGCACTAACAGGATCCCAAATAATTATACACATTGTTAAAACATTGCTGCTACATTTTATAAATATACTGTATATACCTGACAAGCCCAAGGACTTGATAACTTAAGTGCAGCTTCAAGTGGAAGGGCTGAATGACCTGCAGAGTCACTTCAAACTGACAGCAGATAAAAGGTCACAGTAAGAAAGATATGGAATATCAACATGCCTAAGCAGAAACAGGACCTGCAATATTCTACTTTCTGGATTATTTTAGCTACTGCAGTAGTAGCACAACCAATACACAAGCAGAAAGGAGATGGTAGATTAGTGAACTCCACAGAACCAGTATAATTTTGAAGCACTCAGGTGACTTTGGAGTTTAGTTACACTCAAGAAAAGTAGGAATTTGAGCTCTCTAGAAATTCTCTTCCTAATTCTTCCTATCTGTTCAACTATTCTGGGAGGCACGGTGAAATACTTGACAAGTCAGGGGGAAAAAAAAAACCCCATCATCAGGTGGAAGAAAAATTATGTGCTTTTGTATGGTCTGATAAAAACCAACACAGCTAGACCAAACAACCCAAGACTTTCTAAAAGCATTCTAGTACAGAAGCCAGTAGGCTCTTTGAAGCCTTTCTCAGAAGTTTCTGCTAACCACAAACACTGAAAACAGATAAAGGTCATCTAAGGGATACCTGCAGGCATCCCTCAATTGCTGTAAGTCTTCATCTAACGAACCTGCGCTCTCCCAGCAGCAAATAGCCAAGCCTCTGTTCTGATTTAGAGCAGAGCCTCCGCACAGGACTTACACAGACAAGCTGAGCAATGCAATAACAAAAAAGGGGGGGCTTTTTCAACAATTGTATCACTAGCCCTGTAAGTTGCAGAACATGCAGAAGACACAAGACAAATTGAATAAAATATGCTGCTGTATCTTTAAGCCAGTGCATTTTTCTAGCTAAGACACCATGCAGACTGAATAGAAAAGGTTCAGCCTTACTGTTTTCCATTTCATCCCAATGGTGTTTAAAACAGACTCTAGAGTGCAAAACTGCCATGTAAAGACTGAGTACTGTACTTGAATGCATCAATATGGCACCTAATCCTATTTCAAGCAAGGAAGTTGTGAAATAGCCTAAGCATAAACAACAGTCAACTCCTAAACTAACACCTTCAGATTTTACTTGTTTTGTGGAATCTTTCTGTATAAAATTCATCTCGGAATTGTTTCTGTTGTGATGTAAAGCTTATTTGCAAATATACCAAACATTATAAATGTAACAGATGGTATTTGATACTTCAGCTGGTCACAGCATAAAATCAAACAAGTTTTTTTTAAATGGAATATACTGATCTTTGCCTCCAGGCAGACTAATATTAAAATTTCAATTTTCGTAATAAAATTAAGTCAACGAAGTCTAGTATAAATTCTTAATCTATGATTTAAGACAGAAGTAAAAGGTAGCAAAATTGTTTTACCAAAACAACAAAACAGACCACGTAAGGTGGTATAATTTGTTTTTTTCTAAAAAAAAAAAAAAAAAAAAAAAAATCTATATTCCTCCTATCTTTTAACAGCTGACTTATGATGAACTGTCAATGAAAGCCATTTCTTAGTGGTAGAGTATCAGAACATATTATGTGTTGTATGTTCTTAATGAAAAGAACTTAAGGCTGCCTGACATTTCAAACAAAAGGTGGTTAGAAACAATCTAAAACTGAATCGTACCAACCTCATTTTCAGGCTTCCAAAAAAAGTAATTGTTCCAACCTACTTCCATTTCTAAGGTGGCAAATCCCCTTTACTCTGCTTTACTGCCCTACCATGCTCATCAGTCCATTCTTTCCCATTGCCACCTTACATAACTTATTTTTAGTAGTCATCTATGTAGTCATCCACTGACCCTCGTAATCCCACTTTCTTTAAAAATCAAAGTTTTCCATTCTCATGGCCTAGTCCCACATAAACAAAAGACAGGCTAGCACCTGAGACTTCTACCTGGTACCTAGAAAGTACGCTCATGGCATTCAGAGACTCAGCTCAGGCTTTATAATTCAGTAAAAAGTGCTATTTATTGAGCAAGTTATTAAGCAGTTCTTCCTACCTTGCTGCTTGCTTTCTCTCTCAGGGGCTAGTCTGAGTCTTCCTTTTAAAAAGTGTCTGAAACCATATAAACTGACAGGGAGAAGACTGATGCAACAATTCTTCGTGCTCTTGAGCATGGCTGCTTTTTAGAAGCTCTAACTCTCAAATTCTCTTCCTTACTGCTATTTATGACTACTGCAAGCAAAAGCAGTTTTGTAAACAACTAACAAAGCTTTGTTCATTTTCATTCTGAAGATCCATCCAGAGCCTTCATAGTTTCGCTTCTCCAGGGGAATTCTCTGGTATCTCACAGGTGAGCTCCTGTTGCATACTTCGACTTCATGACATTAATATGTATAGTCTTCAGACACAGGAAAAACAGGTTTTCACAAAACTTGCAGAAGCTTGCATTTTAGAGACACTCATCCCTGTCAAACTTCTGCTCCCTTCACCTCACTCTGAAGTAGCTGTCAACCTTCCTACTTAACTTTATTTAAGGTCAGTGGGACGAAAGTGTTCATCTTCTGGCACAAAAATATAAATGTTATCTTTATATCAGGAAACACAGTATTAATCTTAAAATAGAAATGTTTTTTACCTAGTTTTGGAGGAAGGACAATATTCCATCCTTAAAAGTTCTGCGTCAATGAATGTGTTCACAGAAAGCATACTGAAAGGAAATACTCACACAATGATAGAAGAGAATGAGTATTTCTAAGTGCCAGCATGCACTAGCTAACACTCTGCAATATTTAATTCCCCAAAAGGAGAAACTGTAAGTTTGGTAATTCAAGAGCTTTCCGAGAGAAGACTACTCAGCTCTTCCAGCACAACACCAAGGTGTAGACCTTGGAATCGCTGAGTGCCTTGACACAGATCAGAGGTGACAGCACAGCAGTCCAGTCCAGTCACTATGACCATCTAGTTAAATACAGATCTATGAAGACAAGCTGCTGACGGTAGATCAACCCATCTGTCCTACCACCCGATGCAAATAAAAATACCGAAATCTGCAACAGGTTTACTTTCTTTACAAGCTTTTTAACTTCAGAAGACAATTTTGTTAAGACTACACAAGCATGTTTCTAGGGAATGTTAATAACTAATGCCACATTATATATATTTTTTTTTTTTAAAGAAGTTCTCTCACACATGTTGCAACATTTTTGCAACCTGATCTAGTTGAAGGTGTCCCTGCTCACCGCAGGGGGGTTGGACCAGATGACCTTTGATGGTCCCTTCCAACCCAAGCATTTCTATGATTTTATGATTTTACGATTTTTTACGTTTTAAGAGCACAAGCTTTGATCGCAGAGGCTGATGTCTTCATGGACACTGAGTGGCCCCGGAAACTGACTGAGAAATGCTAGGAGGGTCAGAAGAGATTTCATGCCACTTACTTTCTTGCTATTTCATTCCAAACACCAATATCCTTCTATTATTCATTTCCCAGGTTCTGGGTCATCAGAATGGGCTTAAATAGTTTATTACTATGGCACATCAAAAGCTGGACTTGCATCCCAGCATGAACAAATCTTCCCTCAATTCTAGGTGATGACACAGTCCTTAAGCAATGCTGGCAACACTGGTGAATCTTTGGCACTTCAGTGAACTTCATCCAGCATTACACCTGCCAAATCCTCATGTGATGACTTTGTGTTAACACAGAGGTTCCTAGATCAGTTAAACTGAGAGAACACACACTGGAGCTTCCTCTGCTAACATCAGTTAAGGAAACACTGGCTAGCAACAAACTTGTAATCATCTAAAGAAAAGAGCTGAAATGCTAGTGGCTTGTATTGTACAGACTACATGAAGTTATTCTTGCCTACTAAATATTTGTGTATGAACGGAATTAAAGCATTCAAGCCCTCCATGTGGAGATTTTTAAGAATTCTGGCCCTTTGTAATCACAACAGTGGTGAAATGGAAGCAAAAAATTTCAACAAGTCATTTTACTGCTAAACTGAGTACAATGAATCAAAGCCACAGCAACCTGAAAACCAATTAAGATGGCACATATACAAACACCCATCTAAAAATGTCAAGTAGGTCATAAGACACTTCAACTGGCAATAAGACTCTTCAAAAATTACTGTCATAGAAAGGGTAACTTTGCGTAACAGGAAGGCTTCAACTTCAATAGCACAAACTTCTCAACAGTAAGAAGTTTTAAGTGTGTGCATATCCTGCAAAGAAACTCTTCTAGTAATCAGTTGGACTTCTAAAATTTGTTTAGTCAATGAAAGGGAAAATACTAACTTTCCAGACAACAGTTTTATAGAATGTAACCTGACAAGCAGTATCTTATTTTTCATTCCCTCACTGTTGATCTGCTTTACCTCTCTAGCACTATTATCTTCCTCAGGGTACTTCAATTGTCTGTATATTGTCCTATTTTCTAAGCTATTCGGAGGAATCTAAGGAATGTTAAATTAGACTACAGAGTTTATTTTCTGAATGCGTCATACAAGCTAGAGCCTCAGTTTTAAATGAGGCAGAAAAAAACACATTATTTTGAAAAACTGATCCTGTTATAAAGCAGTGACCTGGGTAAGAATATTGATTGTATCAGCACTTGAACTGAAACTGGGAAATAGTTGTACGTATTAACAACAACCCAAAGCGGGATCAGCCCAATAGCTGAACATCAGCCCACACAAGCTACCACAAAGCAAAGGAAGTTTGGCGTTCAGTACGCAGCCATCTGGATCCTCCTCAGGCCAAGAAGTTACCTGCTGAAGATGACTGCATCTCCTATCCCTTTCCCAGTACTCTCACTCTTTAAACATGCACATTATTCTCCCCTCCACACTTGGCAGCAAATCAGAGGGAGATCAAAACAATCACCTACCCATACAGTATAAACACTTGACAAAGGAACCCAGGCCTTTTGACTTAATCAAGATTCTTTTCTACGTAACGGAACACCTCTCTTCAGGATACAGGTTGCATTGCATTAAATATCGGATTGCTAATTGTCTACCGAAGGAATGAAGTGTTGAAGTAAAGGCTTTTAGGTTTTCGTTTGTGGAACCCCACAGGAAGTATACCAGAAAAAACTTCAAATCTTAAGCTCTCCTTCCCTGCTGTGTTGAGGTATGCTATGCACATTGTACCTGATGGCTAGGAAAAGTCGAGCTAAAAAGTTCTTAAGACACTGATCTCCTTTTCTCTCATAATTTAAGGGTACATTCTATGAAGACAGTTTAAAGCAATTTTATCTGCACTTTTAAATGGCAACAAACCCTTTAAAATGGCAACTTCAATTTGAGCTCCAGGAACATGCATTAATTCTTTGCTTCAAAAACATTTTGAAGCAAGTGTGAACTGCACTAAACTAGCTAGTCAAATAAAATAAATGCTTTATCTGAAATGCTAGACAAAAAAAAAAGTCTATGAAACACTATCAACATCAAGCAACTTTAAGTGTTACTTAGCTAGTAATTACACATGCCAACACCTATTATTTTGTCAGTCCATTACTTCTAGATTGCCTAATTAGAGAAAGGCATTCTTTAAACTGAGGTCATGGGATGGATAGGGACAGATGTCTCTTGCAGTAGACTTAGAGCCATGGAAGCATATATAAGTTTTTACTACACTTCCCAGTTACTGCCCAAATTTCTCTTACTACATCTTCACTCAAAACTTTTTTCCCAAGAATTAGTAGACAGATTAGACCTGGGAACTGAAAACCTTTATTTACCCAAATAATAATACATGTGGCTTCAGCAGCAGAAATGCAATCTTTCTAGCACTATTCCAGCAATTTTATGCAATTCTTTTCCAGAGAGATCAACTGAACAAACAAGATCAGGCTTCTTGCGTTTAAAGGTGATGTACAAATATCAAATGCCAATACAGGTATCAATTTTGATAGCCCACTTCCAGTCAAACAGTGTTAAAACAC
Source organism: Sagittarius serpentarius (assembly GCA_034782735.1). Taxonomy (NCBI): domain Eukaryota; kingdom Metazoa; phylum Chordata; class Aves; order Accipitriformes; family Sagittariidae; genus Sagittarius; species Sagittarius serpentarius. The sequence goes on from JAVKLA010000010.1 coordinate 29,672,232, forward strand.
CTCATATTTAAGGCAAAAAACTTAAGTGGTAATCATTGGCAGAATCCAATTCTGAAACAGAAACTATTTTCTAGTTTATCAACCTTTTTTAAGATAAAGTAAATCAAATTCCAAAAAACTGGACAGAATGTCCTTTACCTGCATTACTGCTTAGCTTTCCGCTTTGAAACTCATTAGCTATGAAATTGTCACAGACAAATAAGCATCAGTTTGTTTTTTGTGTTGTTAAACACACATGAAACCATCAAGTTGAGATGTATTAAAAACATTTCGAATTCCTACTTACATTTTTTTCCACCATAGCAGCCTTCACATTTCATTTTCCCCATATCTGTGTATAAAATAAATTTTTTAATAAGTTTACCTTCCGCACCACCTCCTCCTCTTCTTGGCGCTTTTCATAATGAGAAAAGTCATCAAAGATGGAGGTCGTGTGCTTGTAAGTAGCAATAATTTTAAGCACTTGTTTTGCTTTTTCTAAGGGCACCTCCTGTGTATCACGGGAGTTTGTAACAGGTTTGTTGTCATTGTTCTCCAGCCTGATGTGTCGGAGCTGGTTGTTGGGCACATCTTTCACAAAGATCCACTTGACATCGAATTTCCCCTTCCACTTGTCCTGAGACCAGACACCTGCACTGGTGCCATAGTCCACAGGTGATTTCATCTCTGCTACTCCACAGAAGTGTCCACTGCCATTGACACTGAATAGCAAGTAGACTGGACCCTTGCTATTCATGGACCGAAAAGCACTGTCCAGGCGTTTGTTGCCATGTTCCGTACTACACCAAATAGAATACTTAATGGAACGATGAATATCATCCTCAGAATAGCTCTTTATTATGAACACACGTCCATTTTTAAGGTTCCATTCAAAATCTTTAGGGTTATAGCTGTGAGCAGCTTTCAGTTTTTCAAGAACAGGATGGGACTCGCCACTTGGAACAGGGTTAGGCTGGGTACTGCCAGCTGAGTTGCTATCATTACCAGTTCCTCCACTTTGGCCAAAAGCTGCGTTTCTGTTGCGAGGAGCTACCCAGCGATTTTGGGGTGGCTGCTGAGGGGTCTGATACTGCGGCTGAGTCAGCGGAGGAGGCTGAGTTGGAACAGGCTGAACAATTTGCTGCTGTGGCTGTGAAATAGACTGAGGAGAAGGTATCTGTTGGGGGGCAGGAACTTTTGCCACAGGACCCTTATTGTCCCAAGTACCTATGTCCATATTATGCTTTATAGGTGGAGGAGGCAATGCTCCTCCAATTACAGGTCCAGTTTTTGTTTTCATTTTAGGCTGTGGTTTCGCAGGCTTGCTAGCTATAGCAGCCCAAGAGGTTGGTTTAGATACTGGCAAGTTTACATTAGATCCACCATTACCAGAGAGGGCACCTGTCATCCCAGCACTGCTGACAACAGAACCTACTGTTTTCACTGCAGAAGTTGTAACATCTCCACCGATCTTAAGTCCAACCATTCCCTGTTCAATACTGTTCATTCCAGGAGCTTTATTTAATGTATCATTATGAAATCCTGTTTGTCCATCCACAATGGTACCGCCCAGTGAACTAGGTGGGTAGCTGTAACTGCTCCCATATGCTGAACTTTGAGTCTGCTGTCCTTGGGATCCACTTGTTCCCCAAGCTGAGAAGGCAGGATTTTCAGGGAAAAAGTTAAACCGGTGTTGATAGATATTATTTCCCAGACCCCCAGGCTGTCCAAAAACAGCATCGTGCATAAAATGGTGATCTCCATTACTGAGCTGTCCATAGGTGGTGAGATACGGGATAGGAGGATCTCCTCCTGTAGACCATGGTGCTTCACTGAGAGAATAGGGGAACCCAATAGATGGCGGATAATAACTGGACAGATAAGGATCAGTCATTGATGGATAGCTACTGTTCTGTTAAAGAGAAAAAAAAAAAGATAACTTCAGATATAAAAAACCCCTTCATTTATAAATAGCCATAACACTGTTCATCACCAAATGGAAAAGAACAATAGAGACAAAGTAAATAAACTTCTAATTACACACCTTAGTTCATACTCCAGGAAAGATTCAGGGCTAAAATGCAGTATCTGGGCATTTATAATACGCTCACAATGAGGTTAGTACTTGAGATTTTGAAATCATGTAAGCTTAGTTCAACGTTACTAAGGGTATTTAGCGGCTTCTAGAATTATTTAACGTACCAATACCCCAAAATATTTCAAGGAACTTACATAACAATAAATTTTGTGCCTCACAGAACTAAGGATATTTAGCATTTCTAGATAGCTACACATGGCAGAAGTTTTAGATTAAATTACTTTAATATGACAACACATATAACAGAAAATATGATTACAGTCCTCATTATGGAATTGTTTTGAGGGGCCAACAGTCCCCGACAAGCTAAACATACCTGAAGTGGTACAATATGCAAAGGCTGCTTCTGACATAGACAGGATCACAGCGAGATCACACATTAAGAAGCATGCCAAGTTTGCGATAAGTAGACCTAACTACAAACCAAAATTAAGGTGACTGGTATACTAGAGACAAATATATGCAAATATGGCATGTGATATATGCCATCCAAACTGCTTGAGAAAGACACTATTCACCCTTTTGCAAACATCTCTTCCTTCGTCAGTAGTAAAGTTACAAATGTGCAAGTCTGTTTCTGACTGTCCTTCCAAACAAGCCATCTTTTCCACTCTATGAAATAAGAGACTGACTGGGTATAAGCCAGCAGATCCCCCTCTGAAATTCTAGCTTTTCCTCCCTTTCAACTGCTTCTTAGACCAAGCTGAGAAGTCCTTCCTTCCATGTTAAATCTTCTGTTGACACCTGATTTTAAGCATTCCCTGTGTTCCTCATATTCAATAATGCAAAAGAACAAATACAGAATATTCTAAAATAGGTTTTATTCCTCTTTAAATAAACTTGAAGCATATACATTGGAGACCTTCCAAACTGACACTAACTGTAATTACTAGCAAGGTGGAGGGAAGGTCAACATCTCCTGTTAACGAATCAAACAGTAGCTAGCCTTTCCTTACTCATGGAGAAAGATTATTTTAAGAAGACGAACCAAAATTTCTTTCAAACTGCAAGATTTCAGACTTGGGGGAAAAAAAAAAATCTATCTGCAAAAATCAGCAAAACTGCATTGGAACTTCAGTCACGTTTCAAAAAATCATATTATTTCTCAGCTCATTCAAAAAATGAAGTAAAAAAAACCTCTTTGCTGAAGATAAGCATAATACCCAACTGATACACAGAGTCATTTTTAGCGCTCATTTTTCAATTACTCCTTTCCATGACACCCCAAAGCAAGAGTAATTCAATATCCTTACTTTCCATACACAGAATATGATAAAATGCCTCCAAGACTTACATACAGTACTGCAACCACTTCTACAATTTAAACAGCCTAAATACAGTGTTATTCAGTCTAAAGAAATAATCTCTGCCAGTGTTCATGCTGCCTTTATTTACACGCAAATTCTATCGCTAACAAGAAGTACAGAATCCACCTTCCTGTGAGAAGATCCTCTAAAATGCATTCAATTTTCTGAGACTCCCAAGCTAAAATAATCAATACTTAGCACATGAAAATGTCGTTTTTCCAAAAGACTTTACTTCATGGTTGCTATGTATTATGTTAAAGTGTTAATATTAAGAAAAATGTAAAAATAAACACAGATGAAACGGAGGAGACATAAGTATCTCCGAAGAACTATTTATGTTCATATATTCTACAGATTCAGAATTTATCAAGAGCAAAAAGAATAAGCCTAGACAAAGCAGGTGTTTTGTCTTAAAATATTTCTGCTAAAGGATTCTAGACAATTCCCGAGACTGTCACCTCCTGTCACACAGGCTGTAAAGTTTCCAGAAGGATTCTAACAAGATTAAATGAAAGTTTCAGCAGACATTCTTACAAAACATTCAATCTATGTTGACTGGCTTTATGCCAGAGTGTGTACAAGAAACCCTGACAGAAGTCTTTCACTGCAACAGCAGAACATTTATTTCCAGAAACTTATCCTTGACCTTTCTGCACCCTTCTGTTTTTCTTTTTTTTCTCTTTTTTTTTTAATTAAAAAACAACAAGAAACAAACCCAACCATTCTGTTAATTAAGAAGGGAATCCTCCTTTCTCCCAAAGTATGCTGCTTGCTAGTAATTCCCTGTTACTTACAAATAATCTTTTGGTTCTGGATGATATTACATGGGGATGCCTTTCTTGCTTTGAGTGTAACTTTATATACGAATACTGTACTACACCCAGTTCCCTTTGCACTGTACTTTTAGTGTGCTTTACAACAAAAAGCTATCACATCTCCAATTTGATCTGTATAAACTACTGCTACTTGGATACTAGAACCTTTATGGAAAGAAAAAAAGGCACCACTACTTAAGAGCAGTTTTCTACAGAAAGATGGAAGACAATTATATTTTATTTGTTATACAACACGCTCAATACTAATTTTAAAGACTAATTTGTATTTTTAAGAGATGAAATTAACATAATACTACCAACTTACCTTTGATGTCAGATATATTGTTGTGTCATCTGGGGTTTTAATGTAAGTATTTTTTAAAAATAGCCAGTCAATTTCAAACCTTGTTTTGTAAGTCATTTACATTTTACAGTAATTTTCAAGGGCTGAATACATCTGAGTAACTAGATAATAAGGCTTTGCTCAGAAACATGGTTGTCTTCAGTACAAAATCTCACAGTCCTAATTCACACTACTGTCACTTTCCACTTAAAATTGTAAGATGACCTACACAATTCTTCCTTGTCAATGGAGCTACACTTTCATGTAAGAAAATTTTATTAGAATTATGGAAATCCTAATAGTCATAGTGGTTTTTCCATTTAAACCTAATAATTGGGCTTGTTGACAGCTAATAAAAATTTCCTAGAATTAAACTATAATAGATGGTTCTATTTTTATTATATGAAGTATAATGTTCAGTATATTTCAGATTAGAAAAAAAAAATCTTGGTTTTTAAGTAACTAAAAGTTACATACAAATGTGATGAAGTGGAATTTCAAAAAACTAGAGAAAGGGGAAAACCTTAATTTCTTCCAAAACTAATTTTGTGTTATAAAAGAAAAATTTACTTCCTTTTTTTCCACAAGTTTCCTGCTTTTATACCTGCTAAAGTACATTCATTCCAGAGAAGAGGTAATGTTTCCCATTAAATCATTTTAACTTTGTGTAAGTCTGGAGAACACGTCTATGCTGCAGAGGACTAGGAAGCTTAGCTCAGGAGCCGGAACTCACACAGCGTAGAGCTCAGAAGACAGTTCATGGTGTCATATATACACTTGTTCTGACTTCCACAGTGGCGTGTCTAGATCACTTCTAGGATGGAAACAAGCTCAAGTATATCTATATTATTCCAAAGTTTGCACCCTTCCTGAAAGCTGCTATGATCCAACCCAAACTTTTAACACAGTTCCAGCTCTCTGACTGCCCTAACAAAAATATTTAGTACACCTTGAAGATAACCTTATATATACAGTATATGAATTGATACGGTTTGCTCTGGTGTTTCTGTTCAAGATTAAATCACAGTTTCCACAAATGAAACAGAAGGGCACATTACATGCTATTTTTTTTTTTAGCATGTAGAGTAATTTTCTTTTGCAAGCAAGTTCAGTGATGCCACCAATATTAACACTGGCATCTATCAGCTTCAGGCTGAATAATCAATTTCCCTTTTAAAACGTAACAGTCTTTCTGCCAAGAAATAATAATGTACCTCTGGTAGGTGTCTCTCTCTCCGAAATGGTATTTCATATTTGTGAAAGAAAACTTTTTGCATCTCCAGTTTCTATACATTTTGTTCACTTTAAAGATTTGAATGTTAAGTCAAAAATTACTCTGATTAGAAGATATTTTCAATTATAATGGTATTCAAGTCATGGATGTTGATTTAGTGTACATTATCATGAACTGCATTATACTGCGAGTGTACATTACAGTACCTTACTCTTAAAATAACACAACTTTAAGTCTTAAGATATTTCAGAGGACATGAAATAACAACAATATTTGCTGAAGAGTGGGACAACTCTACAAGCTACCTAGAAAGCATCAAAACTAAATTTCAGCTACACTAATTTCTAGGATTATACAAATTATACAAACCAGGAGAGCCCAAAAGCAGAACCTTCAGGCTCCCACATGCAACTCATCTATCAAAGAACCATAAGATCAAATAGTCTGTCACACTCCAACCGTATCAATAACCTCCAATTTGAGGAGCAATCAGCAGACACTAGTTGGGGCATTAACTTCATTTTCACTTGTGGCCATCTGGATATGCAGAGTAATATTAGCTTTGTGAGCACAAATGCTAGTTGTATTACCAAGTAACACAATATGCTAGTCATTTCTTTTTCCATTTCTATTTAAGGAATTTGCTCCCTCAACATAATCCTATGAATTGAGTGTCAACAGCATGCCTAAGAAAAAAACCTAAGTTAAAAATACACTAACCTGATTTGACTGCCCAGAAAGGTAAGGTTCAAAATCGTTGTCATGAACTGTATCCTTCTGATGTAATGAACCATTTTGTACTAGAAGAAAAAGGTTATACATATTATAATATTAACTTATTATAATACTGCTTAACAGCATGTCAGTACAGAGTTCCACTCTACGTTATTTTATGAGAAGCCATATTTCTCATTCACAGCATGAAGACTCATAAAAAGACCAAGGGATGACATTTTTCCCTCAAAACAGTTTCTCTTTATATTAATGCTTACAAAACTAAATTTCAGTAAATTAAAAAAAAAAGAAAATTATACAGTCAAGAGTGAATAGACAACTCAAGTGAATTACCTCTGAACAGAAAAATAGTAATTACTGAGAAGAATTTTGTGAAAAATATTGGGAAACAATATCCATTGTTCTGGTCCAAAAACTAATTCACAGTTCTCCCAGCATGTGTTATTCACTGCTTGTTTAAATTAAGTTGGCTAAAATAAGATGAGATGAGGTTACATTTAATTATGAAATAATGCCTGCTAAGTGCCTTGATATCCTGACTTTTCACGAAAACTTAAGTCTCAGTTTTCTCATGTGTAAAACAGAGATATCAACCATAATCAAAGGTCTACTTAAGCACAAATTAATGTGTGAAAAGCATTCAAAACCCATCACTGAAAGATATACAAAACAAAACTGTTATTAGGTCCCTTCAAATAATCTCCTTTGCTTTAAATTTAAGAAAACAAGGTCAAACACATTATGTGATAAAACAGCTAAACTAAGTTAAAAGTAATACTACACCAAACAGGATGTTAGCAAACAAGTTTAGGAATTTACCATAATATTTCTGCAAAGTTTGTCAAGGAGAGTAGAGGTACAAGAGTATTTACAAACACAGGAAACAGCATCAAACTTTCTGCAACTAGAAGTAGCTGGATTTTTAAGGCAGGTTAAGATATATTAAAAAGCATTTATGAGTTGAATATTGTTAGTGTCTAAGCCTAAACAGTTACACACTTACTAGTAATCAACAGTAACAATCAAAGTAATTTCTCAGATGACTTGTTATTAGATTTCATTTCAAATGAAGCATGTGAGTTACCATAAAAACTTACTAGCTCATCAGCAGTTACTTATTTAAGCAATTTTAAATTAAAAATAGTTACGTTTGTAGGCTTATATATGACAGCTAGTACACCTATCAGTCAACAGCAGACCAGTAACACAATTGTGTTCACGTAGAAGGAAGAGACTATGCAAAAGTATGTAAAAATACACATTGAATAGGCACATCCCTGTGACTTTACATAGAAATCTGCTTTAAGGAAATGAAGAGCTTTATTATGTTTAGTACTAACACATAATCCTTCCTACTGTAACTCAGTAGCATTAAGAGGAACGCAAGCAAGCATGTATAAATAAAACCTTATATTATTTTTAAGACAAAGCACAGCTTCACTTGTTCCAGATGTTATCAATACTAAGAGCAATACCATTCTGCTCACCTACAGGTACCCACGTAATTCATCTGTTACAATAACAATTTAAACGATCGCATCTCAGCATGATGCTCACCTTTATTATCCTGTCCTTTCGGTCTCTGGGAAGCCATGGCACATGATTGGGTAAAGGAAGAGAAAAAAAAAAGAGAAATCGAAAAGTTAATTTTAGAAAAACGCTTATATTGTCAATGCAAAACACACAGCTTTTGAGGATGGGTAAGAGGCTCATAAAAATGGCTAACAACGTATCAGGGTTTGTTTAAACCGGAGTTGAGTATGTTTCACGCATCATTCAGTACTGGCGTTCCTTAGAAAGGGCCACGGCTCTCAAAAAGCAGTGGGAACGTGCTGTGCCCACGGGGGAAGCTAACGAGAAAGATTAAGGTCCAAAGAAGCCGGGAGGGAGACGAAAAGCCTCTCCCGGGGCAGACGCAGGCACTGGCCTGCACAGGGAAACCCCCCGCCCCCGGGTGGGGAGGAGGCAGGCCCCGCGCCTCGCCTCGCCACTTACCTGAGGGTCAACGCTTGTGGCAGACATAATTCATGTACAGGGCCGCCGTGGTTCAGCAGAGAGGGCCGGGGGAGAAGGCAGGGCCGCTGGGCGCGGAGCTCCGGGGCCTGGCGGAGGGGCGGCGGCGGCGCCTCTCCCCTCAGGCGGCGGCCGGGGAGGGGAAGGGGCCGGGGCCGAGGGGGAGGGAAAGGGGCCGCTGGGGCGGGCGCCGCCGCTCGGCGTCTCCTCAGGGGGCGCAGGGGACGGTAGGCCGGCGCCGGTCCCGCGCCTCGCCTCACCCTGCCGGCCCCGTCTGCTTCACATGCCCGCGGGCCGCGCCGCCCGGGCCTGCCCGCCGCCGTCGGGCCGCAGCGAGGGATGGAGCCACAGCCTCCAACTCCAATGGCGGCGGGCGCCGGGCTGCGGTGACGTCAACGCCGAGAGCGCGCGGGGCACGCCGGGACAGCACGGCCGGGCGCAGGCGGGGAGGAAGGCGCGCAGAGCGCGGCGGCGTCTACCGCGCATGCGCGGGCGGCTGGCGGGCCGAGGGGCCGGGCGGGGCGGGGCGGCAGTCAGCTGTGTCTCCTTCCCTCAGGCGGCCTCTGCGAGGGCACATACGAATTCGCTTGCCCGTGGGCTCGGCCGTGCAGGCTCAGTCCTAGCCCCAGGCGCTGAGGAAAGCCGGTCTCCCCTCGCACCAGCCCGCTAGCGGCGCGCACCCGGCCCTGGGGCCTGCGGCAGCTGCGGCTGGGGTCCTCTGGTAGAGGGTTACGACCAGCCTGACTGCTAGCTGCAGCTGCTCTCGCCATGGTTTTTTATCAGGTTAATTCATTTTGTTTTCCTTCTAGCTGCTTTTTTTGCAGAACCTGGGTGTAAATCTTGGCCCCCTTAGCATATTTTATGTTGATTTCAGCAGGGCCAAGTAGTAAACTAGTGGTTTTCAGGGAGACTTTCCATTTACCTGTGCACCCTTCTGAGGAAAGGTGAGGAAATGAAGCAGTATTAAGTAAGCTGCCTGAGTTCTAATCGTTAGGTGCGGCTTTATGCCGAAGTTGAATCTCTGTAGTTTTTACGGAGGGTTGGCTTAAGAGGTCAGATTAAACAAAAGCAATGCCCCTTTTATTTCTAGCATTTGAGGTCTACCTCATTAATGATTGTATTTCTGCTTCTTGTACATAGTGGGCTGTGGGTTTTGTTTTTTGTTTTGTTTTCTAAGTGGGTGGAATATCTAATGACCAGAACTATTTCTGCTTCTTAATAGTTATTAGGTCCTGCTTAGGACCCTTTGGTCAAGATACAGTTTGTAGGTGCTGCACAGAACAAAAGGGCAGTTCCTGCCTCCCCAAAGTCCTGCAGTTTATAATGTATTATATATGCTGATTCTAATACAGAAACTTATGTGACAATGCATCAATGAGTTCTGATGACCAAATCATAAAGGTTTTGTGATGAAACAGAAATCAACATTGCTTTGCTTTCTTGTTACTTGTGTTATGGTAACACCCAGAGGCCTTACTGTCCTGCTGGCTTACAAGCATAATAAACAATAGTTCACTTGGTGCCTGATGAGAGTATGGTGGACTAGGAGCATCTTAGACCACAACAAAAAAAAATACCATTGTAGTGCTTCTAAACAACATTGGTACCAGATGACAGCAGCTAAAAGAGACTTGTAGAATATGATCTCTTTTGGCTTCTTGGGAAACCAGTGCAGTAAAAAGATTTGTAATGAATTTTCATTGATTAACAATATGTCACTGAGATTATCTTTTAACATGTTACATAGGTGTCTGACATCTGTTTGGAGAATGGAAATAAATATCCTTAAATTGGCCAGAAACCTGATTTTTTCTTTATGGTATCAAAATACCTGCAGAGATTTAGTGTGGTAAATCTCTTTTGGCTTTGAACATACCTCTTGTGTAGGTTTCTTGACAGAAACATGCACCATTTACAGTTTCTAGGTATAAGCAATATAAGAATGTATTTGAGAGAAAGATGAATGGAAATCAGGCCTTCAACATATATATAATATATTGTATTATTGCCTGAGGTAATAACTTGAGGCCCAGACTGGGCCTAGTACCAACCTGGGTGGTGCTTGTATCCAGTCTCATTACTGCCTTCACAAGTAGCTAGAGCTCTGACCAAAGTAGTTAAGACTGCCATACCAGACAGTAGTTCCAGAAGTTACAAGTCTTACTTGTAACATCTCCACGCTTAATTGTGGGGGTAAAAGTGGCAAATTCTAGTCCTCACAAAAGATACTAAACAATGCAATCATCCTTTCCTTTAGATGCAGTTAAAACCAGTCTTCTCTGTGTTCTCGTTTGGAAATTGTTAGTTTGAGTTTGTATTTACTATTCTAATAAAATAGCTGAGGTGAATAGTCCACTTTCTTTTGTCCTTTTTCTGATCAGTCATCCAGAGATAAGGAAGAAAGAGTTTTGTGTTAATCCTCAGCACCTGGAGATACTTTGGGTTCTTTGTTTTGCTTAGGTAGCAAGTAATAATTGGCGTGTTTTATCTTAATTCTGTTTGCCATACGGTCTAGCTATGGACAAAATAAGCCTGTGCTCTTGAGAGTCCCTGAATGAGCTGGAAAGGCTATCTAAAGAGCAGTGCTTCAAAAACAAATGTGAGAAAAAAGTGAGCAGCATGAGCTAGAGAGTGGAACATCTGTCTGGAAGGAAAAGGGTAACGCTTGTCCTAGGTACTTGGGTGATGGGCACTCCTCTGAAGTCCATGTGATTGTGTATGTTCACTAGTCTTGATATAGAAACTGTGTGACTGTGAATCATCCTAGCCATGAGTGCATGTGGGCAGAATGTTAGAACTGTGTTTGCTTCAGCATCCTAAGGTACAGGGGAGTAAACCTATTAGGCTATACCTCTTCTTTTAGATTTAAAGGCAGAGCATGTCGGGCATATACATATATGTATGTGCCTAAGTCCATGTTTGTGGGAATATGTTTTTTTCTTTTACATTAGGAAAATGTGAGTTATTGCTTCTTCCTGGTAACTTTAAGAATGATCTTGCCTATCCACTGAGAAGTACACAGTCTTTTAGAAACGAAACCAGTAAGATGAGAAGTCTCAGTTGAAGCATGTAGGTAAGAGGCAATATTCAGAATTATATCAACACAGGATACTCTTGGAGTGTAATACTGTAACCTAGGGGGTAACAAGTTTCTGTTTGGTTTTGGCTGTGTTGAGAGAAATATGGGGGTATGTTCTTGTAGCATAAGAAAAAGTTACGGATATCTTTTTCTTCCTTTTCTAACACTCTGAAAACAGAAGAGTTCATGTGTAAACTACAGAATACTTTTTTTAATTTAGATTTTACAGGGATTTTATGGAGCCCTCTCTGCTATGAGCAGGGGGGTAAAATTGAACATTGCCATGCTGGAATAATCTCCCTCTTGTGCCCCAAGCCCCTGTGGAATGTAACCAAAGCAAGGATCCAACATTAATTTCCATCATTTTAGGGTGAAAAATAAAAGCAGACACACAGAGAAATAGTATCTGTTCTGTCCTGTTTTTCATGTTACTGACACATTGTTTGTAAAAACATGAGAAGGGAAATGATATGTAAAGAGTGTGACCTGTGGACAGATATCATCTGACATCATCATACCACATGCTGTTCTTTCTTTGCAAGACAATTTATTGAAAAGCTGTAGCAAGAAGCTCAAGTGAGTAATGACTGATCACAGTGTTTCCATCCTGATCTTCATCGTTGGCAACTCTTTCTTGCTGCTATTGTGTAGTTTCCATTAAACAGTAAGGTCAGTCTGTGCTTGCTTACTAGAATATGGTCACCCATTTTTCACTTCAGCTTTTATGCAATGTCCTTCAGGTTGATCTGTTGCCATTCTTCCTTGTCTTTCAATCTTGCTGTAGATTATTGATACAGGGACAAAATAAACCTATTCCAAGTCAATTTGCATGGAGAAATACATGATTGCTCGTGTGAATAGCTCTAGAACAGATCTTTGTCTGTTGTCCAAGCAATATTCAGGCAGCTAGGCACATCTCTCTACAATGAAAACACATTCCAAACTATAGCAGAACTTAATTGGAAAATCAGATGTTCCATGCTTCTTGATGGCTGATTTTCCACTAATTGAAAAGTAAGATGAGCTCCATTAGAGTCATAACAATGCCTGAAAAATGCTTTAAAGGTAATTAATGGCTGAATGGTGGAATGTCGTAAGCTGTACATGTACATTAGTCATAAGCTGATAGCAATCTCTTCTGAAGAGCTGTTAGTTTTATTTGTGAAGAACTTGGGGCAGCAATGCCACCTGGTTTACGTGAGGCTACATGTCTTCTGTTCCTGTACCTCCCGCCAGGCTTTGAGTAGGTGGAGGGAATAGAGCACCAGTGTGAGGCTCCTCCATGTCAGAATCGGAAGGAATCGGGAAATGATCGGAGTCAGTGAGACGGAGAGGCAGGAACAGAGAGGAAGAAGCACAAGCGATCCGTGGGGAAACCAGCCAGATCCTACTCAGAAAGGGAGGAGGAAAGGCAATATCATTCACATTTTCCGTCCTCACTGTGGAAATTGTACTCAGCCATACAATTCTCTCCTGAGACTGTAATTCATATTCCTAATCCCTGTGCTGCTGCTCAGCCCTCTAAGCACTCTGCTTGCTCTTGGATATCACATTGACCTGCTGAAAACTGGAAATAGTTCATTCCATTTGGGGCAGCATTGAATTTTTACAGTTTTTTTTAAATATTCAGAACATTGTGGGAAACAAACAAACAAACAAAATGTGGGGTTTGGTTTAGTTCTTTTTCTTTTTTTCCCCATGAAGTTTTGTGTTCACTGGCAAAGGCAAGAAGGGGTAGAAAACCAAATACAGAGAAAAAATGACCCTTCAAAAAAATAACTCTCAAATTTTTCAGCTCCAAAAGCTGTTTAGAAAAATAAAAAAGAAACTGTTTTCTACAAACAGTTACCTTTTGAAAGAGCATTGAACAGTTTTCAACCTACACTATCTTCTATACCAGAAATATTTTTTATAATAGGCTGGACACTGAAACCATAAAGTTATGAAACAATATAAAACATAGTAATGGCTTGTGGCAGAAACACTTTAATTTTCCTCGTTCCAAGGAGCTGGCATATTAGTTTGCTTTTCTTTCAAATCACAGTAGGATTTTAAGGTCAGTTCCTCTATTGATTTTTTTGAGTATCTGCTGTGCGTTGCAGATTTTTCTTTTGATATGTACTGTGTTCTGTTCCTGTGGGCTGGTATATTAATAGTATTTGATTCTAGCCACTTTCATGAATCATGTTGCAAGCTACATTTTAGCTGTTCCTAACTATTACATTACATAAAGTTTTGAGGCAATCAGATACTATGGTAGTAGAGGCCAGAAGACAGAATTGGGGGAGGACACTGAAAGGTTTGAATCCTTAGGAAATCACTTCACAAAACATGTATGTTACTTACCTGTGCATTAGTTCTGGCAGTATATATTTATAGTATGTGTATTTACTTTATAGCAACATTTTTCAGGCTTCTTGAATCAATGATTTCTAATGTTTGGAGGAATAAACCATTTACTATTATTAATATGTTAAATTTGCTCTTCTATGTTATTAAAAAATCCACAGAGGAAAGTGCAGTGAAGAAAACACTGACAGGCAGAGAAGACCCCTTTAGATGTATAGCAGTACTCATTATGGTAAAAGAAAGAACCTTGAGCTGGGTGAAAAAGCAAAGTGAGACTTCTGAGCTTTGCCCTAAGGGAATGACTTTGTGTTTCTCTCTGGTGTGATCAGTCACTTTTCAGTGTGTCTTGTCATTATTCACTGGGTTGGATCATGCTGCCTGTCCGCACTGGATTTGTTTTATGGATACCTTGGAGTTTTGTGTCAACAGACAGCCATGTGCTTTGGTCCCTCAGTGCTGCACTGGAAGGCAGCTGAACAGATAGGCACCCTCACAGATTTTACTGTTGCAGGAAACATAGTGCCAGCAACTCTTAGGAGAGCAGCAGAGTGCAGGTGTTTTGCTGCAGGATGATACCAGCTGGCCATTCAGCGTGAAGGGCAACAGACAAGGAAAAGGCAGCCAGAAGAGGAAAAGTGAGGCCCTAAATGGAGAAACAGCAGCAGTCACCTACTTCCATGGCTACAAATTCAGTGATTTTGTCTACTCTGCTTCAGGCTGGAAAGCAGTTACATCACAAGGTCTGAAGGTTTTATTCTGAAAAATGGATCCTTGGCTTCATAGTGGTTAACAGTGGTTTTGAGCAAGTAGGAATAGGAATAATGCCATAAATTTCCTTGATATCGAGCCGCCTTATGCATCGGTTGCAGTGGCAAGCTATGGCACCTCTATTTGTGTTCCCAGCCTCTTTGCTTCTTTGATAATGCCAACTGATATCCTTTTCCCCCCTGTTACGAAAGCCTCTTTCCTCAGGAATTTTTTATTAACTCTTAATTTATTGATGAAAGCACAATAGTCTTCCTTGAGCTAAACCACACGGAACAGCTTCACCCCCTTATGGCTGTGTAGAACCTGGAGGTTAGACGTGCTGAACTCTGCTGGAGTTTTTCTAGGGGCTCCAGTCACTTCAGCCCTTTCAAGCTCTTCATGAAGCTGTCTCCAGCTGTACTCTGGCCCATGTATTTATTGATTGCTTTCCTGCCAAATCAGGCTGATATTAGCAAACATATTTTTGATTAATTATGTTTACATTCCTTTCTTCTTAGAGTGTTTCAAATCACTGTCTAGTATTGGTTTCCGTTTATACTTGGAAAGAGCTCAGCAATGCAGAAGTTACTACGTTTCTCACACGGGGGCACCGTGATGGTGCTGTTGATCGTTATCACTGATCTGCCCCGAACTGCTGGTTGATGCTTAGTGATTCCCACATTTGTTTGTTGTTAGCTCATTACACTTTGTTTTAAGAAGCATTCAGACGTTCAGCAGGACATTCTCTGAAGAGGAACTAAAAATGTATATGAATTGCTAAAAAAGATCAATATTATTTGCATACAACACATTACTGAATGTTATTGCTGTCAAAATTTTGGTGTGCTAAAATAAAACCCCATCATTTGTACACGATGACTTATTTTTTATTGCTCTCAGCACCAGACTTGGTATCACTTCACCACCTTCTGCTACAGTCATCTCGCTAGTCCTTCTGAGCTTTTCTTTGTTGGTGAAATGTTCCCCCCAAAATCACATGGGTGTATCCCCACAGAAAACCAACCTGAAACCCGTCTTGAAGCTCACATGATGAAAGAATGCTATGTAAACAAAAATCCCCTAATAATCACTGCCAGAATCAGTCAAATTTTGTAAATTAACCTAGAGGCTGCCTTTTAGCTCCTCGGAGATTTTATACAGCTTTTCCCTCTTTATCAGTTACCCTGTGGGGGGGGCACCCCTAGAACAAGTGGAATTGTATAGGCTTGGCAGTTCAGTACACCTTTATCGCAACGCTACGGTGCATCAGTGCTACCCTGTGCCATCGGCAGATTTTTTAAGCATTGCATGAAAGCATCCCTGCGAGCTGCTTGCAGGCTGCTGGTGAGGCTGAGGCATGGCTGCGAGGAAGGCAGATCAAGGAGCCTACCATGTTCCCAGCACCTCCTGAGATCACATTTGAGAAGCAAGGTGGTTACAAGCAGGACAAGATGAGGTCATTGCTTGTAAAATGCTTCACGAGATCAGAGCTATCGATCATTCTTAACAGGTGATTCGCTACAACCCATCAGCAGAGTCTCCAAGCAGCCTCTGTAAAAGAGATTTTGATAACTCTGTATCTCATATTTTCAGAATACGTTCTTCAAATATCAATATAGACTTACAAAAAACAGGCTCTGTGGAGCAGAAGATAATGTGCAATTACATATAGATTCATTACGGACAAAAAACCCCACACATTCGCTTGTTACAAGATTCTGTAAATTTTTATATAAGCACTGCCCTCTACTGCTCAGGGATTTTCATTAATGCGTATTTAATTAAAAAAAAGTTTCAACACTGTTGTTTTTAATTAAAATGTTTGTATAGGCTTGCCTGTAAGCAAAAGACTCTGGATCTTTCTTCTTAAAAGAAAAATCTTAATTTATCATTTTTTACAAAAATAAAACACCTGTGTTCTTATGTTAACATGGAGAACTTACAATTTGTCAAGCACATAGTTTAGGATAAGCTGCATGCATCTTCTCAGGCAGAAAAACGATAGAGGAAAACACATTTTCAAGTAGTTGCACCTTCCAAAACTAGCCTTGAAGTCCTTCATTCTGAATTGTGACCACAGGAAGGCAAAGAAATGGAAAGATCTCAAATTATGAAGATGCGATGGTAGCAAAAGAGTGTTTATTCCCAAAGTAAAGGCAATGCAATCTATTCAAGCTCTCTTGAGTAAATTCTTGTTGCTATTTTTCTGTTAATTTTATAGCACATTTTCTTAAAAATTGTAAGGTACAAAATACACGTGTGAGAGCAAGTTGAAAAAGACACAGAAATATAGTTACTACAGCGTCACAGCATGTTCGCAAGGGCTAAGAGGGCTATCGCCCTCTTTATAGGGAACTGCTGTCGTGCCCCTGTGTGACATACTCCAGCGTATTTGCCATATGTCATAACTTACATCTGAACAGCCTTCTTTTAGAATATGATAATGTTCGTCTCTGTTACTATATCAATAGAAATTAAAGAAAAAAATCATGGATGCAGGAGCAAAGGTACTATAGCAAAATAGGATTGTAATCGTTATGTCATAGGAGTCAAATGTCATGACTGGTACTATGCTAGCTTTTAACAAGATCACAAGGCTCGGTTATTATTACTTTTTTTTTTTCTTTTCGGGGGCCCAAACAGTCATTTTCTGGAGGAAGTTTGAGCTTAACTTTCTATCTTTCCCTGGTGACTCCCACTTACAAAAAAGAAATCCAGACTGTTTGGCCAATAGAGAATTTCAGCACAAAACCAACCTATCGGGGAAAACGAAGCATTAGAAATGGCCTCTGTGTCAGGTGGGGTCACTTACGCCTTGGAAGGTTTTCTGCTTCTTTGAGAAAGGCCTCTGCGTTGCCTAGAAGAGAAGAGGGTAGACTGAAGCTTGTAGGGCTTGGGGAAGTTTTGGTTCTTGAAGTGTTTTGGTTTCTTTCTTTTTTAACATATTGCAGGTAAATTTCTCTCTTTTCTTTTTTTTTAAAGTGGTTTTTGTGGGTTGTTTTTCTTTTTTTAGTTTTTATTGTGCTAATCATAGGGAATTGTTCCTATCAGCTGTAGTGTTGCTTTGGAAGTGTATTATTATGTATGTTTAAGTAGTAGATTGTGGGAGAACATTGGCTTTTAGTGGTGGTGTAACTATTTAAAATATCAATTTAGTTTGGAGACCTTTTTAGCCAAGTTGATGGATCTTCTGCAGAGCATATAAATGTCTTTAATGCAGGTAAACCATAATGGGTTTTATCATAAACAAAGGATAAATACTTTTTTTTCTCCTATGTTGCATCTCTTTTTTTAAAAAATGCTTGATTCAGCTGTTAAATTTTTGGGTGGAAAACCTCATTTTCTTTCTTTGTTTTGCTGTGAAGCTTGCTCTGATGTGTACTTCCTACGTGGAAGTAGGCTAAGATAACTCGGTGACCTTCTAGGTGAAAAACAGTGTCTGCCATAGTTAAATAGCTGTGGAATAATAGCTTTTGTTTTGTTGGGGCCCAAGATGAGAGCAATGCTGATACTGTGGATCTGTGTCTGATGAACAAGTCTCCCTGTTGCTTCTCTGTGTTCCAAGAGCAAAATCTGCTGTGCAGGCTAAAAAATTGCATGCTCATAAGTCTGCTTAGCTTGCAAATTCTGCTGTGTGTCAGTGACTAATGGAGTTTTTTTCTTTCTGTATGGATTTTTCTTTGTGAGCAACATAGTTCTTGAGTAACTATTATATTAAATAAAGCACAGTTTCTAAAACTTTGAGCCACCTTTGCCTACAACTCTGGTTTCTGTGATTATGGTTATAGAAGAAAGTTCTAGTTGCTAATGAACTCTGTCTTCCTTGCTACCTTTTACTGTTAGAGGCATGTGGTTGAGCAAGCTTGCTTTTGTTTTTAAAATCTCACTAAATGTGTAATACCTATGAAGGATGGTTTTTACTCTGGCTACAGGTCTTGCAACTAAAATGCCCTGTAAGGTTTTTTTTTTTCCTAAATGTACTGCAGCTGTTAATTAAGAGGAATAGTAATTCAGAGATGCTAGAGGCCTGAGTGCTTCTTAACAGTCTCTGTGACGGTGTGTACTGCAGAGATGCTGCTATAGAGGTGGTCTCCACCTGATTGTCTTTTACAGTGTGCCTACTCAAGAGTGCACTGCAGTAATTACCTATTATCTTAATAATGGGATGTACCAGCTTTGAAACACTGTATCTTTTTTCTTGGGGGGGGGGAGGAGGGTATTTTTTTTTCTAATTTAATATTTGCCTGTATGATGTTTTGGGTCTGTGTGCGTTGTAATGCTTATCTCTGATAACCAGTAGATAGTTAGCTCTTCCTTGGGATGAATTGACCTATTGAGTTAGGTGGTGAAGGGATTTTCAGGGCACTTAATTAAAAAAAACGGATTGGGTTGCACCTACCACTTAGTCACATGTGTGGTGACTTCACTCTAGAGGAATTCCTTTGGAGTAATTAGTTACATTGATCCTGATTCTCAGTTGTGTAATTGTATTTGCCAGCCACATAGAAAGTATTAGAAGCAGCAGCTGAGTTGCAATTTAGCTTACTCACACAGGGAAGGGCTATTACCTTAAGTAGGATGAGGGTCTGGATAATGCGGTGCACAGTAACTTCTTTAATTTCACTCTTCCTCTTGCACAGAACTAGCACAGGCAGACAATGCCTAATCTTTGATTTAAGGACACCTCCCTATAGAAACCAGACCTAATTATTCTAGTCTGTGTCTTGGAGAAGTTCTCTTTTATAGAGATGTTTCTATATATTCACTGTTAATTAGCATAATAAGGTTATAAAAAAATGTACTGATATTCTGTGTAGTGTTTGGTTGTAAAATGAACATTATGAGACTCTACTTGTGTGTGGCTGTTCTCTGCTTTGTTATGGCATGCCTCCTTAAATCTGTTTTTAGGAAAAAAAAAAGAAAAGCAGAGTCTTTGTAATGTTAATTTGAAAGCCGAGCAAAATGACCGGGCATTTATCACACATTAGATGCTGAAAGCTGGATTGGTTCAGCAAGGGAGGCAGCACAGGTTTTGCCCTCCCCCTCCACTATCTGTTCCCGCAAGCATCTCTCCCGTAAATTGGCAGAGGGGCTGGGAAAGTGCTGGTCTCTTCCCTTCAGGCACTAGTGAGGACTCAGCAAAAGTTCAACAGCAAAGTGCAGGAGCACCGCATCTCTGATTGGGCTGCAGTTCCGCAACAAGCTCAGCTTTGTCAAGACCAGGAGCTTTCTGGAATATGCAGGGGGATGAGGAACAAATAACGCGGGGTGAGTGCTGCCTGACACCGGGAATCCAGCTGACTGCTCTGGGTTGTCTCATGCTCTCTTTCAGAACGAGAACATGGGGGACGTGACACCAGCAGAGGAGACTGAGCTCAGGGCTGCTCGCTGCCAGCTGTTTGAATCCAGCATGAGGAATGAAGCAAGAAGACTGAGGACCTTTTGGCAATGGCCGGGCACCTCGCCTGTGTCTGCCCGAGATTTGGTCAAGGCTGGCTTTTTCTTTGTGGGCCCAAGAGATGAAGTGCAGTGTTTCTGCTGTGGTGGTGTCCTGAAGGACTGGGGACCTGGTGACTGCCCTGTAGCAGAGCACCTGAAGTTCTTCCCTTCCTGTAAATTCATTTGTGGTGAAGATGTTGGGAACCAAGAGATGCTTCCTCTTCAGGAAATCTTTGACACTGTGGATGGGCAGTTCCTCAGTCTTTTGCAGGGGATAGACAGTGAGGAGACAGCCCTGCCCAACGAACCAGAATACCCAGAGATGGTAACAGAGGAGATGAGACTATCCACATTTCAGAACTGGCCGCAATATACTGACATGCATCCTGAGCAACTGGCTAGAGCAGGATTCTTTTACACAGGTAGGTACTCTGGGGAAACGTTTAAATCTTACTCATGTTAACTTTTGAAGGTGTTGCTATGTTTTATTGCTTGCACAAATACTTGCAAGTATGCGTAGTGTAGTTATAAACCACATCCTTCAGCTGTTTCACTTGCTGCTTGTGCAGAATTTACTTCTATGTTGACTCCTGTTTGGGTACTGAGGGGTCTGCTGGCAAGTCAATGCCCTTACCAGCAGGAGTGGAAAAAGTGACATGTTTTAAACAGATATTTTACCGTCAGAAAGGTGTGTGCTTTAAGATCCATTGAGCCTATTTATTACTTGCCCTTCTAAAAGGACTTGAGGCAGTTCCTCGGCATGTCATGTTTTCTGTAAGCTCTGTCTTGCACTGAATCCCTGTCTTAAAAGACCAAATCTGAGTGAAACCTGCAGGTAGTCAGCCCATTTGGCTGTCGCTGTGGCTTGTCGCCATAAGGACCCTGGACTTGTAATACTGAAATAAAAAAGATACTTTTTGTTTTGAGGAAAACAGACAATTTCTTGTTATCATATGCATGTGAATATCCATATAACGTGATTGTTTCCCCTTGAAGACTTTGCTGGTTAGATAAGTTTGAAGAAGTATTCCTCCCTAGATTGATCAGTCAGAGGAAATATTTACAGTATGTTAATGCTTAACTGTAGTTAAATATTGAGGGGGATCCTTCTGTTTTTTGAAAGCTAATAATGTAGTGATATTTCTGTGTGTTGCAAGTGTGACTTCGTCCATATGAAGGAATCTAGTTGTTTTGTATTTGCACATCAGATGTGGAAGGAAGTGACAGGCAGGGTCCGTAAAAGAAAGCTCCCTTTAGCAGAAACAAACCTGCGCATCCTGAACACCTCATGCTCTCATTTTTGAAGTAAAACTGAATTGCTCCTTTCTCCACTTATTTAAGTACTATTTGTTGGTAAAGATGGGGATGGTAAAAAAGAGCCTTAAATGTTGTGATGGCTGGAAAAATCTGAGATGCAACATGGTGAATGACGTGCACATAGGAAAGTCTGTCTAAATAACTGACCTTCTGGTCTTTGAGCTTGAGTTAGAGAAGGTGACTGGTTGGTTTGCTAGTATGTCTCTTTACTTCTGCAAGATTTTTCCACTCAAACTGCATAACCTGGATCTTGCTATAAATACAGTTAATACTAAGAATCTGTACCTGTCTACTTGGAGTGCAGTGGCAGGGGCTAAATGGTATGCATGCCTAAATGGAAAAGCATTATATACTTTTGTCTTATTATTAAGGCACACAAGACCAGCGTGGCCAGGAACACAGAATAAACTATAAAGCAGTGTCTGTGGCTAAAAACCTGTGTTTTGTGTTGGACTCGATTTATCACTTGCAGAGCAGCTGTTTGAGAGCCCAGCACAGAGACTTACTTTGGGGACTCATTAGGCAGCAGCCATAGTCTGACATGGCACTCCCCTGCGATCACTTCAGCACAGAACCCTGGAACTGAGCACTCGAGTTAAGCCAAGCAATGCTCCAACATGAGTGTTTGGAAGGTCGTGTCTGTGACCCAACTCACTGGCAGCCTTTACTAACATTGCTTCATTGCCCTTAGGGCAGGGTATTTGCAGGCTGTTCTTAACTGTGTTTGGCTTTCGTTTTTTTCCCCCTGTGATTTCTGTGAAGAGAAGCACAGTAGCAGGATGAGTAGCCTGGGACCATGTTTTGGCAAATTCTTAT
Organism: Sagittarius serpentarius; assembly: GCA_034782735.1. Taxonomy (NCBI): domain Eukaryota; kingdom Metazoa; phylum Chordata; class Aves; order Accipitriformes; family Sagittariidae; genus Sagittarius; species Sagittarius serpentarius. Next base: position 29,694,503 of record JAVKLA010000010.1, read on the forward strand.
ACCTATGAGATGGAAGCTGTGTGTATCATCTGACTGTGCCTGTTGCTTTTTATGGCAGGTGGTGGCTAGGAAACAAAGTATGTTTGTAGGTGTAATTAATTACAACTCTAAATGCAGGCAAGAGGGGATTGGATTGGTATGTGCATACATACATGGGAGCTATGGTGCTCACATGCACGCTGCCTGTTAGCTTGTGACGCAGTTCTGGAATCATCTCATCCAGCTGCAGCTCTGGAAGTTCAAACTCTCATTGGATTTCCTGCTCCTATGCAACGTTCACAGCATTGGTAAATTGTCATGTGCTCCTCTGTTCTGTCTGGTAGCCTGTGTTTTGTGCTTAATTTCTCCCCAGGTTCTCATCCAGGGCTAGTAGAGCATACAGTGTCTCAGATGTCAAATAATCTTTTGATGTCTTTTTCAGGACAAGATGATGTAGTGAGGTGTTTTTACTGTGATGGAGGTGTGAGGAACTGGTCATTTGGAGATGATCCGTGGAGGGAACATGCCAAATGGTATCCCCGGTAAGTCAGTCTTGGTGACGTATGTCCCTTGTAGCAAGACTAAAAGATTGCCATACATTCCACACTGATGTCTTGTTTTGTAAGACAGAAGTACCCCCAGTTGAGAGACAAATGAGTCACATGTGTACTGGTAATAAGTGCTGCTTCCAGGCTCTGTTATTAGCGTACTTCTAGGTTTTTCTACCTAGCTAGAGCAGGTGAAAAGCTAGTAAGATATGTTCAATCATATTTAACTGCAGAAACTGTTGCAATAGTCTGTAACCTCCTGAAAATCCCTGAAATCTCAAGACAAAGGTTCTGAATCCTCAAGGTCAAAGTTGCACAGTAAGGGACCATCTTCAGGTCCTAGTAGTGGGTCAAGATAGAAAGCTTGTTTCTAGGTTAGCCACTTAGTCTCTGCTGTCTTCCCAAAGTGCCTTCCTCCTACTCTCCCCTCACATGTGGAAGAACCAAAGATTGGCCTGAAAACCTAATCATTGTATCTTCAACTGCCTCTCCTCTCCTGTTTCTCCCTTTCCACCCTCCCCAAAAAGTAGTTGTGTGTCTGGTGTCTCTCTGCATATGTTATCCCTTAAAATAGTTCACTGACTCCAGGACAGTCAGCTTCAGTCCCTTCTTCTCAGGCATTGCTAAGTCTTCTAGTCCAAAGGCTGATTTATCACTGGAGTGTTCTGTGAAGAGAAATCACTTTCTTTGTCAAAGAACAGCTTTAGTTTCTAGTACTCTGAGGTACAAAAAGAAAGATATTGTAAACCTTGCTTTTCTGTAGCAGTTCTTGCGTCTTTCTGTGAACTATCATGTTTTCTGTGATCTGTTGCAAAGGATGTTGCAACTGAGCTCATCTTGGGCCAAACATAAAGACTGAATTAAGAGGAGGGATCATGAGCCTCTTGCTGTTACCTTTCGTGCAAGGAGCAGGGGAAAAAAGACTGTGATATTCCATCTTTAATGAATATAGCAGTTTGCTTATAACCTGGTAGCACTCTTTGCTTCTAAAGTTCAAACTACTACTGCTACTTTCACTTGAGATAGCCTGTACTAATGTATTTAAATCTTTCTGCTTATAGGTGTGATTTTTTATTGCGGTCAAGGGGAAGAGAATTTGTTAGCAGTGTTCAGGAGTCCTTTTCTAGCACCCTGCTATCTCCAGTGAGTCCTGAATATTTTGTGTATAGTGGATGTGGGTTTGGTAGATAGGGGGAGTTCTGAACACATGCTTCTCTTTTGTGACTATCTTGTGATGTTTTCAGAGAGATTCCTGGGATCAGACCGAACAAGATTCCCTTGCTTCCCAAGGTCAGTGCTATAATTATATGGTGTCTTGTTTTCTGCTGAAAGTGGTGTAGTCTTACTCCTCCTACCCCACCCCAGCTACTGTGCACTCTGTAGACATGGTGTTTGTGAAATATTTTGGTATTCTAGAAGCTGTTTCACTTTATTTTTTAGGAAATGGTCTCTAGCACAAGAAGCAAAATTGCTTGCTCTTGTGAGACCTGTTAGTCTAAGACCAGAGATATTAAGCTAATTTAGATAGTCATGTGACTTTTGGGTGCTTGCCTAACCTTCCTCTGACTTGTGCATGGTCTTGATGATGTTGTCTGTCTGCAGAGTCTTTCACACTACAGCATTTTAAACATACTTGATAGGAGACCAGAGAACAGCTAGAGGGTCTAGTGGTTCATGAAAGTGTTGATCCTGGGGATCTATTCCTATGTATCAGTTGCCCCTGGAAATTCAAGTAGGTGAAAACTGGCTTCTGTAACTGTGAAAAACTGATTCCTCTCATTCTCTTGAAAAGCCTATCTGATAGGATGAGCTTAAGAAAGACTTAAGCCTTTGAAGGGACCGCCAGCTGAATTTCCCACTTCTGTCTTTACTGATGAATGGTTGAGCTAGATTATGAGGCAGGAGAGACTTCAGTTGGGATGTTCCACTTGATCTTCATGAAAGCAGTTTTGAGACTTCTGTTCTGGGATGTGAAAACAAAGATAAGGATTCTGGAATGAGGCCAAACATGGGAGACTTAGTTCACTGATACAGTAGAATAAACCATCCAAAATTAGTCTCTTGGCTTTTATGAAATTGCTTTTGATGACTTTCTTGTGAATTATGATTGGAAGTAAAAACTGTAAATCTGGCTGTTGATCTAGCTATATAGATAGCTTGAGGAATGTTCTAGAATATATTAATGCCATTTTAGGTATAACAACTTCAGGGAGCAGCATACTTTTGGCCCAAAGTTCTGCCGTTTTGGTAAAGTATCTGCTCACTGCTTTACAGATCCTCTGAGGAATTGGGAATTGCAGGCTTTTCCTTCTCTGGATCAGTTTAACGTAGTGCAGAATGTGCTGCAGATGGGCTTTGACCCCACCTGGGTGGCTAACCTGGTAGAGAATAAGTACATGCTGACTGGGACTTTCCACCTTTCTGAGGCTGAACTGATTTCTGGTCTGCTTCAGCCAGACTGGGAAGAGAGCAGCAGTGCAGAGGAAAGCAGAGGTATGCCTGACTCGCACACCTACCTTCTTGGTGAATGTTTAACCTCTTATTCACTTAATCTTGAGCACTGTTGTGAGTGTCTTGCAGGTCTGCCTTCTGTCTTCCTAGCTGGAATTAAGAGTAGTAATGTACCCAAGCCTGCCTTTCTTTGAGAGGTTGAAGAATGAGGTTCTACTTTAAAGAAACCTGAAGGAGCTGTGATTACTAGGGTATCAGTAACTATATCTGCCTCCAGTAGGCTATGGTGTAGATATCCTTGATATTTTCTACTGCCCCCAGACCTGCAGTAGCAGACAGCTGCACAATGTGGAAGCTTGGGCACAAATTCACATCAGATGCAGGCAGAGGCAGTTGTCCGAAGCAAGGCTTCTAGGATGGATGAGTACTCCAGGCCTATTTAAAACTGAGTCAATGACTTGATCAGAAATAGCCATACTTCTTGTTTGTTTAGATAATATATATTCTCCTTAACTTACCTACATCTGTCTTGTGTTATCTGTTTTATGGAGTCCATTTGCCAAGTGAAGTTTATTGGAAGATGCAGTTCCACAGAGGCTTTCTCTGGTAGCAAGCCTGCTTTCCAAAGCTCCTGTCTCCATATTGTGGTCTGCCATCTCTTTAGCTAAAGCAAAAAAGAAAGGTTATCCACAAAACGGAAAGTGTGATTAAATAGGAGCAGGAATGAGCAGCTGATGGCTCCTGCTGTCTGATAGATAAACTGACTTTGAGGAGACAATGTGATGCGGACATGCCTTGGTAGGGAGTTTAACATACATAGTGACTGAAGCACCACAGAGAACATCAGCTTCACCAGGCTGAAGTGAACAGTAGAGTAGAGGTGTTTAACCTAAGGCTACTGAAATCCAGAGTATTTCGCCTTTTTAAACAGCACTGTCTGAAAGGGGAGGAAAAGGGTAGCATTTAATGCCATCTTCTTTCCTGGTTATACAGATGCCGTTCAGAGAGAGACTGAAACATCAAGTCCAAGAGAAGAAATGCAATCTGTGCAGCAAAAGGAGTCAGGTGCACTGGGCTTACAGTGGTGGTGAAATTGAGCCTAGGCGTAATTGGGGTGATTTTTATAGTAATGGTATGAGTGGTCATTATATTTATTTGTTTTTTTAATCCTGAAGGGGAATGTGTGCTAGCTTGAATGGTAACTGGACATAGAGACCCTTATTCAGGAATTATAGTTCTACTGTGAAGCAGACTTACACAAAAAAATTTGGTTTACTGGGATATGTACATATTACAGTAAAAAGATATTGATCTCTGTCCCTTCTCAGTCCAGCATGTGTAGATATGCTGAATCTTGTGTAGATAAGCCAGAGTCTGTAATAGCTGTAGTTTTTCAGTTTAAATTAAATTTGCCTGAGAGGTACTTTTGCCATCTTCAGTCAGTCTCTGAACAAAATGATGAGCAGGTTGCAGTGTGACTTCCTAAGATGATGGGACTGGCAATCTGGAGATGTTTATTATACTAACAGTTTGGGCTTTTTTTTTTTTTTTTTTTTCTGTTTTTGGTAAAGATGAGTCTCAGATGAGCACAGAAGAACAGCTCCGGCGCCTGCAAGAGGAAAGGACGTGCAAAGTGTGCATGGACAGAGATGTGTCTGTTGTGTTTGTTCCTTGTGGCCACCTGGTAGCTTGTGGAGAGTGTGCCCTCAATTTGAGATTGTGTCCTATCTGCAGAGCGGTCATCCGGGGAAGTGTGAGGACCTTCATGTCCTGAATGGTGATGTGCCTGAAGGGAGAGATAAGTCTATACAACTCATTCATAACATACCAGAGGACAAAAATAATTAAATAGTTTGATGCTGGAACAATCTTATTTGCAGGGTAGCTTGGCCTAAGTGTAAAAAAAACTTACTAAATATGCCTCCTATGCACAGTTTCTAGTAAGAGTTGCTGGTTTGCTGTACTCTTGCTGATCTTGCTGTAGGACTGCTCCAGAAAAACTCTGCTAGTTTCTTTTGTCCTCCAAAAGGAGCTTTATGTTGACAGAGATTCCCCTTCTCCAAATTCTTGCTTTCTCAAATGAGTCCCTGCTCTGTGTTGAAATCAAGGGCTGTTTTCAGTAGACTGTCTCTGGTTCTTTTTTCCCTCATTTAGCAGTTGTTTAGAGATTATTCTGCTAGGGTTGATGGCTTCCCTCAGTAAGTCTGAGTCAAAATGGGAGGTTTTTTATACGAAATGTATTCCGGTGAGATGAGAATACTCAGCAGCAATGTATTGTGGGGGAAGGAGAATCCAGCTTTTTCTTCTGAACTCCTTGCTGTCTTCCCCCTCTGCCATGTTGAATTGTCGACAATTGATGGAATGTTTCAGTAATACTCAAATCCACATAACTATGCGAAAAGCCTGGCTTGGTGTAGGCTCTCCAACCTCTTTACTCTCAGCTGACCTCCCTAGACAGAAGGTGAAAGGCTCTTTGGTCAGGGTCACTAGATGATCTCATGGAAGCTTCTTACAGAGCCTCTTCTTTGGCTGTTGGGTCCTATCCTCCTAGAAGATAACTACGGAAACTTACCTCTTTAGGACTTCTGTTTGCTGGCTTAACTGATGATTATTATTTTAAATGGAACATTCTATCATGTAGCCAAAAAGAGAAAGTTTTGTCAATACTATAACTTGTTAACTGCAGGGGAAAGAAAATATGTTTTTTTTTTTAAAATTAACTGTTCTTTTTCACTGAATAAAAAGGTTTTCTTTTGTTTATCTTACAGAGGTATGAGTATCTGATTCTAGTATAATGACCTACTGGGGGAGGGGGTGTGGTTGTGTCCTAAGATGTTAGAGTGGCATCAGATTGTAGATCACTATCTTCTGTCCTTCATTACTACATAGGCATGAGTGAGAAAAGCAACTGTTCTTACCATTGATTAGCTTCCTTTGGAATTCACAAGACAGCATGTGGGCCCCCCAGACTCTTAACTGCAAAAGAAGTGGTAAGGATGCAGGAAGATAAGGACTTGATACTTGAAGCTGTGTAAGTGAGGAATAATTCTGCCTCTGAACTCAATGCAGAGTTTTGGCACACGGCTCTTACACATCTACGGAGACTGGGGCAGTGGCTCTGGAGTTGCTTCTGTTTGGTTCCAGCCCTGGATACTGAACAGGGTTATAGGTTTGTCTCTGAGTAACTTCAGGGGGTCAGTTATCTCTGGGCCACATGGGAGGGCAGATCTCCTCATCTTTGCCTTCAGAAGAGGGTAAATGTTAATGAAGCTCTTGGCAAAGATGGGAGAAATTACTGGTTGAGCAGTTTAAACTCTCCAGCTCTTGGAGGAATTGATGGGTCTCTGCCAGACAGCAGCCTTCACAGGGAACAGAATTGTACCACCATGCCGGATTAGGTGTTGTCTGTGTTCAAGCTATCATTGGCCTTATTTTGGCTCTGTAAGTAACAGCAAAAGCTTACCGTTTAAGTAGATGTGCTAATCTGAGAAGGGAAAACAAAACCAGCCCAGTGTTGGAATAGTGTTATTTTTTCCTGAACTTTAGTTCAGTGTGGCTGGAACCTAGCCTAAGCATCAATAGGACGACAAGGCTGTAAATATACCAGCTATTTCTGGGGCTTCTTTGATTTAACACTTTCAAATTTGTGGCTTTTCCACATCTGGAAGGGTGGAGCTGTGTTTTCGATGGGAAGATGTCCTTTCAGAAACAGGTACATGTTGGTTATTGTAGTAGTATCTCAAGTGATGCCTATCCCCAATAGAGGGCACTCCTAACCTGGAGATAAGGGAACCCACTGGAGCAAAACCTTCAGCAGCTTCTTACTCTTACAGAATGCTGGAGAGGCAAACAACTGGGAGTCCCTACCCTAGCAGAACAGGGTCATTGCACAAGCAGACCAGGAGGAAGGGTTGTCAGAGCATGAAGGATGAATGGCTCTGCTAATGAAATCTAGAGGAGGTAATTCAGTGTGGAATATGATCCTTGCTAACTTGTCTTACTTTCTTTCTTCTCAGACTGATTTTTTTTTTTTTTTGGATGATTTATGGCAGTCACTGATACTAAACATTATAGGCTTACCTGAACATTTATTTTACTTCTGTTAAAAGATACTTAATTACCTGTGTTCATCATAACATAGAGTGGTAGTTATGAAGCTACTCAGTCATCACACTTGTATTTATTTAATTGATCTTTACCAGTGTATATTAAAGTAAAGCTGTTAAGTGCATAGTTTGATGCTTAGTCTCTTTAGAGTACTTGGCATGTGGTTTTTGTTCAGTTTGATTAGTAAATGTGGCATCAAGGCTTGGTCAGTTTGAGAGGTATAGTGTTAAAAACATGCAGACCTCAGAATAATTCAGAGTTCCTTCTGACTTCATACTACCATCTAGGAGAACTCCTTCCTGAAACTACTAGTGAAATGTTTCAGCTGTTCAAAGCTGAACTGTGCTTTCTCCACCATCTGTGCTGAAGTTGCTCTCAGACAAGGCCAATAAAGAATGCTGGTATCTGATGGACAACACTTCTCTCTGAGGAAAATAAATGGTATTAAACCAAAAAGTATAAAGTCAGTGTTTTCTGATGAGGAAAGGGAAGATTAATTTCAAAAGCCCCAAATAAATTAAATCTTTCATGGAATGGTCTCATTGACTAGTGGATATGTATTCTTCCATTCCTTTTTCTGCCCCTCCAGGGAACATCAAGTGGGCAAGTAGGAATGAGTGTAATATGGAAACGAACTGAATTAGAGAAGAGGCGGAGAAAGTGCTAAGAGATAGTGCATACGTGCTGTCTAAATGGTGTAGCAGCTTGTGTTTGGCTATGACTTTTTTTTAACTTGGTAGTGGCACAGTATTGGCTAATATGGGAGGTAGTTATATTTTGTCAGGCAGAACTGTTTTGAAAAGGGCTGAGCTTTTTCTTCCTCAAATAATGAAACTAGTATCAAACCAGCAACTCTGTCAGTTGTCTGTCATGCTCAGTCAGAAGCTGTGGCTTCTGGCTGAAAGAAGAAAAAATACCTACAGAAGACAACCTTTTTACTTGCAGCTGTACCTGATCAGAGCTCAGGATGTTAGGTTGCAGTGGGTGTCTGGAACAGAGATTGCACAGAAACAAAAAATGTTTTCTTAGTGCTTATACTTTTGGGTTTATAGAAGAGGATTTTGCTTCCTGGGCCCTTTGGAATGGGACAAAGAAAGGTGCATCATTCTGTCTTTGACTTAGCAGTTACTGTTTATTTCTTTTAATTATTCCTTCACACTTCCGCTCCCTAGCATGGCTTCTATCTTGACTCTTCTGAAAAGCATTACTCAAAAATGCCAAGTAATCTCAAACAGATCAGGCAAGACAATAAAGAATTACAGCAGCACTTAGAACATACCAGCCAAAGAACAGCACGGGTGGCTGACAACTACTCTTTCTCTGCTTGACGCTCAATGTGCTGGGAGATGTAGCTAACAAAACTGACATTGTTTTTGTTTTGTTTTTTAATTGCTGCAGCTTATTAATGCAACTTAATTACATTTATATTCCCCCTTTCCTTCAGCCCACTCCCTCCCCTCAAAATTATCCTGTCACAAAAAAACCCTTCCATCGGGATGTTGCCAGGCTTGTGCCTGGAATAAGCACAGCTGCTTGGTGAAAAAGGCAGGTACAAAAACATCTACGATCTGTGAAGAACTAGGCCTTTTCCAGTGTCCTGCAGCAGGTTTCAGCTGCATATATGGCTACACCAGTGTTAACCTAATGTAGATGGGCAAACCCAGAGTAAGCTACAGCTTACAGGCATGTTGAAATGGGGCTAAGCTCCATGCTGAGTAAAGATTTGGTGCCTGTACTAGTTCTTAGCTGTTCAGCATTATAGGAGTTAAGTCCCAGAACACTGAAATCCAGGACAAATGCCTACTGCTAAGGTGCTAACCATGTCTAAAGAACAGAGAATGAGGGAGGGAGTCCTGGATGGCAGGTGGGGGAGAAGGGGAGAGCTGTCATCTATAACCTAAAAAAAAAAAAAAAAAAAAAAAAAAAAAAGCCTAAGTAACTCAAATGTAAATAGCCCCCACCTAGTTCTATACAGGCAGGGAGGATATGAAGTTGTGTTAGGGGATTTAGGCTCTTTTTGGAACAAGGGAAAAGAGAAGGGGAAGAAACTAACTACAGAACATATGAAATGTCCCAGGGTGTTATGCGGTGCTTCCTCCTTTATGGATCCATGGTGCAAGGAAGCAGGTCTGACTTCAACTGTGTCTCTTGAGAGAGGCTCTTGGTGAACTTGCTCTGCCTGAGGTCTTCAGACCTGTGCCAGTTATTGGCTAGTACCACCAGACTATGGTAGGAATGGTTCTTCAGGGCACTTGGAGAATTAAAAAAACAACTGGATGGCCATTCTTCAATGTACATTCATTGCATTTGAAAAGAAGACAAGGAACAAAATGTGGAATGGAGTTCACCATCCTGCATTTCCTCTGCCAAAGATCCAGGCCACAGGGGACTGTTTTCCTGCAGCACCTTTGATGGTGGAGTGCAAGGTTTATCCATCCTCTGGCTCCTCTTTACTTATGCAGGCCTATGTGGGGGGAGAAAGTGAAGGCAGGGCATCAGTATGGAGCAAGTACCAAGTTGCTTATGTAAGATAACAGAAACCGTGTGGAAATAATGAGGACAATTTTTTTTCCCTGTTCTGGGTTTTTAAATATGATTGACTACAGCTGAGGAACAGGACTGAGAGCTCAGAAGTAATGTGGTTAAGTAGTCTTCAAGTCTGGAAAGAATGCTATGCACATACCAGACCTGAATATACAGCAGTTAGACTAAGGAACAGATATGAGCAAAAGTGTTAGATCTATCTATCCTCAGCAGTTGGAGCTGCATAAAATTTGGTTAGGAATTTTAAAAGCTAGGGATCATCTCTAGAATAAAGTAGCTTCTTGAAATTGTGGTGATGTGCTTTTTGTGTAGATGCAGCAGTATAAGCGGATCTATTTTTGTAGCCAGCAGTAAAGATGAGTGAATGTTTTCAGCTGAAACATCACCTCTTAAACATGCAGCTTCAGGTTGATCAAAACAGTTTGCAAATTCAGGTTGATATTCAGCAAATTGTTTGTTTAGGAACAAGTCTACCTAGAAAGAAAAGCATAAGCATTTTGTTTTGTGATTTTTTTTTTTTTTTTTTTTTCCTCTCCTCAAAACAAAGTGGGATTTTCTCCAGTTTAAGTAAAAGCTTCCTTTGTAAAGTATTCTGGTCATCAAAGTTTGGAGGGGGTGGGGGGAAACCAGTCCTAAAGGAGTTCCCTCCCTCCTTCCCCCAGTGTGTCAGTCTGCAGTTTGATTTTTAAATTTTTTTTTAGTTGAAGAATGTTATTTCTGTACTTGTACCTGTCAGTTATCTATTGAATAACCTACTTTCAGCCTGTAAGTGGAAGACTTGTATGGGGTCTAGTCCTTTGATGCTGCATGCTCACAGCTGCTTCATGCCTATGGCTAGCAGACAGACTGCACCACAAAAAAATTGATTAGAGAGTATTAAAGTGAGCAATCACCAACTGGAGCCTTAGATCATTCAATTAACCAATACCTCCTGTTGTTTCCCTGTCAATACTGACGTCTACATCTGATAAAAGTCACACCCTGTGTTACCATATGGCCCTTTCCAGTGGTAGATCTGAGGAAAGCCAAGTCAGTGAAATCTGGCTGCACAACTAAAGTGAAATTAAAGCTCTTAAGCCATTAATGTAACGTAGTACTTGGGGTGCCAGATCACAGGGAGTGTTATGGACTGGAGCCTCACAACTGTGCGAGACGCTGCTTGGCCTTATAAATACAGTCTTAAGAGGCAGGAAGATCTATTGCTCATCTCTCTCTACCTTTTAAATAAATAGAGGCTACTTCCTGTCATCCGGTGCATTCTTGGTTTAGCACTAAATCATGTACAAAATCATGCTTTGAGACTATTTTGCTTTATAATTGAGACTACACAGTGCTTCTTTCTGAAACAAATGCAGAGAATGACCTTAAAAGACTGAATGGATACAGCAGACAGGAAGGGCTGAGGAATGATCATGATGATCTGGGCTTCCTCCTGTCTCGGCAGGTATTGCAGGGTACTTGCAGATAATGGCTTTAGTCAGGAACTTCAAAGCTCTCTTGGTTAACCCTTTCACAGTTATCAGTGCAAGAATGTTTCCTTGCCTCAAATGATGAGAATTCTGTCACTACAAGTGAACAAGAAGAAAAGCAACTAGGAGCTGATGTCCCGTCCTGTGCAGCCTAAGAGAAGACAGTGGTGCAAGCACTGAATTTGAGCTTTAGCTAAGGCAGGGGTAAGAGCTCAGCCTTTCCTTCCGGAAACCTCATTGCAAATGTTCTCTTTTGGCCTCAGGAGAATAACTTTGGTTTTCAATAAGTGATTTATTATCCTTTGGCTAAGTACTTTGACCCGGAAACTCATACACTGAAGACTTTAATGTATCTTCTAACAAGATTCCTAATATATTATTATTAAATAATTAGTGCAGTGCCTCAATTGGTAAGCAGCAATGAGATTAAGCGTAATTCTATTACACCTTAAAACTTCAAGAACAATTTTTTTCATGATAATTAGAGTCTCTCTTACTTAAGTTTGTGACTTGAAATAGGAACTATCACAACCAAACTCCCCTGGAGACAATGAAATGTAGAACAGAAGCCATTGTGGAACCTGAAATAGAAATAACTATTTATAGAATATCATTGTTGCTCTGTGAGTGTTGGAGGTGCTAGTTGAGATGAAGCACACTTAAATCATGCCTTTGTAAGCCACAGTACAAAGGTATTGGTTGACTTTTGTTGTTGTTGGCTTTTTTTTTTTTTTTTTAAAGAAAAATAACACCTGACTTGATAATTTGTGAGGTTTTCCACTAACTGGAGACTTGCAACTGAAGTCAAGGAGGTCAGTTGATTACCGTCATAAAGCTGGGAGATAACTGGATTGTGGTCTAGAAGTAGCTATTATCAGTAATGGTCTGGGGAGATGTTTTTTCCTCCTAGTAGGAGGCAAAGGTATTTAAGAACTTCTTTCAGTGCAGTGGATGGAAGCTGAAGGCCAGAAATGGGGTGTACATTTTGAATACTGAATTTAGCAGCTGATAACCACTGAAGTAGGCTGCCAAGGAACATAGCAGTTTCCCTTTAATATCTTTGAACTGTGACAGCATATTTAAAAGTTATCTAACTCATAGGCTTCATGCTTGATACAGAGGTTATGGGGGTTGGCTTTGGACTTAAGCTATGCTCATCAGTCTAGGTCAATGCCATTGTCCTGTGGGGCCTTCAGATCTATGAAAATTCCTGAATTTGGAGAGAATAAGAAAGACTAGGGAAAAATACAAGCCAGGACAAGGGAAAGGGCACATTGGGAGGAGAGGAAAGAGTGGGATCTCATCAGAAAAGAATAGATAAAACTGGAGTGAATAGGACAATTCCATTAGGGAATGAAAGAAAGTGATCCTGTTAGAGTTGTGGCAACAGGGCAAATGCATTATCAGGAGAGCAGCTGACTACTGCCAATGGGGTGATGCCATCCTAAAATGAAAGTTCATGGTTGCAGTTATCTCCAAGTCAGTAGCTGTAGAATAGATTTGGTTTCGTTCAGCATTTCCTTCAACAAAAAGGAGTTAAAAACAGAAAGCCCATGTTCCTGACCCCTATCTGTTCGATAAATTTAAACTTGAAAGAAGTTGGATATGTTAATTGTTTTGCATCTTCTTGAACAGGATATAAAAAGAGAAAATGCTTTCAATCGTCATGAAATGATTTGCACAGCAGGACAAGGGCATCTGGCACTCAGTGCCCCAGACTGCAAAAATCCATGGCATTGTTAGTTGAGAATCAAGTATCCATTACTCCTCTCCCTTCCATTCATGTGTGTGGAAGAAAGGCAATAGCTAGGCTGAAATAAACAAACAAAAATTGCTATTTTGTGGCTGCTGTGAAATTTATAGAGGGTCACCTTATCTACTGCTCAGCAGCTGTTTTCACCTCCCGTTAGCGAGAAAGAAATATTATATTGTGCTGTCAGAAGCTATCAATAGATAAGTGATGGTCTGAAGAACAGGACTGAAGAACAAAATTCTGTGTCCTTCAGTAGTAGCTTACCATCTTACTGAGACCCTTGTAAGGAAGTTTTACGTTGCTAGCTTCTGTTCATATTACATTCTCCCCATATAGAAAACTTCATTTATAAGTACTAGCTTCTTTCACAAACAGAATTTCTCATTTTAAGAAAAAAGCAGCCCAAACCCCATACTGTAAAAGTGTGATGTTTCTTCAGCACACTGCTGCATCAAGCTAGTAAATCGGGGAGCTGCTTAAAGCTCCACAGCTTCTGCAGACTATGGAAAATTCCATCCCGCTGTGACAAAATGAGAGGGAAATCAATATTTAATCTCCTGTAGCATCCCTTCTAATAATGCTGTAGAACCCCCAAAGTTACAGGGAATTTAACTGCTTTGCAAAAATTACTTGTTCTCCTGGTCTTGTGCTGCAGGGACAAAGCGGGTAGTAAGTCCATACTACATTAGAGGAGAACACCTACACATCTATTTGGGGCAGCTTTTCTTCCCTCAGCCCCACTTTTTTCCCCCATCCTCACATCCTTTTTGGCAGGACTCTCTGATAACATTACTCCCCAAAAACAACCTCCCTTAGCAGTTGCTTTAAAAAATTTCTGCATGTTGAATTGCCTTCTTGCAGCTGAATTTAAAGAGTATCAAAAATTCAGATCTTACTGCTGCTTTAAACAGATAATACTGGCCTTCATGTTTGAGAATCTCATTAAGAACCAGCTTTTAAGCGGACAGTGTGAAAGTGCAATCTTCTGCCTTCAGCAGTGGGAAGGGATTATCAGAGGGCAGAAGCTGGAATTCAGCAATGGATCTCTATTAGTGGTATGAGAGGAGCTGCTGTGGACAACTCGCCCTTCTGTTCCCTGCTCTCAGCTGAACTCTCGGGCTGCCCCACATGTAGAAGCTTCTGTTCTGGTAGGCAACAGATTTTAAAAAACAAAAACAAACCCAGAAAACCTTAAGAGTAAATCTGTGCCATCCTGCATACAAACCATCTAATGCTCAGTTTAATTTAATTCCCTAGAGGTACAAGCAGATACAGGGAGACCCTGTACCCGAGACAGAGTCAGATTTTTGTGGCGCTACCGTGTGAAGATTATTGGAGGATGACAAAGACAGGGCCAGTGATGAAAATTGCATGGATGTATAGGTCAGAGCTCAGTTATGACTGCCTGTCCACAGGGGTAAAATACAGCTTAAGTAACTAGATGTTGCATAAATTTTACCCCAGTAAAGATCTTTCTGCCTGACAGACCACAATTTAGCCTTGAGATCGGGAATCATCGTATTCCGCTGTTACTATGGCTTACTCTCAGCACCCACTGAGGCTGACTCTTGCTTCCTCACAGCTCCTACCTTTACCTGCTTGGGCACCATTCACTGCTGAGAAGCCTCTCTTTGCTTTCTTCAAGTAAAAGGCATCCAGTAGTTTGTTTACAATAACATCCTACAGCTGGCCCCACTGCTTCCTATCGAACAGCACTGCCATAAGCCAAGTACGGCAACACCAGGTTCACCCGGGCAACCTGGGGCAGAGCAGAGGCAGTTTCACCCCTTCTGTTGTCCACTTGTTCATTCCTTCCATGCCTGAAAAGCCTGCTGGAGAAATCAACCTGCAAGGAGGAAAAAACCCAAACCTGTGGCACCCTTAAGCCATCAAACTAAGAGGCATGCATAGCCTCTTGGCACAGGAGATGATACTTACAGGTATGTCTGCTTGAACAAAAGGTTGGTGGGTTTTTCATTGACATGGTAGAGAGGAAATGGATCAAATCCACCAATGAAATCAACTGAAAAAAAATCAAAACTCAAATAAACAAACAAACATGGCCAGAAAGTTGAAAGGAAATGAAAGAAAAAGTTGGTGCATGTCATGGCATAACACAAAAGTTAGTGAGAAAACAGAAAAATGATTTTTCAGGAATGGATTGCCTGGTGGAAATCTCTGCCTGTACAGACCTCTTTTCCAGGATCTCCTGGGATGGGGAAGCGTGCCAAAGAGGAGATTCAGCTAACACAAGACTTAAAGCAGAGCTAACAGAAGACTCCAGAAAAACAAGCGGGCCTCCCTCAGCATCCTTGGATATTGCCACCATGCTGTGACTTCACATGAGAACTGAGCTAACAAAGCCTCAGCCATTCAGCGGTGTGCTGAAGGAAGCAAGCTGGGGAATAGCTTGTGAGTGAATGCCAGCGAAGTTGGCAGCACAGCAATCCCCATGAAGGTTATATAGTGAAGTGGGAATTTCTTGCCCCACTTGTCTTTCCTGCAAGACAGACAACAGCAGCTTTGGAAAAGTGCAAATGCCTCATTATCTTCAGCTCTGATATTTTTCACGTTCCCTCTGCCAACTCAATTTCTTTTAATTGCATACAAATAGGAACAATGCTTCCCTTCTCCAGTATTCACATAAGGGCAATGTAACTAAACAAGGAAAGTTTTAAGTGACAATTCCCTTAGTAACCATTGAAGAATTTTCAAAGCCTCTCTTAGTTCCCCTGAAATTAGGCCAAGTCTATATTACTGAGCTGGCCAACGTAGCCAGGTCAGTAGGGGTATGATGTGGTGTGATTTGTGACTGACCTAGCAGGCTCTGCACAGACCTTTAAAATAGATCCAGCTTAGACCATGTTTTGCTGCCAAGTTCGTGCATTTTGTTTGGAAGTGTGAAAGCCATCCCATCCAAATGCCATTTGAAAATAACTGGAGAGTCTTCTTAACTGTATAAATGCCTGTTTGTTTTTCTTTCCTGAAGGTGGCACTATTATTTTAAATTTAAACTAAAGAGGTTTGGTATTTTTTAGTGAACAAACAATAGAAAAAATATTTACTAAATATATTGGAAGTAAAAAAAAACCCTCTTAAATATATTTAGAAACCCAAGGACAACATATTCTCACAAATTCCATCTTGATGGATAGCTTCATGCTGATACTGTGATTTTGGAACAACTGTCTGTTAATGGGAAAAATCTGTAGAGGTTCTAAGTAAGTTAACTGGGGGGATAAGTCCCAGTAGTGCCAGTGAGACTTGACCTTTTCTCAGCCACTTTTGAAAATGTTTGACTATTTTAAAATCAAGACAGTCTGCAGTTTTAAAAAATAGATATTAACTATATTACCTCAGTTGTGGAATGTCTAAATTAGGAAACCTTAAAGAATGGCAATTTTCAGTAACTGCCTAGTACCTTGAACAAACGGAAGTCCTATCATCTGAGCACCCAACCATGGAATCACTCAAAATCCAAGTCACTTAAAAAAAAAAATCTTAACCATGGTTCATTGTTGCAATATATTACAGTGCATTAGCACATCTAAAATATTATTGCCCACAATTCAGCATTAGACTGCTGTGTTTTCTCATGAAAATCACGTTAGCATGAGCCTCCTGATTAATGTGCCTCAGCACTTATAATTACTCCATGCTGCATATCAAAGTAACATTTAAAGGAAACCACAAATGGAAGAGAAAATTAAAACACAGCTCAAATTTGTTCAGGTCACTGGAAGGATCTACCACTGTGAGTGTGAAATATTGATGGTTTGTCACTGTTAATTATTCAAGCTGGCATTTTAACTCCAAGCTGGGAAACTGGGAGGGAAAAGGATTTTGTTAGTGAAAAAAAAATACATATCCTGACATTAACAGCTCTGCATTTCTAGATAATCCTTCCTTCCATGGGGTTGCCTGTCCTAACAGATCCCTACTATAAAAATGAGCTCTGTCGTGTTATTACTTTACAATATTCAAAAGGGGCTCAGAACACAAGCTATTTAGCTAATAGAAGAGCTATAGGGTAATTTTAAAATTATTACCTATACTATAGCACCTTCGCTAAGTGCACTGCCAAGCTCTAAACAAATGATCAATAAAGCCAGTAGAATGCGTTCAGCCACACAGGCAGGAACAGAAAAACATGAGGACAAGTCAGATAAGCAGTGCATCTCATCTCACTCCTATGAAATCAACATTCTTCACATACTTTGAAATATTCAGTTCAAAGCTGCTATTTTTCAGCTAACATCCATGCCAGCTGCTCTTTAAAATGACAAAGCTACTTACACAAACCTAATGAATGTCTTAAAGAAAAGAAGCAATACTTGGATATAAAGCCTTTGGATCAGATTCTTACCTGGAGTAAACTGGCCTAGTCCCAACACATTGCCAAAGAAAGCAGACTTCACGCTTATTTAAACCCTGTGCATCCATTCTTTTGTTTATAAAATTATTAGTCTCAAAGGGAGTTTTAGAAGGGCAAAGTAATCCAGGACCAGGTTATAGATATCTGCATAGATCCTGCAGACCCAAGTGGTCCCTCTGAGTCTTTGCTTTTCTCTGACACATGTCATAGTGAATGCATGACACTTAAGAGACTTGTATACCAAACACAAGGGAGTCAGCTCCTTCCTCCTCCTTGTAATTCAAATACAGTACTTCCTCTGCTTTTAAATTAAGTGGTCAGGTTGGTCCTTGGCAAGAAATCTCATGCTCTGCTTCATCCTCAGCTTGTGGCGTACAATACTCAGCAGGTTGCCTACTGGAGTACTGAGCTGTATTCTTTGTTGTAGATACTCTTAATTACAATGGTAGTATTTCAGTAACGTTGTTCTTAAGCTATATAAGCTTGAGAAGAGAAGAAGCTGCCCAGTTTCTCTAAAACTTAGTCTGAGTGAGAAGCCAAACCCAAGCTTTTTTGTACTGAAAGCATAGCAGAATTACAGCATCTAACACATAGTGACATGGGGAAAAAAAACCCTCACAGTAAAAACAGCTGATCCTTGAAAGGTAGGCAGTGCCATATCACATAGATGGAGAGATGGAAAGAAGTCTGAATGGCAGTTCAGTCCTGATAGACAAACATTTGAGAGAGAAATAAACTTTAGTAAAACCTTTGCCAAGGGATCTGTTGATAAATACTTACAACTGTCTTCTTCTTCTGTAAAAACACTAACAACGTAACAGGCGTAGACAAAGCCCACCAGCTGGAAAATAGAGAGAATAAATCATTTTAGCATCAGTCTTGTGAGGCTGGTCAAAACCCACTTGGCTTGACTTCAACAGCCAATATTTACTCCCCACTTGGCAGCATTAATGTAATGGTGGAGCCAAGTCATATTTGCTGTAAGGCAGACGATGCGGGTGTAGGCTTAAGGGAAGACACTACTGGGAGCATACTCAAGGCTCAAAACTAAAAACTTGCAAGACCCATCCTCACCTTCAGAGTAGGAGCCTGCTGTTGCTAGAATTGTTGGCAAGAACATGGGCTGGCTTTGTTGACACTGAGTCTACCATGCTAAGTTTACTGTCTATAGGAAGCGATGGGGATGCAGGAGAGTGCCTTATATAACATTTTAGGCAGACAACTACGTACAGAACAGACACACAGGGGTAGGTTTTATTAACAGAGGTCCAGGGACAAGAACTCATCAGCTCTATATTCTTGTCATAAGGGGTATGCAAGGGAAGAGAAGTTACTTTGGTGTGGGAGCTACCAACAAGATGTGAGTAGTTTTTATGCAGTTGAGATAGAAACTTAGTTATCCATAAAAATGGTAATGTACTGGCAACTATGTTCAAAGGCACTGAAATCTTCAGTAACTTAGGCTTGGAGATCAGAAAGTCATTGGAAAGAAATCCCAGTCTTACTCTAGCTCTACAATTTCTAAGGTTCTTTATATCTTTGGAAAATAAACACTTCTGCATGGACTAATCAAGCATTGGGCCTGCAAAGTAAATGGGCCAGAGCACAGTGAGAAACAGACAAGACTATAGCAATGATCTTAATTCACAAATTGCATAGGTTAGCAGTAAATTGCCACCTCCTGGGAACCAGATAGAAGCAGGGAAGGAGCAGTAAAACAATAGGGTGCTTCTCAAATAACAGCCATCCTGGCATGGTGTGGCCCTCACGTCAACCCATTGCTCAGAGCAGTTGTTAGAGCAGAAAACTAGAGGGAACATTAAAAAAAGCAATTTAAAGTAGCCTGGTGAGTCTGTCCTTAGCTGGTAGTTTGCAGAAGCTCTAAAGCATCAGAACTGCCTCAGTCAGTCTCAGTAGCAAGTTGCTACGCAGCCTGAATAGAGAAACAAACTTTTGGTACTACGGGATTTAAGCATTCTAGATCCAGCAGCGTTTTATTTTGCTTTGCCTTCTCCCTGTTAATCAAATATCCTCTCCATCCTTCATTTTACATCTTTACATAACACCCCACTTAGTGAGATCTTGGTTGACAGTAACTGTATTAGTAAAGTTATTGTGAGACGTAATTGTTTTCCACTGTGAACTCAATTCTTTTGAACAAGAGTTAGAATGTAACATACAGTGACTCACTCTAAGGGAAGACAGAATGATGCATGGTAGGGCTTGAAAAGTAGAGTCCATTCATTTTTAATATGACAGAAAAATACATCACGCCAGAAAACAAAAGGCAAGATAATGAGATTTCTACTGGGGAGTTATAAGGCATTTGTGAATTCACCAGCTCTCCCTGACAAAACACACCTTGTTGGAAGGAATGTTTTTGTTGCATCACTAAACCTTGTATTTCCTTTACAATTTTCTATAATTGTCTGAAGGACAAGCCATCTCTCTCCTTTCCTCTTGGGTGAGCCTTATGGAAGCATGTCCCAGTACCTCAGTAGAGGGCAGGGAGCTCCATGGACTCACTCATTCCCCTGCTGCGCATTTTTGAAACCAGGGCTGCTTCAAACTAAGTGTTGGTGAGCTACATGAAAAACAAATAAAAAATCCT
This sequence comes from Sagittarius serpentarius, assembly GCA_034782735.1. NCBI lineage: Eukaryota > Metazoa > Chordata > Aves > Accipitriformes > Sagittariidae > Sagittarius > Sagittarius serpentarius. Next base: position 29,714,340 of record JAVKLA010000010.1, read on the forward strand.
TCCGGGTGTGATACTAACCACGAGGCTACATGCAATGGCCAATCTAATTTTACCTGCTGACTTTTAGAATTACCTCCGAGTAGAACCGTTGTTTTCTAAAGGCAGACAAAAAAAACAGCCAAGAAAAAAAAAGAACAAAACACAAATCAGAATAATCAGAGTTTTTTCTCCTCTTCTACTGCTTGTACTGTGCTAATGTAAAACCCAGGGATTATTTCATTCCCCCCGCCCCCCCCCCGGAGTTTGTGGTGGTTTGGGGCAGGTTTGGGGGCCGGGCGGGCGGGAGGGAACTGGCCGTGGTGCTGAAGCGGCCCCCGAGGCCGCTGCCCGTTGCGTTGCGTCATGAGGCGGCTCCGCTGCCAAACCGGCAATTAGCGCTCATCAGCTGGGCTAGGGTAGCTAACGACATCAGTGCTTATAGATGCTCTTGGAAAAACAGAGGGCTTCAGCCTAAAGCTGTCCCAGCATTCAATGAGATGTCGAACCACCCATCTGCACCCTCCAGTCTCCAACGTAAGTGTGTTTGCACTTGCCCTAGGATCAAATTAGGAGTGTGGTCACACATACTTTGTACTTGCTCTGGCACTTTTACAGTTTGAAGATCCAGCCTTTTACATTTTACAGGATATAAGGTCAAATCACGCAAATATTCAAGCAGGAAAGATGCATCTTGAATGTGTGCCCTGATTCCAAGGGAACTCTAGGAAGGCTTTCTCTTTCCCCAGATTTTCCATCATGCCTCAGAGTGGGAACTCTGGGTTAATAACCATGCCAAGTGGAAGCCCTAAATCCATTCACTGTTATTACACTCTATAACATGTACACACAAACCTTATGCGATATCAGTTTCAGGGCACTCGTGATAGTACTAACAGTGAAAATGACTTACCTGCCCAGTTTATGGGCAGAGTGCATGAGTGATTGTCAGCTATACTGTCACAGGGAGTGTGTTAAACCTCTGAAAATTTTCCATGGTTCAGAAGCACCATGCAAGCAGTAAGACTGACTTGGGAAGTCTGTTTTGCACAGAAATTAATGCCTCATAACCCTCAACCGTCATTTCTCTCACCCCATATGTTTTTCCTTTTATGACTAAGGTGACCTTCTGCATTCAGAAAAGCAAACAAACAAACCAAAAGCTAGTAAATTATGTGAACTTCCCTAAATCTCCAATTCCAGCTCCACTGGAGTAGATAGTTCTCTTTTTTATTTCTTCTGTCTCCTGGCTTTCTCTCAAAATTACCTGCTGAGTGTTTAAAATTTATTTTTTATTCACTTTATTCTCCATTCCTTCTTTACATGAGTTTCATCAATAAAATATTGTTTATTTAACAGCACTTTTTATTCAAAGAAGCTTTGCTAGTCTTATGACCTGGCCAGAACAGGAGAGTTTCAGTGGCAAGAAGGGAAGAGACATATAACAAACATGAATTGCATTTTTATATATGGACTGACCTAAAATGTAATTCAACATATCACCTCAGGGATGAAATGAGGACTCCCCATGCCTCACCTTCTGCATGAACTATGAATGAAATATAGCTGCAGAGGAGAAATGGCAATCCTATTGTCCAGCCCTTTTCACTGGAAGAGTCTGCTGGAGTCTGCTCATCCTACGTTCTAAGAGACACCAACAGTTCCTTTCTAACTGCATCCTTGATGAAGATATATCAAGCCCCCAAACATCACCAAGTTTAGCAGCAATTCACACAAAACAGAAAGCTTCACAGAGGCCAAGAATTTGGAAGCAATGTCACTCTTGCTCAAAGTGCCATCTTGGTTGCCGATTTCAATACAAAAGAGGATTTTAAGCTCTACTGTCCCAGCGAAATAGCAATAATTCTTAGATCTTTGCAGATTATGTAGGGGAGGTGAAAGAGGAGGGGAAATGTCAGTCATGTAAAATGACACCAAGCTATTGCGCTAATTCCCTAAAGAATGTTCTTGGGCCTTAGCCTCTGCTGCTGTTTCTCTACTTGTTCTACATGTTCAGTACCAGCTTCCTCCAGGCTGCAGAAGTATCCAATTAAGCTTTTTTATTAGGAACACATGTTGTAAGCAGGTGTGTTCAGTCAGCCTGTCAGACAGCCTGGGAATGCACACTGCCGAACAAAGGAGGATGGAGCTGGGATGTCCCAAGCATTCTGCAGGCAAACGAACAAAGCAGGAAAGACAGGAAGAGACAAGTGTGCCCAAATGGAATGAGGAAAACATAAGTCTGTACATCCCTCTGCCCCTCAGTCATCCGAAGTTAACTTTTTAAGTGAGTTGAAAAGCATTCATGAAACAGCACCATTGGACTAAAGTGCTGGAGCCAGAAAGACTGAATTACAGCAAGATCTACAGAAAGGGACCAACTGGCTGTGAGTGTACAAAATATGTGAAGGATGGAAAGGCAAATTTTAGGAGGTGTTACTGTTGCTTGTGTAAGATCTTAGCTTTAGTCTACATCTGTGCTAGTGAAGATTCTGGGCTCTTCAACTCTTCTCTCAACAGAAAAACTTGCCATTGTTTTTTCCACCACAGAGAATATGTGTAGAGTCTCCTTCAGGGCAGATTCTTTCTAGGTTTCACTTCTAATCAGAACTAATGAAGTGTGTATGCTCTCATCAATGCAAGAGGGGGGGAAATAAAGAAATACCTGCTACAAGAAAGCAAAAGGCCAGCTTGTGAAAGAGCTATTGTGACCAGATAGCCAAAAAGAGGCAATCAAAATCCTTTGATTCCTTGACCTTCTTTACTCTTTGGATGCAATTACAACCACTGAAAATCTAGCTTCTGCCAACAGCAAAGCATCTCTTGCGCGTTGCTTCTCACATAACATCTGCTGTCAAGGCTTGCATTGCCGCCTTCCTGGGAACCCTCCAACCTGTCAGTCTGAGTGAAAACAGCAGACAGGCAGGCAATGAGTTCTCTCAGTTGGGAAGATATTTCCAATTTCCATCCCGTTCAATGGAGCCTCAGGAAAAGCCTAACCCTCCCCATTCCCAGAACTACCATATGGACAGCCCAGAGCTATGCCAGGTATTTCAGAACTAGAGATCATTCCTCTCCCTGCTGGCTGGCAAGTTAGGGAGATGCAAGATGAATCATCGCTAAGATAAAACAAAGCGGATTTCTTTTCTTGACAAACTAGTTGCTTTGCATTTCCTAATTGGGTTGGTAAGGTTAGTTTTACAGTGACATTTTTATACCTGTATAGACTTTAAGATGTTGTTACAATACTGCGTGCAGGCCTGGGGTCCCCAGCATAAGAAGGATGCGGAGCTGCTGGAGCGGGTCCAGAGGAGGGCCACAAAGATGATCAGAGGACTGGAGCACCTCTCCTATGAAGAAAGGT
>JAVKLA010000010.1:29717779-29732014 GCA_034782735.1 Sagittarius serpentarius
GGCAGCCTGATCTAGTGGGTGGCCCATGGCATGAGGGTTGGACTAGATGATCTTTAAGGTCCCTTCCAACCCAAGCCGTCCTATGATTCTGTGATTCTATGAATAAGCTTTCTCCTCAGTGTGTTCTGTGTTAAAGCATTGAGAAAGATTTTCATATTGGGCCCTGCAGCTACTTGTATCATGCATAGTGACTGATATGCCCAAGTTTGATAGCATTCCAGATTAAAGGAGTTGCTTTTGCCTTCAAGGAGTACAGACAAGCTCTGAGCAAAAGCAGACTGAGACCTTATGTATCTTCAAATGTATGCCCAGGAGCAGGATAATACAGTCAGCAGGAGTCAAGATGACAGCCAACACTGCGCTCACCATATGGGATCAGGTTTGCTTTCCCTCTCCTTTGCATGCAAGATCAAATTCAGTGAGCCTTACCCCAAGCACACAATACAGTGCACAACAGTTCCTCAATAGTCTCAAGGAGTTGGTATTTCCAGAAAGCAGCCAAAATGTCCGCAGCTGGGTACTGCATAGTTAAAAGAACGGGGATTTCACACTACCGTATCTGGAATAAAAAAATCCCAAACACCCCCCCTCCCCCAACTTCTAAAAACCATTAGGCAAAGCAAAAAAACTACAGAAAGCACAATTTTGCCTGTCCCTCGCCCTTCTTAACAGGGAACTGACTATTCCTGTCTCAAATGTGTGGCAGACAAGGAGGGAACTAGGTCATGTCCCTCGCTGCATCCCCTGAGCCTTCAAGCTCCTAGTGATGTTTTTTGTACTATTGATCTGGTCTCCCTGCCTGTCTGCAGCACAGTACCTGCCAGGCGCTCCGGGAAGGGCAGCAGCCTGTAATAAAAGTCTGCCTTAAAATGAGATAAAGAGAACAGAAAAAGATACTGGCAGGGATCAAAGAGTTTGACCCTCAGAGACTAAAAAGGGAGAGAACTGGCTGTTTTCAGGCAAGGTCTGAGTGAGAAAGTGAAAAGGCTTGCTTTCTGCCTTACCTCAGCAAAGCAGAGAGGAAAAGCTCTATTTGTCCCACTACAGGACAAAATTGTATGAGCATTTCAGAGCTGGCAGGAGTTACAGGCCTGGAGCTTCAATAGTCTACCTTTATTACAGAACAAGTAGAAATTTACTTCGCTCTGCATAGCTCAGCCCATATGGCTTTCTTGCATACAAGTATTTTAGCCTCATTTCCAGAGTTTAGGATTCAAAAATGCACTGCAACTTAAATCTCAGGGAGAAGGAGAAAGAAAATATTTACCTAAATCCTATTTTATCTTATAGTTCCCTCTTCTGTCTCCCCATCTGGCCCTTTGTGGTGTTTTGCTGATACACAGAGAATGTTGTCATGTACCTTTGGGAAAAAGCAAAGGAGAAAACACTCCCAGAGACACAGGCTCTGTGTGATCACTTAGCTCAGGGCCATGTGCCTAAGTTAGTAAGCTGCCATAAAACAAATGTCTATTCCAAACAAACTCAGGACCGTTTGTTGGCTGAACCTCTAGCCCAGGGCACAGGGGCTCCTGCCAGCTCAGGCGCTTAGGAAGGATGCTAACAGTGACATACTTCTGCACTTTAAAAGTCTGCAACGTTCCAACTTCGAAGTCAGTCAATCGTTTCACCAAACTCAGGAACAGCACCAGCTCAGCAGCATCAATGCCATCCCAGCTAATGGCCCTTTATAAAAGGCAGCAGGCTCTGTTCTTCTGGATACATAGGTTTGCCTTTCTCATACACATGCATCGAAGCAACTCACAGTTTAATGCAGATCGTTTTCCCTGAAGGACAGCTAACCAAATATTAACAGTCAGCACACATGCCAGGGAGTCCATCCAACTCAGGAAAGAGGAGCTCCTCTGTCTGCCTCTTCTTGGTGACATGGCAAGAAAGGGGTCTGACTCTTCCCTCTCCCTACAGTTCACTGTGTCAGACAGATCAACCCAGCTAATAGGAAATGCAAGATCAAGACAGCAGCAAGTTGTACCAAAAACGTGCAGAGAAGTACTTGGCACTCCAGAAGCTTGGAATTTCTCTGGTTGTTATTCTTTAATATTTAATTAGGGCAAGTTACTCTTCTTTTTAAAGCCGAAACTGAAAGCTGAAATGTGAACGTTTCGCCATTCCAAGTCAGTCTGTACTTAAAGCCATTAACCACAAAGTAACAAACCAAAGCAGATTAGAAAGATGCAGGCTGCTAACTCTGATGCAGCCACAAAACGCAAGAGTACCAGCAAAGTAAGGGGGACAATGGACATTTTGTTCCAGTTAATTTCACAGACAAGCGAGAAAAAAAAAAATTAATGGTGAACATTAAGGACATTGAGTTACTGCAGAGTACTTTAAAAAGCCTGTGGAGGACTCCAATGAGGAAAGAGTTGATGAAAACATTTAGTGCGTATGGATATATCTTACATGTCAGCAGAAAGAAAATAACGCTGCTTTCTGCTTCCTTAAAGTTTCTTTCATTTTCTGGAGATAAGGATCTTCTGCCCTTTATTTCTTCACAACAAATGTGCACATATGTGCTCTGCCACCCATCACTAAGTCATGTGGAATAAGAGAAATCCTTCTTCAGACAGGTCTCTGTCCTTGTCAAAACATGAATTTCCACACCCCAACAGAGAGATGGAATGATTTGTTATTGTATTGTTACATATGATGCATTACTTCGGGTGTTAGGTTGCTGGTATCCATTTCCAATTTTTTCAAGCAATATTGTTCATGAGAGAACAGGAGAACAAAAACCAAACATTTACAGAGGCTTTTGCAATCAGTTGATACAAAACCAGGTGGAAAACATGGGGCAGCCTCCGTGCCTGGAAGAAAGTAAAACCAAACAGCATCTCCTCAACAGTTGCTACCCTGCAGCACTCTCAGCGACGTACTCACCGCGATCAGGATCTGGAAGGAGCTGTGCATGACCTCGATGTACCGATACTCCAGGGCACAGCCTATCACAGAGATGTAGGAATGGCTATCCAGCCCTTTGATGCCAGACATTGAAGCTTCCTTCCTTACACAGCCAGGACCATTCTCACTCCACCATGACTGGTGCCGGGAGATGTTGAATGTCAAGAGTTCACTGTCCTAAAGAGAAAAGTTGCCAAGAGATCTCCATTTACTATAAGGGTGTCTGATATGCTGTCAGGTGGAGGTCATACTAAAAATCAATGGAAAACCTGAAGTTTCTAAGATCCCCACCCTCAAGAAATGATAGCACAGATCAAGTTACATTGGCTTTATGTTCCTTATAAGTATTTCACAAGCAGGCTTCTGTGGTGGGACCCGTTTCTGAGGCAGCCCTGCAGCACTCCAACAAAGCTATTTCACCATCCTGTAGCACACTTCAGAAGCAGGACTGAGAAGCTTCTACATCAGAAAGACAGTTTCTAGGCTGCAGACCCAAGAACACTTTGTTAGTGGTTCCTGCACCCAGAAAAGAACCCTCAAGTTTTGGGTTTGGGAGATCAACCTTGCAAATCTAGAAGAAAAAGGTAAACAAGGCAGCCCTAAGCATCCTGTTGGAATCATGTGTTATGGGTATGCTCTTCCCAGCATGGGAATCAACACAGATAACTGAGAAATATGAACTTCATAACCCTAAAGTGAGTTTCAAAATCCAACAGGTCTTACTCTGTTTCTAGCTTTTAACACACCTAACAAGTTCCCTTACCATTTCTGTCTGATTTCCTTCCACACTCTTCACATGTGGTGCTTCTACATCTTCTGTCGACCTGACACACTGTCAGACTCGGGTCAGATCACCTAGCTGAGCTGACCTCACAGTGGCAATTGCAACTTCTTGCAAACACTGCCCAGCAATTCCTTATCGCCTCTACCCCGAGAGAGGCTTTTCATTTTGCTCTTCTCATCTTTGCGTGTTCAATAATTTAAACCATGCCATTGGTGGGGTTACATAGTGAAATTCTACACAAGTAGTGCAGGAGTTTGATATGCAACCAGGTGCTCATTTAAAATTGATAACACCTTCCTCGCACTTGAGAAAAGAGTGGTTCTCGCTGGAGTACCCAGGAGAGCTTTGGGATTTTGTGCTTACAGGACATGGCCAAGCCCTCTCTGTGGACGGTAAAAGACAAACTCAGAATTGGCTGAATAGATCAGCTGCATCGCTTCATGGGAGAGTGCCAAGTGCTGGGTGCCCCAGCAGCCCTCTCGGGTCACTTTGATGCAGAGTCAACAACCCCTTTTGACCACAAAACAGGGCAAAGGGTTAGAAGTTTTATTCTGAAGGACAGATTATAAAATGGATCGGGCAGAGAATCTATGTGTCTCTACAGGTTAGAGATAGGTACAGGATATACACACTCCACCGAACCATTATTAAAAGTTTTAGCACCTATCCATATACTACTTCACACTGCTCATGCCAGGGTCCTACGCAGTCCCTGTAGAAAAGAAGTGGCTCCCAGAAGAGCAGCAGTCAGAGCTTGGGGCATTCACACTTCCTAACATGGGAAACCTCACGTGGCAGTTCCTTTGCCTCAGCTCACTGTAAAGTCAAGAGGGAACAACAGATTCAGAGCAGCTAATCCAGGCTCCTGCTCTGAATTACCTCTTGGAGAGAGCACTTGTCTCCCCTGCCAGTACAGGGAGCCTAGCCAGGTAGTCCTGCAGATACACTCTTCCGTGCCCGTGTTTGCATCCAGGGGCAAAGTTGAGTTACAAGAGCAGAAAATTTGAATGACAGCCAGATAACCTATGAATAAAAACCAAGTGCCCTGCTACGCACATTGTGTAGTTACCCTCCACTCCACCACAGATACTCGAAGCCAGTTTGCAGAGCTGTTATTAAAATATGCTGCAGGAGGCACATGTCAAGAAATGTGGACAATTAAGTGAGAAGACAGCTGCCAAACTTCTGACATAATCACCACAACAGATGGGATGTTCTTTACAGTAGATGGAGGAGGGCACGGAGATGAAGTATGGCACCAGTGCAAAAGCAGCCTGAATAGCAAAGACAATAGAGAAAATTCTATCAACAGCTGGGAGTTTAAAGAGAGCTGTCTGCATTTTACAGGCTATGGGGAATAATTATTAGATTGGCAACTACAGGATAATGCACACAGTGCAAGGTGCTGTGCTATCTACATTTCTACAGTTTTCTCTTCCAGCTTCGCACAATTTTGGCAGAAGCGTCTTTGGCTTGCTCCCTCTGCTGGGCATTGATCTTCAGTGGCCCACAGATACCTCAAGTACCCATCGTTTCTGCAAAGCTTGTTCTTTCTCTCCCGAGTTTGCATGTTCTGAGACACATGGATCTTCCCCAGAAAAAGCTTTCCCTCCTGGAGACAGCCCACCCTCCAAGCTGCTGTGCTGTTCTCCCTCTCACAAGCCACTGGGCACTTTGCTTAGGGAAGGAAAGAATCATCTTTCCCCCCAGAAAGACTCAGTTCCTGTTTCTTTGCCTGGGGCTTCCCCCAATTAGCACAGAAACAAAGCTGTTCCACAGGGCACCATAGGATCTACTCTTAACTTTGGTCCCCAGGGCTTCCCTCTCCCAGCTGACAGAAGGTGCCTTCCTAAACCTCCTGCCTCACTGGTGCAGAGAGCCCCTTCTGTGCCTTCTCTACTCCTTACAGAGGCATCTACATGTATTTGGCAAACTAAGAAACAGCCTGCTTTCCTTCTTGCATCTCCCTTTTGCCAGTCCTTATGGAGTTGGCTCTGGCTTCATTTTGCTGCAGAAGCTGAACTTGCTTGTGAATTAAGCCTGAAAAAGCAGAACAGGTGCTGGACCGGAGGTGTGCAGGTGGAGGAACAGTAGGTCCTAACCAGCACTCACTGCTTTTGCCTGCAATCACATTCCAGCTCTGTGAAAAAAAAAATAATAAAAAAAATAAAAAAATTACACTTCAGTTAAGAACAGGTTGGAAAAACTGAGCACATTTGGGTTCTAGAAGCACTGCAATGACTCATACACATGAGCCATCCATCTCACAGATGTAAAATGAGTACTGATTGCACACAGGGATTGTGGATGCCCTCATGTTCAGAGGCACCTTTCTGAACAAGCGTCTGTCTGGAGCGCTGCAGGGTATGAGGGCAGCATAAATTAAAGGGTCTCAACATGCAAAGCAATGCCATTTCTTTGCTTCTGTCCCTGGCTGGATGTCCTCGGAGGATACCTGTGCTGATGGGGCACAATAAAAGAGCTTTCAAGAAAATCACTTAATTGACCTCCAGTTGCTCAGTGCTTTCTGGGAGACTAGGAAAAAATCCCAGGATGTCTCCCGTGGTTTGCCAGCTTAATGTGCTAGGACAGGGTCAGAGACAAGTGAAACTACAAAATAGGAACAGCACACTAAAATCAGGAGAAAAGAACCGGTTGCAAGAAATTTAGGTAGCAGCTGTTTCCCAAAACCTTTCTGCAACGCATTTGAAGTGTAAACACACTGAAATACTCCCAAAAGCAATATGCAGGTTGGAAGATGTTAATCAGTCTCAGAAGTGAGCAAGCCCTACTGTAGGGAGAGAGTGATCCGTGTGTAACTGCACTCCCCCTTGTTTCTTGACAGGCTGCTATTTGAAGGGCTATTGCTTCCTCTTTAACCTTCAGCCTGAAGAGAATTATGAGCGAAGAGTGATACAAGCTCCTTCTCGGGAGCATGTTGAAGGCCAGCCAGAAAAATCACATATCACTCTGAACTGTTGTAGCACCTGCTTGCCATCCATTTGCCATCAGCACGGGAAGGAAGACAACAGCACTAAACTGTAGTATCTACATTTTACAGAGTCTATTTTCTGCTCCCAGCCTCACCCCACTGTGTCCCACAGGGAAACTCACACCTACCTCTGACACCCACAGAGCCAGCTGTGTTCCTTTTAGAAAATAGTTTTCTGAAAGCTGTTCTGAAATGATTTTTGAAGGGACACTAATCAGAGATGGTTTTATTTCTTGTTGTTAACAGCCTTCTGAACTGCCTCCCCCTAGATTTCCTTAATTATCAGGCAAGCCAGCACTATAGTGGCTCCGGAAACAAATTGAACCCTGTATGGGAGCCCCCAGAGCTTGACAGCAGAATAATTTTAATTCTTTTCAGTTGAAAAGATTTCTTATCAAAATAGGAAATATAATGTTTATCTTTTAGTCATGTGTGCTGAATAGCTGTATCATCCTGAGACAAGAGAGAAGCACTTTCACTGTCTCTCAGCAGGCCTGTTGACAATGTCACAGCATTTAAAGGCCAAATCCCAGGCTTCCAGTTTCTAAATTTAGATGGAGTTGAGGGACAGTTGTAATTAACCATGCATTTATCCATCCTCCTCGCAGTAATTTTTCCAGATACAAGGACATCCCAAGATGCTGTCCAGATTCTCTGGAATACAAATAACCCCCCATCTGACTAATAAGGGCTGCTTCCATTTCAAGAGATTTAGACCACCACCATGGCTCTGGATTCAGATCAAAGCACTGGGTGGAGAAGAGAGAATATAAAGGAAGGGTAAAAAAAGAATCCACCATTTCAAGATGAATAATTCCAGAGGGAAGAGACAAAGGAATACATTGAAATACACATCACCGATTCCACAAACCTCTCTGAATGTTTCTCAAGTACATGAAGAGTCAATCAGCATGGCAGCTGGACAGACAGATGCTCATATGTCTTACCAGCAGGATTTTAATAATTAACTCAGACTGGGGGGTTGCAAGAGAGACTGTGTTTCACACTCGAGTAGACAGGGAGAAGCTTAACATACCATTTCAAGCACAGGCTAGAAACTTCAGAGATAGCTCCCAACAATTCACCTAACCAAATGGCCAGATGGACCAAAGAGAAAAGAGGGAGAGGGAACAGGAACAGCCCAGAGGAGGAGGAACAGCAATCTGGGAATTCGGCTGTTAGCTCCACCACAGAGCCGTGGTACATCACTTTCGGAGAGGCTGTACTTCCCCCACATGCTGCAAGTGCACTCAGAATTATGAGCGGAGCAAGTCAGCAAGGCAACGCTGCCAAAAGCTGCTCACAGGCACATCACCGTCAGACTGCCAGTGCCGAGAAGCAACCCTTCAAATCCAGATTGCTGTATCTCTTCCCTGCTTATTGGCCAAGCACTTACAGGAAAGCTGGCATAGTCTACACGCTTAGGGAGGCCCTTGCAGCAACAAGGGAAGTACTTTCTTAGACGCTTATGCCAATTCATTTGCGTCTGGCCACCTAATGAAGTTCTGCTGTGCCATATTTCTCACTCTTATTCCTACTAAGAAAAGATTGCAAGATTAAAATGTGACAGGATAGAAATATAAAAATCAGGCCAGTTTAGCTCTTCCAAGAAGCAAAGAATAGATTCACAGAACAGGAAAGAACATCTTCCTTTTGGAAAAAAAGTAATTCAGGATAGTTATAACTAGTGGTTAGGAGGTAGATGGTTAGTAAGTAGTTATAACTACCCTGAGCAAGGCTGGCCAGAACAGCCATTCTCAGGGTTTCCATGGCCAGGAGAGAGCAAGCACTGCCGGAGGAAGAGCACTTTAGGAAATGATGTGAAAGACAGGAAGAAAGAGAGGGTGAGAAACGGTGGGCAAACAATCCAAAGGAGGAAAGGGTCAGTGGAGAAGCAATTGCTTGGTAAAGGGAAGTGAACAGCCAGCCCCCAAATTGCAGTTCAACAGCCATGCACCTATCAGCCCATATTCTACTGATAACATAGGGTTTGTAACTAAGAGAGTCTCTTAACCCCTTCGCCAAATTGCTTATGGGCTAACATGGGACCTTACCTCACAGACCCCACAGCTGTGGTCCCCTGGTTTCTGTTCTTTAGATCAGCCAGGTGGCCAAAGCAGCGGCGGGTGGGGGGTGGTGTGTGTGTGTGTGCGCACAGGAACAAGTGTCCATGCTCGCCTCAGCCCTGTACCGCACAGCACTTCCCTGCCCGCATCCTGTACTCCCTCACCACTGCGAAATCAGATCTAGGCACCAGAGCACAAAGAATGATTTGCAGTAAGTGCACATAACCATTTCCTAATTTTTTCAGTTCTTCAGGCTTTTCCTCAACTTGTTACAGCAGAAACACTTGCATCCTTTCCCCCCTTTCTCACCCCACCTGAGTTATCAACTGCCTCAGTTGCACTGGGCTGTCATTACCAGCCACCAAGTTAACAAACTCCATTCTTTCTAGCTTACTGCCCTTTCTGCATTTTGTCATTATAAATTAGCTAGCTGCTGACAGAGCTCTCCCTGGCAGGCTGCCCTTGTCAGGAATACAGAGGGGCAAGCACAGCGCTGGCAGGAACGCTGCTCTCCCACTCCCCCAGCTCTCTCCCAGAGGCTCGCCAGGAATCACAGAGGAAACAGCACCTGAAGACCTTCCTCAGAGCTATCAGCCCCTTAAGGGACTTGCACAGGAACACAGCCCTGTCTGAAACACTCCCCAGCATATTCGTGCTTAGTCTAGTAGTTAATGAGTTAGTCTTTACCTGACCAGCTCCATCAGCCACACTCCACCAAAGCTCTTCTAATATTTGCAATCTACCTGCTCACTGCCAGGCTAATTACAAGCTCTGACTTCTTATTAGGAGCTAAAGGACAGCCTTCTCCCAAGGCCCCTGAGGGCACACAGAGGTACCTGCTCCTCTGCAGCACCGCTGCCATAAACCCGTGGCTGATACTGCCCTGCCCTTGCCCCCTCCAAGAGCCTGTTCCACACGTGTTCACCACCCAAGCCCAGGTGTCCTTCTGGGGTCTGATCCCAAGACTAGAGAGATCAGTAAGACCCTGCAGATGTCAGCTGCCTTTGGATCAGGTTTCTAGACATGTGGCGGGAGAGCAACACGACCCTTGAGTCCAGCCCACAAAGCACCACACTGTCCTACAGGAACCTTATTTCCCATTTCAAGCGTATCTTTTGTCCTCATGAGGAAGTGAGCGTTTTGTTTTGCCATTACAAAGACCAAAATATCTTCAGTTAAAGGGGAGAAGGAGGAAAGCAAGCAGGATCATGTGCTGTTCTTACAAGACAGCCTTTTTAAATGAAAATAACACATTAAGAACAGAGACAAGGCTGTAAAGGATTTTACCACCAAACAAGCACAAATACTTTCTTGGTTTTGCCAGTTGCCACCAAACTAACAGCACAGATTTCTCATTGCAGCTTTCGAGGGAAGTCCACTGAGTCGACAGCAACTTATAGCGCAGCCCAATTCTACAAAAAAAAAAAGTCTCCAATCACAAGAATCATCCTGTAGGCTAAATAAAGGTTCTCTGTGTGCTGGCTTCGCTAAAACAAGCCACAGCACAGAGCAAGGTTATGAGATGAAGCTCCTCTGTAGTGGAGAAAGTAGAGTCTGCCATGCTGTTTGAATTGCAGAACAGCAACCCAACTTGTTGTAGGGCAGGTTAGGATTAGTAAACGCAAGTAATCAGCTGGCTGGAAGCAAACACTGGCTGTCAGAGAAGCTCCCAGAGCAGTTTATCAAGCCAATATTTCCTCCACAGAAGGAAGCGTTTAAACAGTTACTTAAAATTCTTTTTTAGTTGGTCACAGCCAACACCGAGATCATCTCAGGCTGAGCTTTCAGACCATGAGTAATCACTGGTTTGGGCAAGAACTCTCTCAAAGTTTCTGTGGATAATTGAGAGGGGAAATGGAGATTAATTGAGGAATTAGGAAGTTACATTTTCTTATCTGCAAAGGATTTAAGCTGTCACTCATGACTTGCTGTAGGCCTGATAAAAAAAACATACTGCAGTTCCAATTATGACTTCAACTTAGATGTATGACCTGGGAATTTAGGCCAGATGTAGAGGGCTCCAAAATCAATCTGTATCCTATAGTCACTCCAAGTCTGCTAAGCTACAGCAACACTTACTAATTCACTGCTTACAGCCCAGGCTTAATTTAGGACCTGCCTCCCATTTTTATTATTTCTGACTCACCCCTCATTAAGCAGACAGTAATACTTAGCTTATCTGGCCTTCAAAGAACTTCACATATTAACTCACAACACCCCTGGCTAATAGCCATGAATAACTACCACTGTATTTAAGAAAGAATTAAGACAGGGAAGCCACGTCACCTCCGAGGCCGTATGCAAAGGAGACGCGCCAGCCTCCCCAGCATCCCTCTGGTTTGTTCTCTGTTCAGCAAAGAGAAGACCTTCTCCCAAAAGGTGCAAGGGGAAATATTTTGCCTGGTGTGGCAACAAGCTATTCCTTGCTGAAGTGCACTAGGTCTTCAGCAGGACTGGGAGGCAAAAAAGTTTCAAGAGCTGGTCAGGTGTGGAGTTACAGCAAAGTCCTTGGTCCATGTCAGCCTGGCCAGACCGAGTCCCTGCTGCAGCTCTTCCCTGGGACAGGCTAGCAGAGAAAGCACACTCAAGGCTGCATAAGGGCCGCCCCTCCCCTCCAAGTCACACACTTTCTTCCCAAGGTGTTATCAGATCACAAGAGGATCAGCGGTAACCTAGTTATCTCATAGCCTTCCACAGCCACCTCTGCATCATGGCTGGGAATTAGCCCTCAAACCCCACCTCCCCTCAGGATGGCTCTGCTGCCAGGCTTGCTCTCACCTTTAAAAAGCAAATACACTCTACCTGCTACTAGGGCAGGGGTCCTTCCAGCCACCCCCTGCACTGACCAGCAAAAGGCTCCAGAAATCACGATTAGCTCCCCATTTTCACCATACAACAGGCAGTACTCCTCCATCCCCCGGTAAAGCAGACCCTCTCCATAGGCAAGAACACAGGACCTGCTCCCAGGCAGCCCCCTGCCATCCACCTTAACCACCCCCTCCCTTCTCTCACAGCTGCACTCCATCCCCTTCAATGCAGAGCCCGGGCACCCACCAATAAAGCTCCTACTCACCTTTGAGAGCCCTCCCACCTCTAAGTAAAAGCAGATGATGAAGATGTTCCAGGTGACCCAAATTGCAGTCCAGATGGCATACTAGAAGGCAATGGGGGGAACAGAGAGAAGCAATAAACATTAGGAAGTCACTGGAATTAGTGTTTATATTTTTATATATCTATCTATCTATGTGTGATCCAGCTGGGGGCAGTTAAATGCCCTGAGTCAGCACTGCAATCGTTTTCTCTTCCTCTGTTTCCCATATGCAGGTGGTCCCTTGCCTGATTTGAGACGCTGGGGCAGAAGTTTGGAGGGAGCGGAAGAGCTTCTGCCATGCATTTGTCCAGCGTCTACCTCTCCCTCTCTGTTGTGCAGTGTCTCGGTGTTACTTTGGTACCAGTAATAATTATCTGAAATCTTCCAAGTTTGGCATAAGCACAGTAAAAGTGCAGCATGCTGAAAAATGTGTTCCTAAGCACAGCACCTCAAACAATGTGTTCCTAAGCACAGCACCTCCTGCTAAAATTGTTTACAACGGTTGTGCCTGATTTCCCAAGGGCTTTACTCAGTTCCTCATCACTTGCCATATCCCACCAGAGCAAAGGCTGTGGAAGGCTTCGAAAGGCTCTGAACAGAACGGCTGTTACTTACCACCACTATGTAGCGAGGTCTATATTGAATAGTGCCAAACAGGCCGAGGATAACAATGATGATGTGGAGGAAGTTGGCGAGGATAGGGGCCCACTGGTATCCCAGGAAATCAAACACTTGCCTTTCTAATGCAGCAAGCTGGAAGGGAGAAGGAAAAGGAGAGTTACAGCTTCTGGACTCCTGATGTTTATTCTCAAGGCTTTGACATGCTCCCTGAGCAAATCACTGCAGCAGCTCAAGATGTTACTCCATTCCCAAAGCAATTTACTGCCTATGAACAAGGTCAGTAGGACAGAACATGTGTCTGCACGCCCCTCCTTCCACTTTGTACTCATCCCACCTCCTCCAGTGGCTAAGCTGGTGCAGACCAGTGAGCTCCAGTGTCTATGCGGGAGCGCGTCCTCTGTTCTGGGCGCTTTGCAATGGGGAGGTGGCCCTGGCAGAGGGCAGAGGTGAGCAGCCGCACAGTAACATCTTAAATGGCTGCAGCAGGACTTTCAAGAGCTCATTTGTCAGAGCCTTCAGCATCACTCCATCATTCCCGACACCTCTCGTGTTTCTGCTCTCCAGTACACATCCATCAAAGTGAGAGAGAGGAGGAAACTCTCTCCTCCACCTTAACCCCACAGAAGATGCTGCCACCCAGTAAAGAAATTCTGCAAACGCATCGGTTTTCCAGGAGGACAGGCTGTGTTCCTCTCCAGCACTAATAACATGGTTCAAGGCTAGTGCTATGTTCTAGAAATAAAACTCCATTACTGTTGAAGTGCTGGGCTGATTTTCAAATCCTATTTGCATAAAAATGTGCTTTTCATCTGTAGCTATCATCTGTGTATCAGGCAACAGCTGGTCACCTGGATCGAAACTGCTGTGTTACGCATGCAGCTGAAAAAGCACAGTAAACATGCAATTGTATTCTAGCCTTTACATCCCCACAGCCTTTAAATACTATGTTTGTAGGTGAAACAATGAGCGGAGCGGGCAGAACAGTTCCTGCAGGTTTTTCCCCGGTGCCCGGCCTTATGCAGAGAGATCTTCTCTTTGCTTGTCGTCACTAACGCAGCACAACCAACCTCCTCCCATTGACCAGTGGCTTTGCTACTGCTAAGGCACAGCAGGAGATTTCCCTGTCAGGGTAAGATTTCAAAGTGTGTTTAAATATCATAGCAGTATGCTCGGATTGCATTATGACACTTCATATTTATTTTCACCTAAATAAATCATTACAATTTGCCATCAATAGTCAATGTTAATTTAACTACTAATTAGACATTAACCACGGGTGATCCTAGTCCACTGTGTGTAATCAACTCCGTGACATCTTTTCCTGGCTTGGCTTTTAAATGGCAGCTGAGGACCCAGCACTAGAGCTTCTGTAATGCCTTAAAGCATTTAAGGAAGTGAGTGGTTGCAGGTCCCAGCCAAGCCAGATGACGAGGGAAGCCGCCCTTATTAAATGACCATTATTCCTCCTTCTTCCCGGATCAGTGGGGAAATCACCTTCAGACCTCTCTTGGGCTAGGAAGGTATTGCAATTCTCAACACTACCTTGGAAGTTCAACAAAAAAATCTGTATTTCAAAGACATCTAGAGCAGCCCTGGTTAAGGGAGATCAATCAGGGTGGTGGTAACCGGTTTTCCCTCTCTGACATCTCTCTTCACTGTGTCCTGGTTTCGGCTGGGATAGAGTTAACTGTCTTCCTAGCAGCTGGCACAGCGCTGTGGTTTGGGTTTAGTACAAGAAGAATGTTGATAACAGCCTGAGGTTTTC
>JAVKLA010000010.1:29732114-29755909 GCA_034782735.1 Sagittarius serpentarius
TCCTTTCTGTTCTATTAAACTGTTCTTATCTCAACCCACGAGCTTTATTTTATTTTCCGATTCTCTCCCCCATCCCACTGGGTCGGGGGGAAGCGAGTGAGTGGCTGCGTGGTGCTGAGTTGCCGGTTGGGGTTAAACCACGACAACTGGCAACGCGGGGCAGAGAGAGTGGGGAGGGAATGGAGGAAGGCTCCAAATCTGTCTCTTCTGCAAAAGAATTAGTCTTCTCTTTGAAGCAACACAAACTGCCCTGTTCTGATCCATTTGAACCACCTGGAAGAGGCTGTGAGATGTGCTGCACAGCCCTGCGTGGGGCTCCGGGGCTGGAACAGGGCAAGCGCTGCTCGTTTCACCGTTTAGCGTGCTCTCCCCCCAAGCACAGCAGATTTTCTGTATCTCATCAGAAACAGCAGTAATTGTTTAAACACTTAATCTTTTAGGAGGGGATTAACGCACATACCTTAACGATATTTGGAAATTTTGAATCCTGACTGGCTGGCAATGGGTCACTTGACTGTGACCACTTCATCCAATCAGGCATTTAATTGGCTTTGTGCGTTACATTAACGCGGGAGTATGTGCCGCAAGAGCCAGCGCCGCGGTGCATCAATTAGCCGAGGGGACACAATGGGGGTGTGTTCCGCAGAGATAACGCCCCGCTCAGCTTTGCCTCTTGCCTTCAGCCCCTGGAAAGGGGGATAAAGACAGATTCTTCCCGCTGATGCCTTCTGCCATGAGTTTTCCCACCTAGACATCCATGTCTGGAAACGTGTTTTCTTCTCACAAATGAACATTTGCCATTAGGGCTGTATAAAAAGGGGAAAGCTTGTCCTTCCACAGCTTTGTGATGTTTCCTGGCTTGTTTGGACCAGGGAAGACATTAGTCTGTGAAGTGAGAGTTACCCAGCCATCCTGGAGATGGACCTGCCAGTCTACACTGACTTCAGCCTGGGGCACAGCTCCTAGAGAGGTCTCTGGTCCCCAGCCACACCAGATTTTTCCCCATGATCCCAGAAGTTAGCTTCATGTCATACTTCCCTCTTCCTTACTGTGATTGTCCTTGTCTCCAGGTTGTTTCTGTCCTGATTTAAGTTCCTTTGCCACTTTCTCTGCATCTTTTTATGGTTTTGTGTCCCTGGGAGACGCAGGCATGACTCGGCTGGTACGGGGATCAGCTGTGCCTGTCTGCTGGTTCAGTAAGGGGAGCGGGAGCTGGGTCGGTACGCCTTTGTGTTACGTGTGAGCTCAGGCAAGCTGTTTCCTCATTTATAAAAAAATAAAAGCAGTTTTCTGTAAGATGTGTGTTGATGACAAGCTCAAATGCTGCTGCTTAAACTCTGATGCTGTATTACTGACAGGCAGGTAGTGAGTCTGTGCTGCGATCCAGCCGTCAGAAATGCAGCCTGAAGTTACCCTGGGCTTGTCCCTGTTCCCCCAGGAACCTAGCATAATTAAGGAGATATTTGCTAAGAACAAATAGATAAACAAACATTTCACTCATTACACTACAGGTCTGTGTGCAAAGCTTACCCATTAAACGCTGCTGAGATTTGCAGGTAAACAGGGGTGATGTTTGTACTAAGCTGGCCTTGATTTGGGGCTGAGATGTAAAGAATGTCGTGGTACCCTTCAGTCCTGGTTCCTACAGTCTGGCTCAGAAATGGCAGGGCCAGGGTTTGCCACTGGCTACAGGTACCTCTGCACCCTGGTACTGAACCTCTCTTGGATCCCTCTTGTTGAGCAGGGGAATTGCCATCTTTCTCTGCTGCTGCCAAGTTTCTGCAGAGTAATATCCTTGCTGTAGCGTTCTTTACGATGACTCACACTATTCTATTGAGAAAGCCTATTATATTCTAGAGATATTGGTTGTAAAGAGAAATTTCACAGATTGTGGCACAGGTTTCAACCCATTCAAAGCTGACAGGACCTTTCCATCAGGGGGGGACAAATTTTTCTTCTTTATGACTATTCTTATTAAAAATAGGGTTCCTTCTGCTCAGTTTTCTTCTCTAGCCCATAGAACATTTTTACCTTTCATTCTTTAAGTTAAATGATTTGTTGTGGTACTAAAATCAGAATAGTCGTGGCAGACTTTTCTCCCCTGAAATAAACCACATTTCTGCTGATCTGAGTGAAAGTGGAATAGCAAATAACCGTGCGAAGCAATTGTTAGCCAGGCAAACAAAACAAGCCAAAGCTCTCTGTTGGGCCATCGTTCATTTATACGGCCGGGAAAGATAAGAAAGGCAGCGAAGATGTTCTGCACTTTACGGAGTCCTATCACATAGCTCACACACAGTGAGCAAAGAAAGGCTTTGTAAGCCAGCACGGCGGGACATTCTCAAGGTCTTTACACCATTAAAACTTCACCAGAGAGGGAAGCTGTACCTGAGCTGGAGGGGAGCGGTGCCTGATAGAGCCCATTGCACAACAGAAAAATGGTCTTAGAAAACACCTCAAAATGTAGAACAGGTTTTTTTTAGTGGGTTCAAACCATTCCAGTTGCATTTCTGTTGGCTCTGGCAGGACAGTCTCGCTGGCAGATGTCGATGCCTGCAGGACACTCCGAGCTGATTCAACATGGGCTGGGAGGTGCTTGTTTAAATTCTGGTCCCTCAGATCTTTTCTATTCCCTCATCTTTGTCTTCTGTTGCTCCTGTCATGCTGATAAGCTGCAGAGTTCAACCTGTTCCCCTTGTGCCTCCATACTGCTAAGAAAGAAGGGATGCTGATGAGCAAGTCAGTTACCTGTAATTCTTTAACTCCCTGTCCTTTATAGCCTACTATCAAGGCCATGTTATCAGCTAGATTTGCTCTTCTTAGTTTATTAATCTTCTAAAGCCTTTAATCTTATTTGGTTTGGATCTGTGTCTTTCACTGCGTTTCTGAAATCTGTTGGGACACAAAATAACTAATATCGCTTTCAAGGTGTTGACGTGACTCGTACAGATGCAGGAAAGATGCTCAGAAAGCCCAGGGACAGCTACAGACACACAAAGAGGACGTCCTGCCTACACACACATACACGACCATATGTATCTGTTCCTGTAAGCAAACCTGCTTTTACACTTTCCAAGTTCAGCTTTAATAAGAGCTTTCTTCTTAAAATTAAATGTGAGAAATACATTTACAAGCATGCAATAAATGGAGCAAACGGGAAAGGCTGATCCTACTGCTATGGGCCAACAAGGAGTGAAGGGAGATATTCCTGCAAAAAAAGAAGAAAAAACATTTTACCCAGGAACCTGGACAATTGTCCACTTGGCCTATAGAAAAGCGACTTGGAAACTCTTTAGCTACTCCTTGTCTTTCACCACTATGAGGACACATAGCCTCACAGACTGCTCCAGCTCCTGCGCTGCCCTTGTTCAGGGGTGTACACAGCTGCCTTGGACCCCTGCGTCCGTATCTACAGCTTCAACACAGACAAAATTCGCAACTTAAACCCCTGTATTTACTTTCTCTCTAGCCTGAACTGAGAAAGAGCCTCAGCTGCAGCCCCCGGTCACCACCGCGCGCCTGCGACGTTCAGAGCTGCCTGGCTGATTCCCGACGCGTTGATTCAGCGTTTGACTTCCTGCCAGCTGGCTTGGCTTTTTAAGAAGATGCTCTTTGTTCGCCTGCTGTGCAAACACCATCGGAGTGGCCAAGACTTTCACTGAAAAAGGTCACGGGTCTTTTCTTGAGGAAAAACTTGCATTGATTTCCTGAAGTATTTTGGCCATGCAGTGGTTGATGGCTTGAGTTCAGGACAAAGTCACAGTGCTGCTACCCCTATGAGACATCATATAAGGACAAAAATTTAAGTCCAGCTAGCTGAAACAGCAGGAAGAAATTAAAAGGTCTGAAAGGTATTATTTAAAAAATACATCTGTTTAGGATCTGAACACAAATATCTTTGTTTTGGTTCCTCCACACAACTTAAGTTTGGCAATATTAAACACCTGTCTGCTTTGTTTATTATTATTGTAATGGTATTATTGGTATTATTATGATACATTATATTATTATATGTAGTCTTTCTATACAGTCGCTTTGCGTTTGTAGATGGTGAAAAAATGCTACCCCTAAAGAATCCTAAACCCAAGCTGCAGTGTGGTGAAACTATCAGCGGTGAGCAGAAAATTCCCTTCTGTGCCAGTGCTTATTCAAGGTGGAGAAGATTTTGTGGGTGGAAAAATTAAACAGTAAGTCCGCTTTTATCACAGTGGCTGCATTTCTAAATAAATATTAATGGTTTTAACAGCTGTTTAATTAAGTTTATCTGAAAAAGCAGTTCACTGAGCCACTACTTCACATCCCCCTAACCACGGGGCTCGTTCTACTAGGTGCCACGTCCTTGTCTCTTCTAAAGTCAGCATCTCCCGTGCTAATACCCATGGCATTCATGAAATCTCATTTTTCTTCCGTATGCGTTGTCAAGGAAACCTTCCTCGGGGCCTTGTGATCCACCGCTCCTTCCCCAGCAACCCTCACCGACCCACAGAGGTCAAGAGACTAATTGCACAGGAGGTCTCTGTTTGTCACTCTGTCTCTCAGACATCTTTGGTCACTCTGGCCAGTGGATACAATAAGCCCCATTCTCTGCTCGGTTCGGTCTGTTTTCTCCCCAGAAGCTGCTGAAACCCCTTCTGTTCACACAGCTATTAGAGAGGCCTCCAACAGCAGACCTTCTATCTTTAAATCATTTATGTTTCAGAAGCAAACTC
The DNA here is from genome assembly GCA_034782735.1 of Sagittarius serpentarius. Taxonomy (NCBI): domain Eukaryota; kingdom Metazoa; phylum Chordata; class Aves; order Accipitriformes; family Sagittariidae; genus Sagittarius; species Sagittarius serpentarius. Next base: position 29,736,824 of record JAVKLA010000010.1, read on the forward strand.
TGGTCACTGCGACGGCCTGGAAGACCGGTGCCTGCCAAAGGGCCCCCCAAGGCAGCCGGAGAAGTCCCCATCGCTGGCGTGAGCCCCACGCCAGGTCGCTGCCCTGCAGCAGAGACTGGCTGCTCCTGGGGCATTGCTCTCCACCAAATACACCTTTCAGACCGCACCATGCCGTAGGTGAGGATCAGGACTTCTCCCACCCCAGTTCCATCCTGTGCGAGCCTGGGCAGTCTTAACCCGTCGGTGTGGTTCAGCACAACTTCCCTGCTGAAGCCCGGAGCATCCTGCTGTGAAACAGCCCGGCGCTGAGGCCTCACCTCCTCGTTCCCCCTGGCCTGGCACCTTTGTGCTGTGGATTCTCCCCTCCCGGTGTCATTTTGTGTGTCGGCAACGATGCTCTCCGGAGTGCCGCTGCTTTGACCTTGATCCCTATGCTTTCTGCTGGCGATGCCTTTCAGAAACATCCTAGCTGCAAAGATGTGTCATTATTCAGTCCCACACGGCAAATGCTGCTTAACATTCCAGGAAAGGCACAATCCTTGATAAACATAAGGGATGAGACTGGCACTGAAGCAGTGTTTGTGTCTGGAGTTGAGGCTCCGGCTTCAGAAGAACTGAGGTTTCCTACTACCTCACGTAGAGCCACCAGCCTTGCTCAGCAGAAGACACGGGCTATGCACAACCGTTCGTGCACACAGACCCCTTAAACCTTTTTACTCCAAGTGCTGGGCTGGGTCACATAGTGGGCAAATCAGCAGGGATATGTGAAGGGGGAGAGAAGGCGCTGGGGTGTAAGGCAGTAGCTGGCGGTACTTTTTCTAGCAAGACTCCGTAGTCCACGGTCCCTACCAAATGGCACATCCCCGGGCGCAGCACAAGTGTGGCAGCCCCCCTCCTGCTCCACAGCCCTCTGAATGGGGTGGGCAGCAGCACAGTTAACTAGCTGGCTCTTGCACATAACGTTGCAGAGGAGAGAAGAAGTTGCCCGGCACTGACTTTCTGAATGGTGCTCAGAATACAGCTCCCAGGAAAAAGACTGCTTTCTAAGAGGAATGTTTCAGTAAAATTATTGCCCTATATTGCCTAAACTTCTCCCAAACTGGGGACAGTTACGTGCCTGGTGAGGCTTGTGCTGTGTACATCCCACACAGCCTCTGGCCCGTTTGGTTTTCCTGGATCACAGCTCGCCTCAGGGCTCAGGCCTCAGGGATGCAAAGTGGTGTCTGTACAGCAGCATCAGACCCGAGCTGCTCCGTTCCCTTTGCCCCTGCTTGTGTCTCCTGGTAGCTTCTAAGTACTGCATGCTGCTGTGATTGCTGAGATTAGCAATCAGGCTAAATTAATAAGCAGGTGCCTTTGTGATCCAGGCAAAAAAAGCACTCTGACAAGAATGACAAACTTGTTTCATTTGTAGCCTACATCAACACTCAAACCTAAGTTTCCCAAACATAATTAAATTAATCTGTTGTGCCCACAATTGTTCCCCACCCCCCGCCCCGCTTTTTTCTCCTCCCTCAGTTTCATGGCCCAGCTTTGGCTCTCCAGCTTTGTAACAGAGAGAGGGGGCACTGGAATGAAGGGGACGTGACTGTATTTGCAACACACATAAAAAATAATGAGTTTCTTCAACAAGTGCCTGACATTTTTGTCAGCCAGATGCTCCGCAAGGCACAGCCTTATCCCAGGCTCAGGCTCCACACTCGTGGCAGTCCTGGCTTTCCCTCGCCTGTTGCAGGATGTGCCGTCTTATTTTAGCCCTCCTCATACTGATGATCGTGGGCAGACGCCCTTGCTGCTCCCCACAAACAGCATCCTGGCAAGGCAGACAGCTTTAGCACTGGGGGGGACCTTCTCCCACCAGCAGCACAGATTTCCCTGTCGAGTGAAGTATATTAAAGAGGTGCCATTAACTCACCAGCCATTTCCCTCGGGAGATCTGCTATCATTTATGAAGCCATCTAAACACTATAAAGGCTGCGAGGCAGAGCAGTGTTGGAGATCAGTAGGAATTTAATTTTCTAATAGAGAAATTTATTTCTTACCAACAGGGCATTATATTCTGTGATCCCTGCCTCTGCTCAGCCAGGAAGGCTATCCGAAGTCTAGGCTCGTTTGCGTGACAGGGATGCAGGGAAAAAGTGAAAATATTTAAAAATTACACAAGGGGTTGCTGGGTATAGGGAATATATCCTATACTCTCTGGACCTGCTGTCCTAAGCCTTGTCTGCTTAGCTAAAAGAGCCAGCTCTGCTGCTGGAGGGAGAGAGCAAACCCATCGACGGGACTTGCGCAGAAGGTACGAGGCCGTACTGAAGCGCTGTTTGGGCCAGGACTGCCCAGCCGATCTTCTAATGATGCAGCTCTCTGGAGTCTCCTGGATGTAGAAGCAGCAGTTTGGGAACAGCTCGGAGATTCCCATGTGCACTAGAAAGACTTAAACTCATCCAGGGGTTGGACCAAAACTCACAGGGTGTACATAGCCCATGAGATGCCAGCTGGACTCACCTAGTTTAGACAAAATTATGGCTATCATCTTTGCTATTTTACAGGCACTTACTGCAAACTGCAATTTTATTTTGCCTCTGGTTACCCCAAAGTTGAATTATGACCTTAAATATGCTATTGGCAGTTTCCCAAAGGGAGAAGAAACTCTTGCTTCAGGCTCAAAAAGCCAAGCTCAGTTTTTCCTCTGTCCTGTCCACATACAGCCTGAGAAAGGCTCACTGTGTCCAAGTGACATCGAGAACATCCCTGCCTTTAGCTTTATGAACAAAAGTGTTCACATTTACTGTCTCCTGCAAGTCTAATTCATGGCTGGCACCTGCAGCACTTTCTCTTCGTGAAGGGTCAGCTGTGGCCTGAGTTAGAAAAAAGCCTCTTTGAAGGCAAAATACCTGCAGAAAGCCTCCTGAAGCTGTTTTCCTCATCCAGGGGAAGACGAGGATGAGAGTTTCTCGGGGCCCATGTAGCATGGCCAGCAAAGCCCCACTTTCTGCATGGCTCTGTGTGTCAGAGCACTCCTCAACGCAGCAGGATGCTCCCCAGCGCACGTGGACAAACGGTCTCTGTGTTGCTGGTCTTTTGTGGAAGCCTCCCTGGGCCTCGCTAGATGAAGCTCCCTGCTCTCCCCTTTGCTTGATGGTCCCTCTCCCCCTGCTCCGCACCTTCCACCCGCCCCATCCTGCTCCGGCCGGCTCAGCGCCCGCTCTCCCCCAGCTCCTTGCTGCACATTGCACTGGGAGCTCTAGCAGCTGATCCCCTTAATTAGGTCACAGATAGAGCACGTGTAAAACACTTGCACCAGCCAGATCCTCTGAAGGAAAAATATGCAAGCCTTGCAACTAGGGTAAAAGCTTGAGAGAGGAAGGGTGCCAAAGCTGCAGTAACTCTGCAAAACTTTGTCCGTAGGAACCCTGTTTCCGTTTCTGCTCAACAGCTGGGTCCTCGCCCCCTGACACCGTAGCTAAGTGGTAGTGTTGCTTTAATTTCCTCTTGCTCCTGCTGCAATGCCAGATTGCTTGGATATTCATAAACAGAAGGAGTTTAATGAAAATTATAATTAGAGCCCTGCGGTGCTCTTGCAGGTCGCCTTTACGCTGGGCTGCCTATTTACATTACAAATCAGGCTGGTGTCACTGCGCAGTCTACAGCAAGAATTCATTAAAAGGGAAGCGCAGGGTGGGTGAGAAATAGGGGAGAAAGAAAATGATATTGTTATTGTTAATAATCTAGGAAATTGGGATCTGCCGTGGTCCTGCCGCAACTTTGCTCCTAGGAGAAAAGCCCATTTGTAAGCATCCTGCAGCAGGAGGGGAGAGAGCACAGCCACCCCAAAATTTCCACTGGTAATTACGGTACAAACGGACCCTTTTTCATAGAGCAGCTCTTTCTCATGGAAAGCAAAGTGGCAATGAAGACTTTATCTCCCCCACCAGGACACAGAGAAGTGCTCTTAGCACTTCTGCTTCCTAATACCTAGCTGTGAAGTTGGGGGGCGGGGGAAGGGTGGGTGGTCAGGGAGAGACAACACATGAAGCCAAAGGGATGGATTTCCCATCATTTTACAGCTTTCCCTTTCCACCTGCCAGCAGCTACGTCTGATGCTTTTTGCCCCACTGTAATGCCATGAGCAGCAGCTCCTTGGGAAAGACAGAAGCCCTCATTCAGTGAAGTGCTGGAGCATCTGCTAACTTGAGGCACAGCGTATGTCCCGCTGCAGTCACGTGCTGAAGGGCTCTGTAAAGTCTGGGTCTGACGGAGCCGGAGAGGAGATCCCACAGGAACAACACGGAGGCATCTGGGCATCGATGCACTGACACCCAGCCCGGCTCCCGCACACGGCAGCACAAACCGGTGTTATCCCGAATACGGATCAGTCTCCTGGGTTTGATTCTGCTACTGCTCCTTCCACCAAAGCCCTCCAGCATAGTTGTCAGCTGTCTGTCTTGCCATCTATATAGTGGAATTAGAAATAACACCCTCATTTTACACAGAGGATAGCTGGAGACTTGGGTTGTATTTGTAAAAAGCTGCTTTAATATTTCATACTAATCATCCCGCATCAGCAGAAACCGCATCATCATTGCAGTAGAGTTTTTATTGGACGCCCACCTGCCCGTAGAGGTAAAACCAGGTGGCATTTTAGATTGGGAACCTCCCCAGGATGATGGCAGCACCAGCCCAAACACCTCACCTTTCCCATCACTGTCACATTCTCAAAACAGAGAGGTAAACTCACCCCGCTCCTGTGCCTGCCTCCCCCAAATTCAGCCCTGTTGATGCTCTGAGAAATCCCAGCAATGCCCAGCAAGGGATGCCCAGGCCGCCCACCTGCCCGACCCCCCACTGCTGCTCATCTCAGCTATTAATCTCACCTCGCCCTCCACGGCCAGAGGATATACCTTTAGTCTAAGAAACAGCTGGGAAGTCAGGACAGAGCAGATGAGCTAATACTGCAGAAGTGATTTGGTTTATGTATCAAAACTCACCCAGGAGACTTTCCCCTCCGCACGTCATGGCAATATGCAGAAAGTTTTCGGGCAAATCAGAAGCTGGAGGTATTTTAGGAGTTTGGCTGCAAATGGGCCAAGTGGTTTGCTTGCATTTCATGGAAGCTATTGTCAGTGTAAAATGACCCATACTGTGACAGCTGAGTTTTAATCATCACTAGTAACACTCTGTTGTTTGTGCTTTGCCAAAATACAACCTAACATAAAAATGTGTTTATTTCAGTTTAAAAAAGGACAAAAGAAAACTTTCCTTTGAAAAACTATAGCTGAAAAAACATGTAGCCATTTTTCCAGCTGAAAAATAAATTATCAGTGAAGAAATACCGACTAACCCTCCCCTAATGAATGTACTAGCAAAGTTCCAGGCCTGTCATCAAAGCATGAAATGAAAAAGAACTGGGAAGAAAAAAGTGTTTTGGACATGAAAAACATTTAGCGGCCCAGCTTCTGGTTCCAGTAAAATGCTTTTGACAGGAAAGGTTTTAAATTGGAACAAACAGGAAAACGACTATTTTGTTACAAATAGGGACTGTCAGAGGCTTTCGGGATATTGCAGGAATTTTCCAACAACCACAATCCCCACAAACAACTTCCCTTCTACAAAGTGGCTAGAAAATGAATCAATCGCTATTGACTTTCATCTTCTGATTGCTTCACTGGAAGAAAATCAGTCGTACTTAAATAATTGATTAATTACCTTAGTAATTACAGGTAACAAACTTAGCTTCCCTTGCCGCCCTCAAGTCACGTAAACTAGGGATTTTTCAGTTTTCCAGCCACTTTAGGAGGCAAAGCCAATTTTGTGTGACCCCGGATGACTTCTGAGCTATCACCCACACCTCGGGAGTCGCCAGCACCCTCAGCACGGCCCCAGCAGCGTGGTTCCCGCTGCTCTTGGAGGCGAGGAAGGCCCACCACCTCTTGGGTTTCTTCCTTGGCTGTAACCTCCCCACGGGCTTTACGGGCTGGGAAGCAGAGATCCAGCTCTATTTTTCTTAGGCCAATAAAAGCAAGAAAACAGAGACACATGAAGTGCTCAAACAGATTAATCGAGTAACTACCTAAGGATGGAGTTGGCGAAAATTTTAGACACATTTGAGGCTAAAGATCAGCCTCTCACGGGTTGATGAAGCCGCTTGGGAAGTGCAGTCTGCTCTGGGCAGTCATTAAAGGGTAGGAGCGCATCTCTGCTACAAACTAGACTGAGTGCTGGAAATAAATGCTTTGGGGCGGGGAGTCTCGGGTTCAAAGCGTGAGAGCGAGCCACGGTGGAAGTCACTATGCCTGTGTTTTTCTCATGCTCACCATCCCCTGCACCGCTGTGTTTTCCTGCTATACTTGAGAGGAGTTCAATGAAACAAAAGATTCTCAGCAGGGATTTATTAGCAATACAGTATCATGCTAAAAAAAAAAGCTAAGGTTTAACAAGTTCTCCCACTTGTATTAATGGCATTGACTGTATCACTTTTTGTGCGGCATCCCCTTTGGTTTTGCTCTTCGGTCCAAGCAGATGATGAAATGAGACCCGTGATGTTCGCTTTGATGGAGGCGAGCTGCTGGCTTTCCAACAGTGTAAATAAGGATTCAGTGCCTTTTAAGAAGCATTATTTTTAAAGGAAAGCCCTTTGGAGTGAGGGCTAGAATGGGGTTATTTTCCACATGACCAAGCGTCAAAAGAAAAGCAGCAGCCCAGACCATGCTTTTATCACCCTCCCCGAGTCACCCACCGGATAGATTTGTCACAAGGTGAAGTAAGAGCAAGTCCTCAATTTATGATCATTTTCTACTTGTCCTCCTTAATGCAGTTCCTGCCACGATGAGTTTGCTGTGGGAAAGTGGAATGAAACGAGGCCTTTCAGTTTGCTGCTAAACGGGACTGGGAGGAGGCTTTCAGGGGGGAGGGAAATCTCCCTCATTATAAAGGCAAAATGTGCAACGCAGAGTTTTCCTCGGATGTTGCCCAGCCTCCCAATTAGGACGGCTGAGACAAACAGTGGCGTTATTATATGTAACTGTTTATCTAGTGTCACTCAGCCATTGTTTATTTTATGAGCATAATTTATCTCTTCTGTTGTGCTACCCAATTTGTTTGCATTTTCAGTCCAGTCGAGTCTCTGGATTATTGTATACATCTTTTGGCCTCCCACCAACCGACTCTCCAATTAAGTTTCCAAGAGTGTCGCACAACGGCCAGGCTCCTCCTGCGCTTCATTTTTCACATGACGTTTGCGTCCCCTTCATTTCTGCTCTGCCCCTGCCGACTTGCAGCTCCTCAATGGCTCATGGTTTATTCAACAGCAAAGCTGAATTTCTCTTTTCCCTCTCTTTTTCCCCTTCTCCTCCCTCTTTTAAAACAGGGGCTGGTCAATAGATGCCAGTTTGGCAGCCCTGGAGAACAAAGTGCATCTGCAGCAAATCTTTAGCGGTCGTGTCTCCGCAGCGCAAGAGTTTGGTGACCTTGCAGGGACTGAACCCCAAACTGCGGGGCAGCAGCTCCAATGTGGGGCACTCATGAACCCTTGTGTCTCCTCCAGCCACGAAAGGGGACAAAGACTTGCCCTCTATTAGCATGTGTTACCAAAGCTTCATCCACACATGGCCCTGCCTCCCCGCTGTTATCGCTCCCCTTGGAGGTGCGAGACGATTCCTCATCCCTGAAACGACGGCATCTTTGGCTTGTCCCTACTCCAAACTTTCTGACCCTTTTTTTCAAGTCTTTTGATCTTCTTGCTTGCAGGTCTGTCTGCAAGGATTAGCTAAAATAGAAAAGTGGTAATCCACATTATGGAAATTCAAATCCTTGCCACTACATTAAGTAATTTCAAGTTTAATCTGGCAAGACTCCGAGGTGAACTCCAGAACAGTGATAACAGTATCTGTGCGTTGCCTTTTCCACTAGCATGACAACACTGCAGCGGTAAGAAGCAGCTTTTTCCGCCTTATCGTAGCTGGCTGCAGACTATCGCTATTTCTGATGGGGTCCAGCAAAATCCCATTGAGCTCCCAGCCCTGGGTTACAGTTGAATATGGGGTTTACTGCTGCATTCCCACTGAGTCTGCCAGGATTGGGTTTCTAGGATTTCTGCTAGAAAATCTGTACAGTGTCTCACCACCAAATGCTGGAGCTCCATCTGAAATGCCCTTTGTTTGCAGGTTAGTGTCCAAAACTGGGAGTGAGGAACTTTACATGGCCGTGGGAGCCACCACGAGGAAAAAACTTGGCAGCCATGAAACCTGGGTTACGTCTCACGCAAGGAAAGCATCCTTTGGCTAGGCGATCTGCAAAGGAGTTTACTGCCTCTCCACCTCCTGTCACTATGAGCTGCCTCAGAAATTCATCGTACTTTAAATGATTCACTCAAGTATCCATTCAGTCCCAGTTCATAGATTGCAGAGCCTTTATTACACAGCTGTATATTTAGCACTGGAATAGTTCTCAGCAGTTGTAACAGCCCTGTCATCTAAGGAATAAAACAAAGAGCCATTATTCATCAGAAGGGAGACACAGGCTTTATTGTCTGAAGCCACGGCAGAGTTTTTATATCGCCCTATCTATTCTTTCAGGCCATCACACAACTCAGTTTTAAGCTGTTTCTGTGGCAGCCCTGGAAGCCCAAACACTTCTGTAGCTTCTCATAGCTAACTTCCCAGCTAATGACGTTTTAAACTGACAGCAGGACCGATCCTGAGCACACCGAGTATGGCCAGTGACTTGGGAGCAGGAAAGTTAACCTTTCCAGAAGAGCTTGAGGTAGACGTTAGTCTCTGGCTAGGTCAGGAATAAAAGCCATGCAGGGCTATTGAAAGACATGTGGAAGCACGGCTACAAGGAGCAGTGGATGAATATGCATTTTGGGCACTGCTTATATCCAGAAGACCTGGGTCTGGGCTCTGGTCTGACGGCAGAGCTTTGTGTAGACTGTCGGACCCAAGAACACGCCGAGGTGTGTGTGCCAGCTGTCCCGACCTCACGCTGGTGTGGCTCCTGCAGCCCTCCCGTACAGTGTCATGGTTTGCTTGGTGGGTGTATGTCCAACACGGAGCTGGAGGAACCGGCCCGGTTCTCTGGATCTAGACACCTGGGGATTAGTACCCTGAGATGTGCTCAGCACGAACCACCCTCCGCGCTGCCTAGCATCTGCCTGACCTCTTCTGCACCTCTGGGAAAAGCAGGTCAGGCTTGGGGCCAGAAGACCTCTTCTAACACGCATTTCTGTGCTGCAAATGAGCCCATTAAATGCAAACGAAGCAGCACCATTTGCAGAATCAACTACCATCAGGGTCTCCTCAGGCTTCTGAGAGCATTTGAGAATGTGCCTGTGTCAGCACAAAGGCAGGATAAAGAGCAGGCAGAACAGATACCTCTGAGAAGGTGTCGTGCAGCGGCTCTCGCCAGCTGTTCGCACAGCGAGGCAGACCCATCCTTCCCTTGAATGTCTCCTCTGAGAATAATGAGATGGGAAACTTGAAGACCCAGAATCCCCAAAAGCAGCAGACATTTGAAAAAGAATTGCCCTTTCCCAGCTTTGTAATTTGTTTTAAGGCTGGCAATCGCATCTCCAAACCCCCATGCTCACTTTTCTCCACATGCTCTCGGAAAGCAAAGGGCACGTAACAGACTGTGAACTCCCATCACACTTCTCCCAACACCCACTCTCCTCCCCGCCGAACAGCCAGCAATCTCCCAGGCTAATTAGCTAAACTCTATTCTGCACATATTTCACATTTCTGAGTAATTAGGATAATCAGATTTCTCCCCTAATTCTGTTCATATACAATATAAGCAGGTGTATTGCCTTTCCCACAATGGTATCACAAAAAGTGCGTTGTCTGCCAGAGCTAGGGATGCCAGCCGCCTGTCAGAGCCCGTTCTCATCTCACGCACGGAAATCTGCTGCTAACGGACTGCCAGTAGCCATGGGAAATCAGGAACTGGAGTTGACTTGGCTAAGTAGCCAGTAGTTCAGATATTCGTGCAAGCTATCTAAATGCACAGTCTTCAAATCTGGCCAGAGATCTGGATGTTCTCTTCACTGTCCTCCAGGGAAAAGCTGCGGGAGAAGCTCTTCTGCGGTGCAGTTGAACGGGAGGTGTTTGGCCCAGAACCTCAAAGGTGTTCTGGGTTCCGGGGAGGTGCAATAATGTGCCCAAGACTCAGGACTCAGGGCCCGGTCATTCTCCACATGGTTAATCAGCCTATGGACCTAGACCTTATCTCTGTGAACCCGTTAGCTGGTAAACACGTCCTTGTGGTCTCAACTGCTTTCAAGGTTAAAGCCAGTCAGGCCAGGCCAGCTCTTTCTTGTCCTGTTGAGGTGGGTCTTTGGTTCAGGAGGGTTTCTTTTTCCTCCAGTCAGCTTCACTCAGTAATTCCTTCTCCGGGAAGCAGAAAAGTTTTTTCTAAGTGCCCATGACTACATCCTGGTCCCTGGAGCATTTGGATGTGGTGCTTCCACCAAAGTGGGACTATTTCTCTCTTAATGGAGTATCAAGGGTCCAGCACCTCTGAAAGGAGGAAAGGATGCTCCCAAGCCCCACAGCATGGAGTCGGGCACTCCTGAGTATCTGGACCGTAGCAGTAATATTAAGCAAAGCCCCTGCCACATGCCCTCCACAAAAAGACCATCTATCTGCTGAGCTTCACGTAAGGGAAAAATTTGCTTGTAGACCTGAGAGTACAACCCAATGTACTCCCAACACGAAGAAGCCCTTTCTAATGTTCAGGGCAATGCTCTTATTGTAGTACTGTAGAACAATATCCAAACCTCCTAAATATGAACAAACCCCAGTAAGGCCAGGATTTAGATTCCTCCTGATCCCCAGGTAGGTTAATCGTGCTAGTACTGAGATTGAGCTCTGGTTACTACAGCGGTAATTTTCAGGTGGAGCTGAAGATAGACAGTGACAAACTGTTAATTGTGGTGAGGCTGTTTATCTGTGATGGATGAACACACCACACAGAGCACTCCATGCAAGGTTACACTCAATATTTTATAAGTTCTGTGTTGGTAATAAAATGCTCCGTCCCCTTCTTTAGTGTCCTCTATCTCACCTTCCCTGTTCAGAAGAAACGGTGCTTACAGATGAGCTATCTCCAGAGAACAGCACTTGGAAAATATAATTCCGCGCCAGGCACTTTAATGGGTCCAAGGCTGTTGTCAGGGTCCCCACAGACACGGGGCAGGTCCCTGTTCCCCAGACAGGGGTCACGGGAGGCACCTCGCCAGGCCTCGTGTGTTCGCTCTAACTGTGTATTCATCTGAGCACCAGGATTCATTTTTAGGTCTTGAGGAGAAGTGTAACCCGGCTAGCCTCAGTAATATTCAATCCTTGTTCTTTCGTATCTTTAGCCAGGTGACTGGCTGCCCAAGTGCTCACTAACGAAGGAGAGGGTCTGTCCTGTATCAGTCTGACCTACCTTCCTTCGGTCAGCGATGTCCCATGTCACTCGGGGGTGGCACAACGACAGGGAAAGAGACTTGGGAGAGCTGTGCTGAGAAAACAAATCCTGCCATGGAGCAATGCCCTCCTAGACCTGGGAGACCGAGCTCGCGGGCAGCTCTGCGGGGCGTGGGACGGAGCGAGCCGGGATGAGGAGCCCTGGCTCACCCTGCTCCGGGCATCCCATCTCCAGGGATCTCATCAGCGGGATCCCCAGCTGCGTTCTCATCTCCTCTGAGGGCAGCGCAATGGGGAGCAGGTCTGCGTGGTGAGGGGCTGCCCCAAAGCGCAGAAAGGGCATGAAGGCTGGATCCCCCCCAACACACACACACGCAGCCCTCCCGCCCCATCGCTGTGCAGCGAGACTGCCTGCCGCTGTTAACGGGGTGGCAACTTGTGCTCCCACACTTCTGAAAATCAGGGCCCGGGCGGACATCTGTGCGCTTGCTCCGTTGCTGCGGAAAAAAATAGGATGATGGGCCCAGTTTTCTAGAGTTTTGAGCACTGGATGAAAAAACTGGAGGGGAAAAAAAAAAGAGGGAAGAAAACAGACATTTTGCTGGCCTGAGAGAGCCCGGCGAGCAGGTGGGAAGCTGCCTGCAGGGCTGGCCAGTCACTGAAAGGTGGCAAGGGAAGCTGGCACAGCAGCTCCTGACGTCTGCCTTCTCCAAGCAGGTGATGAGGACAAGCTGTTGCCTTGATTCCCACAGTATATTTTCATTAAGCCGTGGCAGACGGCAGCGGAGGTCACCGCTTCCACACCATCATCCTTTCAGCCGAAAGGTGTCAGGGAATCTGACATCTCAATTACTAAACCTAGATTCACCCGAACAATATTCAGGATGAAGGGGGATCAGAAAAGCTGCTCTCCTAATTTCCATGAATCCTCACCTTTGAGAGAAAATCTGGGACGCGCGCTTCCCTGATAAACAACATATTTGTGTCTAACGTCCTGACACAGAAGCAGCTGTGCCGAGAACAAGCCGCAGACTCCAGGAAAATGGCAATTAAGTCCTTGTGGGAATGAGACCGAAAAGCACCCCCTTGGAAAAGCCAGTTGATGTTAATGAGCTACAGCGAAGTCAAGGGAGGAGCGATTGATCTTGCCCCCGCAGAGAACTGCTGCTCGCTCCTCTCTAGTCTGTGAAACCTCAGAACATACAGCAAAATAAAACTTCTGTTCCTCACTTCACAGGGACTTTCGGATGTGGGCCCAGGGCTCAGCTAACCCAGGGAGAAGCCAGAGCAACATCACCATTGACTTTTCTGTGTTCAACCTGGAACGCAAACCTGACATGCTGGGGAGAGCAGCACTTTTGTTGAAACCCCATCTCAGAGATTTCTGCCAGACATTTCAATCATTTCAGTTTTTCTCATCCCTACTATTACTACCTACTTTCCTATTAATACTTTACTACTACTGATTCCCTCCCTTTTACTACTATTAATTCTTGCTTTTGTAATCCCTACTATTATCCCTGGCAAGAAGGTGATGAAGTAAGATTCTGACCCTTCTCAAACTCAATAAACAAGCGAAGCAGAAGTCATTTATTCTTATTCTGAAATCTCATGAACTTTAAGGGAATATTATGACCCTGGAATGATTACAAAATACCTCAGATTGGTAATTCTGCAGGGTGTTTATTCATGGAGTTTCCTTCTACAGCAGAAATACTGAAAAATACTGGCCTCTGAGCAGATGAGTCAGCTCAGCAAGGCACTACCCTGCAGCAACACCCAAGCCTGGGCTTTCTCTCTGAGGACTTCTGCCCTTAAACTCCAACACGAGCCGGGTTTGGGGGAGACACAATGACGTCAGGGATATTCGGAAGACAAGAACTTCCAGACTGCGCAACTCCAAATTAAAAAAAAAAACACCACCAAACCAACTTTTTAGTGAGACTTTTCAACTTTTTTACATATGCTTGAAAACACTTCTGAAAAGTTCAAAATACTTGGGGTTTGGCACAATAAACCCCCCCATCATTTTCAGCAAACATTGCTAAATGCCAGAGTGTTTTCATTTTTTTGCCCGGAAATGTCTTTTTTTCCCTCCTCGTGTTCTGGAGACAGGGAATGGGAGAAGAATGCGCTACTTCTGAGACAAAAGTTTCCACTTGCTTGAAAACTCTCTTTCTACCAAACTTAAACACAGAGACACAACCTATGCAGTTAGGTGTGCTTATCACATCTACTGCAGCCCAGAAGGAGTGGGGACAAAGGGAACCCCACAAGCATAAGGACATTAAACCACAAATTATCTCTTTTTTTTTTTTTTTTTAAGAAGAAAGAAAGGTTCAGTTCTACTGACCTCAAACCCAACGTTTTGTTAATGGGAAAAGGGAGTGCTACAGCTGGGGCACTTACTGCTCGCTGGATCATATGCATTTTCTTAAGTGCTCGAAAAGTGATGGGCTATTCCAGGGTTTTCCTGGAGGAAAAGCAGATCACAATCTGGCCTTTGTTATCCAGTTTGTTCTCCAAGAGTTCCTACTTGAGGGCCCCTGGAGCAAATTCTTGGAACAGCTCCATTTTGCACCCCAGCCAAAATGATCCGAGTTTCCGTATATTATTAGCACACAATGGAGCAACGTCAGCTCCCTTAACCCCACACCGGCCAGGGGGAGAGGTTCCCCATCAGGGGAGAACCAGCTCCTTCTCTTCTTGCGTGGCCCTGGTGCTCAGAGAGAGGAAAAAGGGGAAGGCAAAGGAGCTGAGAGTGGCCGGGAGAAGTCAGAGAGCGGTCAGGCAAACATACTGCGTCAGCTGAAATAAAGCCCCGTATCCCCAAGAAGAGTTGACTTCAATACCACCCTGCCCTCAGCTGCTTTTTGGCTTGGCTTTTGCCAAATTTCATTCCTGGTCTGAACGGGTTTGGTTAGAGGACGCAAAGAAACGTGGTTCCTGTGAGTCATTTGCAATCTTCGCCGCTGCGATGGGAAGCGCGGATGTGGGCTGCCAGGCAAGGCGCAATCTGCAACGGGGCATGTCTGAAACACATACCCCAAGCTCCTCTTCCCTTGTGCCGCTCTTGGGCTTAGACCACTGTGCTACAGCGGTACTGACTCCAGCTGCTCAGGAAAAAGGGAAAAAAAAAAAAATCTCATGCAGAAATTCAACCTTTTGTAAGAAAAGCTCCAGAACTCCAAAATTAAAAATGTTTGCCAGCACAGCAAACATTTGCCAGCACATTTTTGATTTTTCGCCAAAATATTCTGGCCAAAACTTGGGAGAAAAACTCAGAATTGTCTATGGAAAGCAGATACTTCTCATGAAAATATTCATTTAGTCAAATCCCCAGGTTTCTACTGAAAGTCAGCTTCAGTGGAAAATGCTGACGAGCTCTATTATTGGCACAGCTTTAATTTTCCTTTGTCTGGAACAGACACGGAGAAGACAGCATCTGTCAAACGTAGTCTTTAGACTTACGTTGTTATTTAGCCTGGAGTATTGTTCAAGGACTTCAGGAAAGGTTCAAGCCATCACGGTGCTAGGTGCTGTGCATATACACGAAAGGTAGTCCCTTCCCTAGAGGGACTGTAATTTAAGCACAAAACATGGAGGAGATAAACAGCTGGGGAGAGCGCGAGGTAATTTTGGAGGGGTCCTGAGGAGCGCGATGAGCAGAGGGACACTGCGCTTCCCCGTGCACCTGCTCTTGCCTCGGACGCTTTGTGCTCAGCCGTACCACAGCTGTGTGAGCTCACAGCTCCCTCCGGAGATGCATCAAACCGCCCCGGCTCCGGAGGCAGCTGCAGAGGGGGGAAGAGACGGGTCCTGCTCTCCCCACCCTGCCTCCAGTCCAAAATGTCCCTGGGGTTGGGAGGAGAAAGCCAAGAAAGGCATCTCCACAGCCTCCACATGCCGCAACCCTGCTTGCTCCTGACCTTGGACAGGAAGATGCTCTACCACCCTCCCTCCTGCAGCCCACGTGTGCCGACCTGATCGAGCCCACCTGGTTTAACTCATGCTGGTTTTTGCCCAGATCCTGCCGTGCCGTGCAATCCCACCTGCCCGTCTGCCGCTCTCCCCTTCTGCCCTCACCCCCTGCGCGCCCTTCATCGCTTCATGCCTCGATCAAACTGACACGACCGCTTTAGTTACAAGAAAGTAGTTAGAGAAGGATCTGTGCTGGTTTCAAATAGTTTCCAGAACTGGTCATCCCCTTCTGTAAGAGATTAAAAAGGCATCTCTGAGAAGGGAGTGAGGAAGAAAGAGAGCATGAGAAAATAAATAAATAAAGGTATATAGTTACTTTTGGTTAGTCTCAATATGCAGTCCTGTCCCAGGGCGCCTTGTTCTGTGCTCATTTGAAGTATTAGTCACTTTTTCCATTAGAAGCTCTTATTCTAGGGGGATTTATAATGTATCTGTAAAATTGTCTCCAGGCTTTGCTTGGCATCTGAGCTCTCAATCCATGGACAGAATGTAAAGAAACTACAGTTGTTTGATTTATTGGGACAGGGCAGGGGGAGGGAGAGAATTTTTCCATGCTTGGTGGAAATAAATTCACATAGTGCTTTCACTGCACAATCACTGACTGCTCCAGAAAATACACCGTTTGGGTGCAATCTCACGCTGGCAGAGAGGAAAGAAGCAAATCAATGACTTTTTAATATCTCCCTGCCTGAGACCCAGTCCTCATTTGTGGTTTCTCACCATGACCCACCCAGTCCACAGCCCTGCTGGGTGCGATGGTCTCGGTCATACCACTCGGGTTCAGAAATCCTTCCCTCGACAAGCCTTTTTCAACCCTAATTTCTACATTCGTTAACCCTCTGCAGGAGGTCTCTTGCAGAGTCCTGATTTTTTTCATGGTAAACCTACGACTCATTTAAGTTTTGCTCACGTTTCTTAATATGCAACTGCCCAAAGGCGGGGAGGGATGAGCAAGGGCTGCCAAGCTGCTGTAGGTAACATCAGCACCTGAATGGCAGAGGTGTTCGAGCAAAGCGAGAACTGGGAGGTGACAACACCCTTGGGATGCACAAACTCTGGGCTACGAAGACCCTGTCACCTTGCTGACGGTCCTCCTCTATGCCATGGCTGAGGATAAGCTCATCTGCAGGGTAGCCCTGACCTGGGCCAACGTTCACCCAAACTTCTGCTGAAGACAAGGGTGGATTGGGAAGCAGGGAAGGATTAGGGACAGTGACACACACCGGGATCAGGGGGAGGGAGAGCCAGAACCTTCTCGCAGCCTCCCTGCCGCACCGATCGGCAAAGCAAGAGCCTAACGTGGACGTTTCAAGAAAACAATAACCTACAATTGGAACATGGCAAATTATTTATTCCAACTACAGCCTTCCCTCCCCCCCTTGATTAGCAAACCGCTGGGGAGTCAGCCCTGATTTTCTTCAGACAGACACACACGGCTCTCCTCCTCTATCTCTGCCATGAGTGCTCAGCCCGTGGGGGGCTGAAGATCTAGTTGGTATTCGCGTTGTGTAGCGGCTCCTTGAATTCACACGTTGTTCTGCTCTCCAACTGGATCACAAACTTTTTTTTGGGAGCATACACTGCGATGATGAATATGTTCATTTTTCTGCCTTTTTTTTCCAGGGAAACCTTTAGGCTGCAGGGTGCAAACACCTCCCTACACGCTCACTCAACTACTTGCACCTAATAATAAAATGGCATCTATGAAGCACTGCAGCTCAAATTCCTAATTTGATTTTTGAGGGGGGGTGGTTGTTTCATGTTTCTGTTCATTGTTTATAAGAAGCCCCAGTGAAGCCTTGGGGAACAGAGATGAGAACATGTAAAGCAACATAGGGGTGTGCTGCAAAACTGAAGGGGGAAATCCCAGCGCTGAAATCCTCTCCCATTAAAGTCGGAGGCAAAGCATCCACTGACCATAAAGGAGCCAGGATTTCACCCCTGGGACTTTGGAAGTGGGAGACACGGTGCTTGGCAACATACAGGGAAGACTGTGAAGGGTTCAAAGTATCAAACGAAGCCAAGCAGAGACACGAGAGGAACAAAGGAAGTTCACATCATTATAATTTATTGATGATCTTGGCCTGATCGCTTCAGTGTTTTGTCTTAACACAATCCACCCCGAGCAGCAGCAAGTCCTGCAGGTCACTTGGCTGTACTGATGTGGAAGTGATGTGACGATTTACAGACCAAGTTTACTTAAAAAAATAAAATAAAATAAATAAATAAATAAATAAAGCACCAGGCTGGATCTCACCCTCACCCAAGCACTTGCTGGGAATGGGCCAGGATCTCCTGACCTCACCCCCATCGGAGCACGGCTCCAGGAATTCCCTCACCATAGTTCACATTCTTCCAGCTCTACCAATTCACCCAGCAAGTGCCATGGGAAATCGCTACGGCCGAGGCATCCAAACTTGCTTAAGAATGAGCCAAACTGATTCTTTTCTTCAAGGAGGAGGGTCTTAAGGAAAATAAAATGCTGGGGGTTCTTTGTCCCTGTATCTTGGATACAAGAAAACTCCCACGCTTGTCAGAAATAAGAACAGCACCAGCAGCTCACGGCTTTTTCTCTTTCTTATTCTTTTTTTTTTCTCCCCCCAGTGTGTGTGAGTGTGTGCTTTAAAGCAGGATGACATAGTGATGGGTTTAAGAGACAGTGAGTGTTGAGATGCCAATTTCTAATGTAATACAGGGTACAGCTTCTTTCTTCTGTGATCATGGGTGAAAAATCAGAAGAAATAATCCAGGAGACTAAATACACTCCCCAGCCATTCAACTCACTCATAAATATGCTTAGCGAGACGCTTTGTGCAAGAAAACACCATCACTTCTGTTCTGTATTTTGTTTAACCACGAGTCAAATCTTCCATCCGCATCTTCCGATTGTGGCAGTCAGAGTTAACAGGGTTGCATTCCCACCCTCTTCCCCTTCAATTTTAGGCTGATGATTTAGATTTAAAAACTAGCAGGTTTCTTCTAATGAGAGGTTCTCCCCCACCTTCAGCAAAGTGCCCGCTCACCGTCCCTGCGCGGAAAGCACACTGCTGCCACAGTAAGCACCTCCAAAACAAAGAGTTTTAACCAGCCTCACCCCTTGGCACTAGCTTACTATTCAGCAGAACTTAGCAGGAAGCCTGCCCTTTCCTGCACGCCGCTAGTGCTCCAAAAGAAAGCAAATCTGGAAGAAGTAAATGAAATGAAATACCGGGATGCTGTCATTTCCTTTTTAAGGCTCGAGGAGCCCTGGAGCCCATTAGCTATTGACAAGAAGGGGACCCTCCAGATCCAGGCTGGACGCACAGACAGACACTCGGGGAACAACAACCAGACCTTTGTTTATCATGTGCGCAGATGTCCTGAGGCCGAGGAACCCGTGCCCATCGGGGACGAGACCTTCTGCACGCCGGGAAGTTTATTCCTACATAAATACCCGTCTTATTTATAAGCACGTTCTACCTAAGCACTTCAGCCCGAGGAGGTCTGAAATAATTCCTTCCCAGCCAGCCCACAGCCCTCCCGTGCGGGCGAGCAGGGTGGGATGGGGCGAGCAGGGTGGGATACGGGCGAGCAGGGTGGGATGCGGGCGAGCAGGGTGGGATGCGGGCGAGCAGTGTGGGATGGGGCGAGCAGGGTGGGATGCGGGCGAGCAGGGTGGGATGCGGGCGAGCGCTTTCTTGCCGCTGAAGGTACCGGC
>JAVKLA010000010.1:29756998-29767154 GCA_034782735.1 Sagittarius serpentarius
CCCCCCCCCCCCCCCCCCTCCCCGGGAGGCTGAGCCAGGCAGCTGCCCGGGGCAGCTCCTTTCCCCCCGGGCGAGGGCTGGTGGGGCGGCCCCTGATTTTTTTAACTGGCTCTGCCGCTGGCCGGGGGGGTGCCCGGGGGGTGCCGGGGCAGAGGGGCGTGCTGGGCAGGCAAGCTGTGTATATAGGACACAGAGCCTATAGGGCATCCTAGGCGACGGGAATCAGGAGCTCCTCTCCCCCTTCCACATACGCCCACCACCTTCCTGCCCGTGCAGGCGCCGGCATGCTCACCCTAAAAATCATCGACCTGAAATAGAATGGTTCTTCCCATAAAATTTGTCAGTGAGGGTGCACGTGGAAGACAAACTCAGACAGGGGGATAAGACAAGGAATTCCTTAAAATGCACATTTGTGGGTATTTTAAGGTATATATCCAGTCTTGTAAACGAATCACAGCTGACTGGTAGCAGAGGGATGTAGGGAAGCACCTCTCTTCTTCCAAGAAGAGCTTCTACCTAAGCACCAGCTACAAACCACTCACCATACCCTGCATCTGCAGAAAAGCAAGTCAGTCTACTTCAATTGCAAATAGCAGAGCAAATCCACGAGCGCACAACCACCTCCTTTACGTGCCTGAGTCCTTCACATTGCCTCCTCTCCAGACAGAGAGGCAGGGTCCAGAAGACATGGGATCACGTCGGCCCTCCCTGCCGTGCACGTTTCTGGTCGGCCCGAGGAGCAGGTCACACACCACGTACTGTGATTGGGACAGACTTGTTGCTAAGCTCAACACAACAGGATAAGAAGCTTTGGAAGAGACTCATCTGATGACGATGTCGTCTCTTTGCAACCTCCAGTGACTCCAATGGCTGCGTGACAGTTTGCTCTGTTACTTTCAGGCTGTTCCTTCTTCCTCTGAAGCAAGTCAGGGTTTTGCTTCTGCCTCCAAAGCAGGGTGCGACTTTGTACCGTGAGCGACCAGTTCCGCTTTCCTTTTTAATAAGCGTGCCATGCTGCCTGTTACAGTGGTGTGAGAAGGAGAGGGTAGCTGAAATGACAGAAGCTTTATCGTTTTACTCGAGGAAAGCATTGCCTAACTATACTGCAAGGAAGCAGGATTAGTCCTAAAGTGCTATGAATGTTAAAAACCTTACATTAACAACATTATTGTTATTCAGATCAGCCACAGGAAGAAACAGAACAAACAAACAAGCTAACTCTGAATACCTAAGATTAGGAGACAGACTCTGAATTGATCACAAATCCTACTGGTTTTAAATGGTAAAGCATATCGATTATCTGACCTGCGCACTGTGCATAGCCAGGGCATCAATTAATGCCGTCAGATGCAATAAAACACATTTTATTATAGGTGAAAGGAATACACCCAGAGAAGAAACCAGTTTACTTCACCCAGAAAACCGTGGACTGAGGAAGCTTTGCCACTGTTTGCATTCCCAGGAAGATGGTTTTTGGATGGCGGAGGCAATAGGAACAAAGACCAGTTTACTTTTTTAATGAATGTAGATGAAACACTCTTTACAAACTGCATAGGGAGGTCTCACACTGCACTCTAGGGTCAGGCAACCGGACATCAGAATTAAAATGGGAGCTCAAGACTGCCAGAGCAGGCTGGGGTTAGGCTGGTTTGTGTTACACGCTCTGGAAACTGCTGGGAACAGCATGGGAAAGGCTGGGTTGCAGCCGTGCAGGTTAGTACCTGGCCTTTGTGCCATTTCTTAAGGTTTCCTGCATCTCTTGTACTGCCTCCTGCTTCTAAAAACCTCCGGTAAGCATAGCTATTTTCCAACTCAATTGTACTACAAAGGAGACATCATGTGAAACAGCAAAAGGTATTGCTGCTGAAATACTAACTTTGACATAAACAGGATTTTTTCCACCTGCACTTTTATCTTGATAAGCTAAGTAAAAAGCAACCACGTGTTGGCTGGGACTCCACACGCATCCGAAAGAAAACACACTGACTCTCCTTAGCTTATTAAGAAGGGTGAACCACAGAGAGACTTAACACTTGCAGAGCCTGATCTAACAGTCTTCATTCTTACGATTTCTTATCTGCGCTGGTATAGCAGGAGGCCTGGACACGGAGGGGATCTGTCTTTAAGCATCCAAGTAGCCTCACTTGTTCTAGTGGGGCTACTCACATGTTGAAAGTTGGACACTTGCTTCAGTACTGTGGTCTCCAACCTCTTTTGATTATGGACACCAGTGGAGGTGCATTGAGTTTGAATCTCCTGACAAGAAGTTTGGTTTTTTGGTTACTCTTTGCAGACCAATTAAAAAAGTCTCCTGCAGACCTCCAGAAAATCCTTTACTTCCGTGAGATGAAATATTAACTTAGCTGAATTTGGATCTAAGTGAATAAACCATGCAAAACTTAGACCTTAATTAGTTTTATTTAATTAGCAGGTGGAATAACAAGGCACCATTGGATGAAGCAGCACAGAGGTGCCATCACTGATGTGCAGTGTACTACCAGTGATCCCCCACATGCCACTATACTCATCTACCCTGAGTTTAACTCGTAAAACCAACTACAACTTTAAATTAGCAAAAAAGAAAGAACACCTAAATTGCTCAGTATCCTGAATTTTTTACTTCCTGGACTATAACCTCAACCTCTGCTTTTGACAGGCAAAATGTTGCTTCAGGAGCCCAGTCTGGATGTCAGGAAGGATTTCTCCTGATTAAGGGGTTTTGGATGGGGTCTGAGGGATTCTCAGCAGGGATATTGATCCCTGATGTGCGTACACAGAGCAAGGCAATCACAGGCCGCTCCATCCCTCTCCATTAAACAGCCATCAGTAGAAGACCAAGGAAAGGGAACTGGTCAAGCTGTCATTACTACAGACCTCTCCAAATGCTGTACCACAGGTATGCTTAAAAGATCCTAGTTGTTTCTTTTTTCCTCCTTTAATTCCTGAGGATGCCCCTTCATTTTAAGATCCTGATGCACATGCTGGTCACATCCTGCCTTCATGGAGGGAATGAAATCTGGCTGGGAATCATCCTCAGGTTCAAATGATGCTCCAGAGACCGAACGTCCCTGTTCTAAGCCAGTGCTTGAAGCAGAAACTTCTTCCCATCCAAATTTGCTGTGCTGAGGAGGTTGCATTGCTCCAGCTGCACTGCTAGGGGAGGTTAACCTGCGACAATGGGACCTTGTTAGCACTTGTTCCTGGCTGATTACATCCAAATTACTTCAAGAAGTCACAGGTTTACTTCAGAAGAACTCAAGAAGCAAAGTTATCAAGCTTGAAACAAAGCAATAGTATCCTACCACAGCTTGTTATCTCTCATATCTGCAGCCTCCTCACTCTGACAGATCAAGATGAGCAATAGAGGCTAAAAGTATTAGCTGGGGACACATCTCTTCACAGCCCAAACCCTGTAATTGTCACAGCTGCTGAAAGCTATAGATGGTCTTACATCCCATGATACACGCGGGGTGCATTATTCTCCTCAGTTCATTTACATTCACCTCCTCTCCATCTTAATAACCTCATCTGGGTCACAGTGCCTTTACAGATGTCTGATCAAACACAGCGGTGTCAGAGTACTCCAACCTTATCAGCGCCACATTCGAACGGCAAAACGTGCCGGCCCCAGTGCTTTATGGCCTTATGAGCTAATCAGCCAGCCCGCTCCCCTCCTTCAGCAGCCTTCCCAAGGTGGCATGTCACATCATATTTCTCCGTCACAAATTAGAAGTAAAAGCCGCTGCCAGTCATCTGACTGATGGCAGCTTTCCACTGTGCACAGTAGTATTTCGCAGGGGACACATTCAAAATGATCTGTTAGAAAATCTTGACGTAAGAGCTGGGTGAACTGTGAAGCTTCCTGCCACAGGACACTGTGGATGCTTAAAATGTATACGGGTACAAACGGATTAGGATAAATCATCTTCCTGGGTGGGAGGAGGAAAGGCACTAGCCTCTGCCTTGTGTCCTCAAACGAGCAATGTTGGATGCAGTGACAGGACCTAACTGCTGGTGACCAGATGCTGCCACTGCTCACCTTGGGCAGCCAGGTCTGGCTGTAAGAACTGGACTCTCTGATATTCCCTTGTGTCTTAGTGAAGACTTTTTACATAGAAAAGGATTACTGACCAGCTAGAAAGGAAAGAGATCATGAAAAAAGGGTACGGACTTTTGACTTTCGACTTTCTAATTTTAAACTTGTGATTTTTTAAACCTCCCATTACCATGGGGGAATAACTGGAGAGTTGTTACAGAGCTCAGCTGGTCTGGGACTGAAGCCAGCCAAAGCCAAGACTATCAAAGTAGAAGACCCAAGAGAGGCGGCAATAGCACAGACATGGCTGCCTTCTCTCCAGAGGGACCAGAGAGGCAGAGAAGCCCAAAATGAGCAGCACCGTAGCGGTACACCCTCAGCAGGTGATGTCCAAAGGATGCCCAAAGGAACTACACTCCGCTCTTCCCCTCCTTTTGCAGCCTGGCGAGAGATATTGCGGAGAAATACAGCCCCGCGAGAGCAAAGCACAATGTTTTAAAAATTGTTCTCATCACTACACAAGAAAGGAAACAATTTCAATGAGTTTTATGCTTTGAAATCGTTCCCCAGCAGCCCAGGGCAATCTGTAAAATTTATCAGAACTGGTGTGTGAAATCTGTCATTTTCTCTCTGATCCCTGTGAAGTCTTGGATGTTGGAGGGGAGGCGGCTCTTAATCAGGCTTTTTGGCATTTCTACGCCACTGTCATGTACATTACACATTTGTAATTCCCTAATATTAACTTGCTGAGCTGCACAACAAATTCTCATTGCTCTTTGATGAGCAAGTGGAGGGTGGCAGAGGTGGAAGGCAGATTCACTAAGCCCTCTGGTATGTCAGAATAATAGCAAGGTGAACAATTTGTCCACATCTAGCTGATACAGCTTGTTTGTAAGATCAAGGGCTTGTACAAAGGAAACACGACTGTTATCGTTCCTCCCCTGGCTCAAACACACAGGCACCCATTTACCGCTACAGTGGAGTCAAGGTTCAAATTCACACTTTCACAGCTTTAATAAGATGCCTTGACAATTGTGCCACGACATCCCACAAGCCTCTTTTTCTACTTCTCCATGACTATAAAGTGAAAAAAGAGACAGAAACACCCTGGAACCTGCCAGAATTTTTGTTAGTCCGAGGGGGGTGTCTTGTGCCACGGACCATCACCTCACCTGAGCAGCAGCACTGAAGAGCCTCCCTCATTCACTGAAATTCCCATTCCGCCTTATTTACAACCTGGAGACCAAGAACATGAAACAACTGCTGAACCACTTTGGGAAGAGCTGCTCCAGTTAGGGTCATAGCAGCTCTGGGTACTGCATGTCAGCGTTCCCAGGTAAACGCCGCAGGTGCTTTCATAGGCACGGCCTCAAGTGGAGAGGAGGGAGTGCCCGAAGGGTTAATTCACGCAGGAAAAGCAAGCTGTTACAGCTGACACCCCAGCATCTCAGCCCATGCAATATGAGTAGCTGGCATGATTGCAGCCACATTTCCAGCTGCAATTTCACTAGGCAGTGTGACCAAGAAGTAATTCAGCGCAGCTGCCAAGGTCCCTGGGCATCGATACCAAGTCATTATTCAAGGTTTCCATGCAACAGTTGCATTTCTCAAATGGTGTGACAAAAAAAGAACCTAAAGGGTGAGAGCAGCCTCCAACTTTGGACAGTGGCTTGGGGCACCCTCGTTTAGACAAGCTGCTTCCCCGTTTGCTTAGGAATCATTTTTCCTTCTCAAATGATTATGAACTTCCCCAAGCCAACTTAGCAAGTCTCATGTGAGACGATGGAGAAAAAATCAATGACAAGTTTATTTTAGTGTCTTTTGAAGGACATCTACAGTACTGTGTGTGGAGGGTACCGGTGTCAGGAGCCGGCGTATATGAGCACTGCCCTGAGGTAGGTGGTATGAAACGTGCAGTCAGAAGCTATTCAAGCACATGCATACACAAAACAGAGCTACTTTTCTGCCCTATTTTCAGTGATATTCTTTCCAATACCAGTCAGTGAGAGCTAATATGTGTTAAGAAGTCAGCAGTGTCAGGTGCCACCAGGCTGAAGGAGCATTTTTTACACACATTTACTTTAGAAATAATTAATTGCCTTGGAAATAAGCCACTTGAACCAGCCTCCCAAAGTTCATTCTGAATATCCGCAGAGTAGATACAAGTAGCTGGCAGCTCTTGCAGGCTTCTTCATCCTGCCCGGGCCGTGCTAGATGACCACTTTGGTAGCTTTGATTGACAATGATACAAACAGTTGTGTGACATACATATGTGATATTGACACAAAATTAAAGCCATAGTATTAGCTGCTTGTTAAATAAAAGCTTTTGCTTTTCTGTTTGCTGTTTTCATACCAGAAGTAAGGCTTCTTGCTGTCTGATATGAAGACCTTCCAAATTTTGTCTCGTTCCTGAAGTGAAAAAAATGTGTATAGGCAGAAGGTCTGATGGGGGTCTCTAAATACAAGTATCTGCTTAAGCTTTCCTTCAGCTCTAGCTATGAAGTGGAGAAACATAATGAAAGGATGTCTTAGTAACCTGATTGATAGTAGAAATGCACACGTTAAAATGCACTCCCAGCTGCATGGAGGAGTGGGCACGGTGATCTCAAATCAGAAGTGAATTTCCTATAAATATGCAGTGGAAGGATGGGGGTTGATTACTTTCCTGATCTTGGCTGTGCTTTGAACAGCTGGACACGAAATTCAGCGCCGGAGGCTGTGGTGTGTGATCCATAGCGTAGGCAGGACTCCTTGTTTTAGCTGCAGGACTAATCTCCTGCCTAAGCTCTAGCTTCTCTTGCCGGACCACCAGTAGGGCTGTACTGGTAACTGGATGCGGTTACAGATTTTGCCAGTGTCACGTTAACTGAGGAAACATACCAGAAAAGCCCTTACACATCGGTTTCTCAGCTGAAAAGGAAGGACAAAGTAATGCTTCCTTATCAAGTGCACGTGGCATTTCTGTAACCTAATGGCAATATTCGTTGTAGCTGGGTACGGCTGCTATGCCGTGGCTGCCAAATGCAATGAATACCAATAGCCCTGAATGCTATAATTAATAATAAATAAATCTTATTTATTCAGCATAATAAATAATAATAAAAAATAAATATTTAATAACATCTGGGCTGATGTTTCATCCCATGGCAAAACATACTTCACACATTACTTTTCTAATATTTTTTGTTAGGTGACATAATGTTAGGAGGAATGAGCTTCTGTCAAGATTTACAGAAAGAAGACACACCCCCCCACAAAGTCACTCTGAGTTCTCAAGCTTATTAAGTTAAAAATGAGATTGAGTCTTTGGTGGCTCAGGTGACAACCTGCTTACTGTTCAGAGGGTGCTATTCAGACCATGCAACACACACAGAAAAAGTACCAAAAAACCCTTCAAGAAAAGGGTGTTATCATATTCTCATCAATTAACGAGACTACTCATGGAGCTAAAAGGGCTGAGTTGGGGGTTTTAGTAGTTATAGTTACGTAAGTCATAAGTAATGACAACGCAGAACTTGAATGGTGACATTTATCATGCAAACAGGTCTATTCTTTGCTCCTCGCTCTTCAGATTTATTAAACAGATTTATCTAACAAGGGTAACTACGTTTCTTTTTTTTTCCCCCTCAATTTAAGCATTGTGACATCCTGTACATTACTCTGATATAGTGGCTAATCCCAAGTGTGTTGGGAGAGAAAAAGGCAATAAAAATCCACGACTTCTCAGCCCACAAGTGTTACTCGTACCGAGTATTTTATTCAGCCCACATAGGTGTTAATAAACTAGTCAAAATAGGGTTATGTGGTTTCTCTTTTTCCTTTAATATTTGATGAGTTATGAGGAATCCCTCCCAACCCCACGCTCATGCTGTCAGCTATCCTACAGCAGACTTTTTCAGGGATTTATGTGCAGTTTAAACTGAAGGGTAATGCCACTTCGTTTATGTCAGGGAGTGCAATATTTAATAGCCAAAATCAAGTCTTATTAATAGATTAGAAAGGGTTCGGGAAATCTGTAAAAGAAGAAAAAGTGAAAATTAATGCTTTTTGGTTTAAATCCTTTTCCAGAGATTTTTTTTTTTACCTAAGAAGTTTCAAAGCCATCATTCAAAATCATTAACTTACGAGCAAAATTGCACGCTAGCTAGGTTATATTAAAAAGCTTTCACTTGCTATTGGTCTTCTTCACTGCAATTATGATGCACATATTCATGAAATCTTTGCAGAATTGGGCTCTAGTTGTCTTCTGTGCTCTCACATCAGACTACTCTTTACATGTTTTGAGTATTATCCTTTCGTAGCCAAGTAAAATTATTTCTATCTGAAAAATCTCAACATGGAAAACAGCTCAAAGAGACTGTGCCTGCCTTATATTTTATTATTTTATCCTTATCATCACATTTCATATGTGCTTGACAATGGGCATAAGAATTAAAACAATGGCAATTGTGCTAAAAATATTTGTAATTTAGTTTTGAGCTAGAAACAATTTGTAACTATAGAAATTGAAGAAGTAGGGAATACAATGCAGGATGCCTTTGTAAATGTTTCTTCTTGGCATTATCTATTATCTTAGAATAGATATTTGTCACACATTGCAGAGATGGGAAGAGAGCTATGCACCCATCCCAAATTCCGGGAACTGAGCAAACTGGACTTGCCAGGGAACGGCGTGCATTTATTTGCTTGCTAAGAAAGGCAAATGTTTGTGGCTTCCCTTCATTCCTACTGAAAACCACATGGTCCCATCTTGCAGCCTTCACTCACGTAGGTAAGTCTTTGCTGCTACTGTACATTGCAGGTGAAAGATGAATCCTGGTTCAGGGCAAATTCTTACTGTAGTGAAAACAGAAGCACTATTTTGTGCTTCTTTGGTGATAGCAATCCGATCCCAGAAAGACAAAGCTGCCACTGCAAGAGTTTGCTGCCCAGATAGAGTGCGAACATGTATGTTTGGTAAATTAAGGCCACGGGAGGCATCAGTCGCCTAGCCCTGCACCGCAACGGATGAAAAATGTTGCCCAACACTGCTCCCCTGAGGCTGTGAGCCCAAGTATTGAATGTGCAACATGCGCCCGTCCAGACCCGCTGCAGAAACACCACCAACACCAATCACCGGATTATCTACGATTTACATGGAAAAACTGAGATTAATATTCTCATTAGACCCCATAATGCAGCATCTGTATAACGGGAACCTCATTGGGTCATGTTTACCAGAAAATACTGGTGCCTATCAGAAAAAACACTTTCTCCGTAACTGGAAGAGCAAATTATTTAAGCTGAGCTTGCTTTATATTTTGTACCCATCCCTCTGTCCTTTGTACGCACGCACATTTAAGGGTCCATTATCCTCTCGTTGATGCAAGGGGGTTATGTATGTAGCTACCATTAATGGTAATGAAAATGGCTTCTGTTAATCTCCCGCGCACTCAATGGTAAGATAATAGCCTACTTATTAAATACCACGGCCAGACTAGGAGTTGCAGTGAAATGAGCAGCATATTGTCTCTGTGGGATTCATATGTAAATTCTAAAGCATTGCTCTGTGCCTACAGTTGACGACTGAAAAGAAATTAGTCATAGCATAACCGCGCTCTCCTCGCATAGGTGTCCAAGCACTGCCAAGCAGGTCGAGGTCCTCTTTCCTTCCGATACACCCTCACCTTTGGGGAGCATCTCTGGAGAGCAATGGATGGAAATTGTCCTCCCATACCGGGTGAAGCGAGGTCTGTGGTTTCAGAGCAGCCCCTCAACCCGCTCTCCCGCCCTAGGAGCAACCTGCGGCCTCAGCTGCAAACTGCCCTCAGCTCACAGAAATAACTGACTGAAAAAGGCCCCATAATCTGATCTATTTCACCTTTATGGGCGACTTCCCCCCACAGCAAAACCGCTCAGTGTTGTTGTTTTTTTTTTTTTGTGTGGTTTTTTTTTTCCTCCAGTCTGGAACTCAACCCAGCGGAGAGCACTGTAAAGCTTTATTTCGGTTTCGCTTGGTTGAAACAAATCCCTTTCTTCTCCAAAGTTTGATAATTCAATCTTCTGCCGGTTTCTTCCCTGAACACCTTCAGATCTCTCTCAGCGGGGCCGCGGCTTCGGCCGAGGCCCCCCGGCCCGG